>VXBQ01000016.1:0-51333 GCA_013400175.1 Phainopepla nitens
AGGGACGCGCAGCCCCTGGCGGGGGCTGTGGCCGGGTGAAGGCTCCCCTCCCGCGTGGCTGCGGAGCGCTGTCAGCGCAGGACGGGGGCTGCGGTTCCCGGCAGCCGCCCCGCTGGCCGGCCCGGCCCTCTGTGGACCCTGCGTCCGACCCGTGAGCGCCAGCGGATTCTCGGCTTCGAGGCGAGAAGGACGGAGCAGACCCGCGGACCGGGAGCGCACGAAGACATTCCTTTGCCTGCATCTTTTCTCGGTCATGAGATTTTTATCCGGCGGCTTTACAGCTCCTCTCTTTAGTTTGTATGTCTTGAGTACCAGCTGCCTTGACTAACGTGTGAAATCGGCACAGAATTTGCCGGTCTCAAAAATACGGTTTTAGTCCTTTGTGTGAATTCCGTATTCCTGTAGCAACAGTTTTGGGCACCGAATGTAGTGCTTTGAACAGTCAGATTTTTCTTTGACCAGCAATATAAGCACTATTTTTATCATCAATAAAGGATATTGCTTTTATTTTTTGAAACACCAGCACTTTTCTAATGTTTAGAGGTCAGCAAACAGCTGGCTTAATCGGAATTGTCCAAGAAGAGTCTGCTGGAGTCACAAACTTGAGTTTTCTATATCTGTAGGAAGCCACAGAGATAAAAGCTGGGTATGTCCTAAGATACTGACTGGTGAGGGGAGAGCAAACTACATATTAAACAACCTTAGTTTAATTTTATACAGGATGCAGTTTTTTCTTTTTCTCATGCCTGTCTTGGCCATCAGAAACCACTGAACAAAAAATCTATTTCCACACCACCATTCTGCCTTATTCATACTGCAGAAACGATTTCCAAAGAGACGTAATGGCAAAAAAAATCCTTTTGCAAAATTTTATGCCTGCCTTGTTAGTACATGATGTTACTAAGGATAAAGATACTTCAAAAATTGCAGTAGAGCAGAACTGACTTCCTCTTTCTGTTGGCTAAATGCAGGTATTTTTCCTTTTTGTCTAAAAATAATGCTTCTTTTCTTCAGGTGCTGCACTTGAGTTTTCAATGTTTAATGACTTTTTTTTTTTTTTATTGCTATCAACTGACTTAAAAGAGGTAGAAAGTTTTGCTTACTTGCAAAAAAACCCATCAGTTTGGGTGATACTTCTGTCAAAATCTGTTTGGCTGTGCTGTGTCGTATTTATTTATTTTTCCTTCCTTTGCAAAGTGCTGCAGAGTGGAAGCATGGTAATACAAAAGGCAGAGCGTTTCCAGGATTAGAAATCAGCTAATGCATAAGGACTGTACCCTACTACTTACGCAGTTAAAGCTCCTCAGCACTTAGAGAGTCTTGTGCCTCGAGAGGCCTCACGTGACTGAAGTGTTCCCTGTTTTGCCCTCTTTAGGTGGATAAGATAGTGGAGCAGCTGCAGCAGTTTGTTCAGAGCTACGATCTGGCTGCCCTGCGGGATTACTGGAGTTATCTGGACCGACGCCTCTTCAGCCGCCTGGAGGACGTGTACCGGCCAACAGTGAACAAGCTCAAAACCAGCCTGTTCCGGTACTACCTTGTCCATGCTGTTCAGGTAGTGGTTGATTTTTAGGCTGCTACTTTATAAAGAACATGGTCCCTGAGACCAACGCAATAAACTGCCCTTGTGAGCCTCTGGCAGGCCTGCTGGATTAGGAACAAGCAATTCATGTGTCACGATCAGGAGGGGAGCATGGAGTTTGTTGCAGACTCACATGACAAGCTTGTGTGCAGGATAGGAAAACTCTGGCAAGAGGGAAACATGGTTTGCTGGGTGCAGGATTTCTGCACTCACATAAAGAGGTTTCCCTCAGAAAGGATAACAGTACTGCTAGCTCAGTCCTGCTCAGTTATCTTAGATACTGGCGGAGATCACAAGGTTCAAACCGGAACAAGGAAATGTGGGAGAGAAAATTAATGCCTTTTTCCTTGCTTTGAAAATAGCAAGAACAGAAAATAATAAGCTTAAAATGGAAGAGAGATTTTATTTCTGTTCAAACCCTGGAAAATCAATGGAGTGTACTGTCCCCTTGATTCTTCTTGATTCCGTTCCCTGACTGAAATCTAATGCATCTTTCCAGAAGTGGTTTTTTTCAGGGTTTGCTTGCCACGTGCTTACCCTGAGGAGTGACAGTCCTGTCTGAATAATGTGTCAGATGGAAACCTTTTCAAGCTGCATCTGCTGTAGACTTGAGTTATTTGAATTACACTTTGGTCCTGTATATGAGTGCTCATGTCTCATGTCAGTGCACTCTGCACTGGTGTAACTGGAAATCAGTGTGTTTGGTTCGAATGGTCTCAGCCTTTAAACAGGATTGTGGTGACTAGAAAGAAGTGCATTTGTGAGCTTCTCCTAGCACATTTGGGATTCTTTTGTTTCCTGGTGAATCTGTAACCAGCCACTTGTTGTGTCAGGGTGGTGAAAATAGTTGTTATTGTGTTCATAACAAAAACCAAATGTTCCTAGGCCTAATCTGGTGGCACTAACGGAAGCATGAGCCCTGTTCTTCTTGCTGTGTTTCAGAACGGCCGCAATGACAAGGCGCAAGAGTTTTTCCTCAAGCAGGCCTCTGAGCTCCAGAACCAGGTGGAATGGAAGGATTGGTTTGTCCTGCCCTTCCTCCCTGCTCCAGACTCCAACCCCACCTTTGCTACCTATTTCTCACGCCAATGGGCAGATACGTTCATCGTGTCTCTGCACAACTTCCTGAGCGTCTTATTTCAGTGCATGCATATCCTTTTTTGCAACTAATAGTTAAATCTCCCCTGCCCTGGTGTTACACTCTCAATAGTCATGCCAAGGATATAGTACTATGGAACTTCCTGCTTTCAGGTGATTTTTTTACAGCCAAGAAAGTTGGTGTTTACCAGAGGATGTTGGAATAGTTACTGCTCAGTTATCTGATGATAGGTTGTATTCCCTGGGCAAAACAATTGTGGTCGTTGCTGATGCTGAATCACCCGGATGCTACTGACTAGAAAACTCGTGCACATCTTTTTCTGAAATGGTTTTACTCTTTTCTTGACATAGTACAAAGCAGGCATACAACCTTGGGTCGTAATCCATAACTATACTGGCATCTTCTGTTAAATCCTTCTTTGGGTACATTATGTTCACATCATTGCCTAGTGACAGCTCATTATAGAAGAGCAGTTGATTGTTGGCAGAAATAAGTTTTTTGCCCCATGCTACAGAGTTCTGTCTTACTTGTTTGGTGATGGGCAGGCTTGTGCTGCAGCTGTAGTACAGCTCATCTTGAACTGTTTCTTCAGTGTACAGTTAAGCAGTGACAGAACCTGTCTTGCCCTCCACTTCTCACTCTGAAAAGAAATATCTAAAAATCCTTGCAAAGTCCACATGAAATAGTTTGTGCAACAGCAAAGTAAAAGGTTGAATTAAGTAATTAAGCTGTTGCTAATCTTCTGGTCATGTACGTGCTTTCTGCTAATTGTATGGACTGAACAGCTTTGTTTTTACAGATAAATGGCCAGTATGGAGTGCTGGCTTTTAAAATTAAGTCAGATGCACACAAGTTACTGCCTCAATTTTCTTTAACATTGCTTACCAGTTCCAGTCATACTGAACTTTGAAGCTGAATGTCTCAGGAGCAGTCTCATACAAGAAGAAAACGAATCATTGCGGCATAAGGTCAGAACTGTGTGATGTGAGTTTTGTAAAATTGATTCCATCCATTCAAGAACATTGGAACTGTTCTGTTTGGTGCAGTTATTCTAAGGCAGATTCTTTAAGTCTTTTGTTTTATTTTGATTTATCTTTCAGTTGTCTCCAGCAAAGTTAGGATTGTGGTCATACTATGAAATGTACATTTAGGGATATCCCTGTCCCTCTGCTGGAGGTGATTGTCTCCCCTCCCTGTGCTGTCTGACAAGTGACTGAATACTATACAAACTCCTTTTCTGTTACACTGCAAAGTCAAAACAAGGTGGAACTGGTGGTAGGTTAAGGGTGTATGTCATAGACTTACAGAATGGGTTGGAAGGGATGTATAGCTGATTTTGTGAATAGTATTCAGTCACTTCCAGATTTTAGCTGATAGAGCAATAGAAGCAATAGAAATGGGCAATAAATTCTGGCAGAGACAGAAACTATTACTTCTGAAATAGCCCCTTCACCATGTTTGATGTGCACTTAAAGCAGTTTAGACCAACTAATGGCAATGTGGTGAATGTCTGTTTCCCCACTCTAGATCTTACAGTAAACCATAAGAAGGATCTTTTGGTTCAGACAAAATGTTGCCCAGCACCATGTCTTGTGTTTGACAGTATCATCAGCAGATACTTAGGGAAAGGGTGTAACATGGGTCAGTCATTTCCAAGTATAACTTCTATTAGAGAAATTTGTGAAATCTGCAGTTTAAGAACTTTCTAAACTATAGATCACATGTGGATGATCACATACAAGTAGGAAGGCTTATTCATGTAAGCAGAACTTTAATTTCACTTCCTCATACATACCAAGAAAAGCTTTTTCTGCATAAATACTTCAGTAAAGTTTGTACTTTACCTCCTATATTACAAAACACTGTTGTATGTTGTGTTTCCTGTTTGTACTGTTTTAATAACTGTTCAACACTGTCCTAAAAATTGAAGTAAAATAGAATAATTTCAAAAAGGAGGCAGTTTTTGAGGAAAAACCCCAAGATTTGTCAGTGTGTACTGTATGGAGTTAGTAGGTCAGTCAGACATTGACAGGAGGGTTATGCAGTGAATAGGGACAGAGGATAAGGTACGTTTTGAAATAGAGCTCTTTTATTTCCTCAAATTTTGTATTCTGTACTTTTAGTTAAATTAAACCTATGGTTTGCATTTTGCACGTTGGCTGATATCATTTGCAGTCTGGATAAGAGTTTTCTGGCAAATTGACAGAAGTAAAAGTAGACTTTCCCTTTTAGTCAACTCCTCATGTCAGAGGGGGAACCAGCTACCTCTAGAATACAGGTTTTAAAAAAGGTTGTCAATAAATATATTGAATTTTGTGCTAGCTGAAATTAAGCAGTGATTCTGTTTGATGCTGCTGAAACAATGCAAATACATAAATAGCAAGCTAGATTTCTAAAGCTCATTTTTCTTCCTGTATTTTCTTTCCTTTTATACTATGTTAAAAAGAAAAAGAAATATATTGAAAAACAAAGGTAGAGAAACAGAAAAGCCTGAGGAACTCTTTGTGTGAGTAAGAGTCACAGGCATAAACCACATTGATTCTAGAAAGCTGCATCCTGAGGTTCCTCTCTGCTAAAGGGAAAAAAGAGATGGTTTTCTTTCTCCATAATGAGGGGATAAATCTCACTATCATGCTTGGGAAGGAGTTGCACAGGGTATGCAGCTGGATTTCAGGGTGACCTGGTTTTGCTGGCCTTGGTGCACCCTGCCAGTTCAGCACACCCTTGGCTGTGGGAAGAAGATTACCTTCTAGGCTCCGTGCCTGCAGTGCCCTGGCCTCAAACTGCCTGCACGGATAGGGACTGGTAAGTTCTGCCCTGCCCAGCTCTTGTTTCCCAGCACCACTAATGTCCCCACGGCACAGCCCGAGGACAGGAGTGAAGGGTTTTAAGTAGGCTCCAGTTTCATGGTGGTAAAGTACTGATTGTTTTGACTAATTGGACTAATGTGGTGCTCGGCTGGTCAGAGCAACTTTTTTCCTTCCCCACCCTTTTAGAGCTGTTGAAATAAAAGGAGTGAACAACTTCAGTGAGTGGGAAGGAGGTGAATCTCAGTGACCCTGTGTTTACTAGGCTCTTTTCTCCCGTGGTAGCTGTTTGCTCTGCAGGCTGAATCCTCCCGCATGAAGAAAGAGGAACTGGAGGTGGAACAAACAATTATGCATCACAAGTTGCCTGCATATGTGGCCAACATGGATCGACTAGGGGACTCTGAACTGTGAGTGGCTGCAGGAGATGAGCTGGGGACAGGCTTTGCTGCTTCTGCTGGGTCAGGGAGGTTCCTGGAGGGTCATTTCCATGTCCCCTGTCCTGAGATTCAATGCAGAAGGACATCCAGACAGAAATTATGGTGACCTAAGTGAGTTTAATGGAATTCATGACAGGTGTCTCTCCTATCATTTGGGAGGTTCTTGCAAACCAGTGAGAGCCCAAGCACACATGGAAGTGATTCTGCTCTGCTGTCAGCATGGACCAAGGGCATTCTGGGCATCTGGGGCATTGGTAGCAATGCAGTAACCTGCAGTATTGCTCAAATGGAGTGGATTATCTCTTGATTACAATTCACTTGAGTGCTTGCAGTGCCATAGGTGAATGCCCTGTGGTGTTTTGAAGATACTGTTACTGTATGACCCAAAGAGATTCTTGTTGCACAGGGATGTTTTCTTGCTTTTGCAAAGTCGAGGGAAAAGGAGCTTCTCTTCTGTGAGGCTCAGTTATGCACAGAATTCCCCATAAACTTGCTGCAGTTAAAAATGCATTTTATGGCTACATCTATTTTTTGCCAATCTCCAGAAACCAGGCAGCACACACAGTGATACAGTTTCTTTAACTGTTATTTTTTTTACCCCAGTACAGGACAGGAATAGGATTGATTAAATTATCCTGTTACCTGTGACAGATAGAAATTGTAGCAGATACTACACACAAAATGTTTTAATGTAAAATTTGTCTGATTAAATAGACTTAAATGTCTATTGAACTATCTTGATAACTGCTCTGCAGTCTTTACACAGGACAGGAGTTTAGTTTGTGATAAGTTTTTTTTAAATTATGTGGAAAGCCCTGATGCTATCTGCATGTATGGAGGAGTGTGACATGAGGGGGGGTGGTAATTCCTGTATTTATTTTTGTCCATTTAACTTAGAAAAACTTGCCTAAGAAGTGGCATTTCTTGCATGTGCAGCTTGTCTCAGTCTGGGGCCAGTTCTGGGTGATTATTTTTGTGTCTGTGCTTAACCCAAAGCCCATCTTTGGTAGAACAGTTCCATCCTTGAAGAGTGGATAGAGACAGTGAAGATTATTGTATTCCCCTTGCCCGTGCTGCCACTCTGCTCTCAGAGGAAGCTGTAGCAGAGTGAGGTCAGACAGTTATGTTCTGGGAAGCAGCTGCTGCTCTTGGCATTGTGGACTGAGAAGGGAGGTGTTTATAATCATAGAAATGGGCTGTAGCTTTCTTATTTTCTTTGGGTCTGGATTTTGAGATATTGAGGGCCTGTACTGTAAAATTGTTGAACATTGCTTGCTGATTATCAGAGGGTGTTTAGTGAAACATTCCTTGCTGAATGTCTCTCAAAGTAGGTCTGTTTTATGCTTTGGATTGGGAATCCCATCTGAATAAGTTCTACAGAAATCTGAATTCCCCTGCCTTTCCCTTGGGGTCTTTCTAAACAAACCAGATGGAGTGGGAGGAGTTTTAGGTGGCCCTACAGGGGATTCAGCAACAGTTTGAGCTCACTGTCTCAGTGGCATCTCTGAGAAATGAGCTTTTGGTTACAGTAACTTTAATGACCTGCTCCAGGCACTAACAGGATATTTTCAAATAGTTTTTTTAGTGCATAGTGGTGAACTGGCTTGGAAATGAAAATCTGTCTTCCAGTGGTTCAAACAGCTGCCACATAATAGAGTGGCCTTTGATCAGGTTGCCTCGCTACACTTTCATACTCTATTTGGTGGTGTTTTGTTTTCTTCATTAGTGATATGACCTGCAATCAGAGAAGTACAGCACATTCTCTTCAGTCCCGGGGAGGCTTTCTGTCCTCTTTTCTCTCCCAAAGTAAAAAAGGCCCTGCCAGACCAACCCATTCAAGTGGGGCTTCTCCAATGCAGACTGGCAGTATGCTGGTGGGGAAGAAAGAACCAACAAATCACCAGGTAATTCTCAACTCAAAGTTGCTTAGTCGCCGAGGAGGTAACTTGCATCATGGCACTGCTCCAAGCTTTTGCTTCCACCTGAAAAATTAAATGTCCTTTCCTGCCTTGCAAATATATGCTGGGCCTGAATGCAGCACAAGAACAGCTATTGTTTTCTAAGAGCTTGTGGAGCCCTTGCAGGTGCTTGATTGCTTTGCTGCTTCTTTTGTTCTTTGTTCTACGGCCTACTAGAAGCATCACTTTGCCCAATCACTTCTCTGCCTTCCAGAGTGCCAAAGGAAAAGAAGGAACAGTGAGCTGTAAGGATGGGAAGAGCCACTTCAGTGGTTTAGTGGCAGGCGAGTCCAGTTCCCTGCAGCAGCGGCAGAAGCGCTTGCAAGAGCATGGGAAAGAAAGGAAGGAGCTGTTGTCAAAAGGAACCTCCCAGGTACTGGTCAGCACTGCAAGGCTGGGAAGCAGAAGGCTTGTATTTCTGTAAAACTAAGTGGTAAAACAAGTGCAAGTGTTTCCTTCAAGCTTTGGAATTGTTAGTCAGAAATAACTGTGTCAAAGTTTAATGTCTGAAGTTAATCCTTCTGCACTTGGTTTATTTCTGTGTCCCTGGAAGTTAATCAGTATTGGTAATTCACATGGAAGACCAGTTGTCTTTTGTCTCCATGTTTTTCAACAGCCCAGTCCTGAGGCTTCATTAAGGTTTCATTCACTTTTAATGGTTTGTTCAAATACCTTGTTAAAATCCCCCTTCCTCAGTGGTAATGAACTTGGCTCACTCATCCAGCCAGAATGAGTTCTCTTCCTGTAGGTTCTTATGCTGATTTATGCAGGCTCTGTGTGGGACAATGAAAACTAATAGAAAATTTTCCTGGATAGGAATGGAAGTTGCTTTCCTAGCAACCTTTGCTTTTTGGAGTTTTTTGTACTTTATTGTTGCAGTTTTGCCTGGGGGTGGGCCATGCTTTAAAATCTAATGAAATAATAAAACTGTCCTGGATTTTACCTACTGAAGGTCCACACACTACTTCTGTTCCACCTGTGTGTTGACTGGCTTTCAGCAGCCATGTTGTCAAAAAATATAGAGCACAGGCAGGATCTCAGCCTTTGTGATTTTATCTGTATGAGACATTCTGCCTCGTGGAGACAGTGCTGAGGGACTGTTGCCCATTGGCCAGTTTGTGGCTGTTCTGTGTGTGGGAGTGCTGCTTAAAGAGATGTTACTCTATCACTCAGCATTCAAGGCCTTGAGAGAACTTCTTTATTCATGGATCATCTAAAACACTTCCAGCTCTGGTTGGAAAATTGCAAAGCCTGATTTCCCAGTAAGTTTCCTTTGGCTTTCCTTTTTCTGCAGTGTTCCAGAAGGCAATGATTTCTGGGCTGTGTAAAGATTGGTTCTTTTGCTCTTGGGGAAGCTTGATACTCTTTAACTTTCTCTTGTACTCAAAGCATGTGAGCAAAAAGGAAACTGAAAGGCAGCACGGTTCCTTTCATATGAGTGTTGTTCAGTGGGTGTTACCTCCCCACATTACCTAGCAGCATAATTCTTGTATTTATTTCCCAATCTCTTCCAGCTCTCTGATTTCAGATGATTTGATTAGGGTGCAGTGCTTGATCCATTGGTCCTGATAAGAAGCTACTGCAAATTAGACAAGCATGTGTTACAGAACAGGAATTCATAACCATCAACAACAATACCATTTTGGGGACATTGAATTTTCAGAGGATGGTTTATCAAGAGAATGCTAGCAGATGATTTACCATTTTATGTGCTGTATCTGCTTCTTGTTCAACTTCTGGTGGCAAGGGAAGACTAAGTTGCTTCCAGATACTTCTGCAGTGCAGATCTTGTCTCATCCAGATACCGTCACTTCCTAAAACTCCATTTGTTCTGTCTGCCCTGTCAAACTGGGTTTTAAGCTTTTGGACTCATGTGTCAGCTCTACTGTTGTCATCAGTCAGTTGGCTGCAGTGGTGGCTCGAGTGTGCACTATCTAAATCTCTGGCAGATTAAGATAATCCATCCACTGGGGCTTGAGAGCCAAGTTTTTGGGCAGGTTTGCTGAACTGCATATTATACAGACCAACTTATATTGCTGAATGCAAGAATTCTTTGAAATATGTTGATTTACTTGTGAATTTGTGCTCTAATGGCATGTAAATGAGCCTCTGATACTGGCCGAGTTATGCTAGAAATGTTGTGGTTCTTTTAATTCTTACAGGAAAGTGTATAGCTGGGCACATGGAGGGGAATATAAAGGACTCAACAACTGAGCCGGTCATATTAAACAGTGCAATTGTGCAACACATGGTCCTTGTACTCAGAAAGGTCCCTGGCAGAAGGAATGTTGGACTGACAGTGCTTCTGTTTTGTTGCAGCTTTTTTTTTTTCCTCCCAGCAGGCTAGGGTGGCTGAGGAGCTTGATATGGAGCTGCTTCCTAATATTTCACACAGGATTTCTTCCTTTAGGGCCAAAGTGCTGAGAAGAAAACAGATACTAACATAGCTGAGGCAGAACCATGCTCAGAGGTGCATGCTGAGCAAACAGAGACTTCAGCCAAAATGCCTGGCAGCAGTGCAGAGGCTGTGGGGGTTCGGCAGGAGCAGCCTTTCATCGTCCTGAGCCAGGAGGAGTATGGGGAGCACCATTCATCCATCATGTACTGCAGGTAATGCACTGGCAGGAGAGAGCTGTCTTGTAGAAGCCTCTGCAGAAGGTTTAGCTGTGTCTGGCCTCTTTCTCCCAGCCTCTCTTCTGTCCAGCACATTGGACATGTACTCTCAGTTGTAGGGCAGTCAAGTTGGTCTGACTGAAAATATCATATAGCTTGTACAGTGAGAATGGACAGAGATTTTTGTGATTGGGTAATGCTAGCCAGGAAGCAGCTCCCTTGGAAAGCAGGTATTGCTTAAGGACATCATGCTTTACATCTGGAGCTCAGTGTGCTTCGTTGTGCCAGTTACTGTGAAGTGAGCAGGAAGTAGTGCAAAGAGGTTCTAACTCCCGTAGAAGGAACTGCTGTGTGGCCAGGAAAGGAGGGATTAGTGGGTTGCATCTAAGAATTTGAGGGAGAAAAATATCCCATCAGTTTCATTCTACACACAGGGTTGATTGTTCTGGACGGAGGGTGGCCAGCTTGGATGTGGATGGGGTCATCAAAGTCTGGTCTTTTAACCCCATAATGCAAACAAAAGCTTCATCCATTTCCAAATCTCCACTGCTGTCCCTGGAATGGGCCACCAAGCGTGATCGGCTGGTGAGTAGTCTGCGTAGTCTGCACGTGGAAGTGCAGCAGATGCTTTGGGGCTGTGCTGCTGTGTGCTGCACTTCTGTGTGTTTGCTTCTAGACAGCTGTGCTGTGGATAAGATTGGGGCAGCAGTTAGTTTCCACTTTTAGTGGGACACTGAGACCCAAAGCCTCTAGGGTCTAAGAAGAACTAGAGTGGAGAGTGTAAACTTTGTATTGAGCAAGGAATTCACCACCACTTGCCCTGAAACAGATATTCCCAAGCTGCATTGTGGGTACAGCTGCAGGATAGAAGTAATGCCTTTGAGAGAAATGCCCATCTTCACACAGATCACACAGCAACTTGTAAAGACAGGCAGAGGCAACCGAGTACAACAGCTTGTGGGAGGCCTGCAGCAGAGAGCTGTGGAGCTTTACTCATACCCTGAGCCAGCAGCAGAAAAGGAGAAACAGGGTTGTGGGGGTGGCATTTTATTTGTGCAGGTGTGAGAAAAACTCCATGGCCAGTTTTAGATTGGTGTCTAAAGAGCTGAGGGTTTGTGTGTGCATAAGGAGCTTGGAGCTTGTATAAATAACATGGCAGTTTAAATGTTTCCTATATCCTTTTTTCTAGTTCTGTTACTAGAGAGGGCCTTAAATTATACACATTCCTCTGAGTCTTAGAACTGTTGCTAGTGTTTCATGCCCTCCCTTGGCAGATACAGGGCTGTATGAGAAGGATGGCCTGCAAATGAGGCAGTGTTTTTTGCATTTTGGCACTGACAGTGTGTGGCTTGCTAACCCCAAAATGCCACCTTGTGAAGAGCTGGTGCTACAGCTTGTCTCTTCTTTTGCTTTTAGAAAGCAAGTTATCAATGCAGCAGTTGGGCATTGTTTGTTGTGATGATGTTTCTTCTGCTTTGTGGAATTTATTTCCTTATTGCTAACAGAAAGATTCTTCATTCTGAAATACATGTAGGATTCACCAGCAAATTAGGCACTGAAGTGACAAAGATCTGGCTTTTTCAGTTTTCTTCTATAATGCATCTCTCTGTGATTTAAATTTTAATTGAAATCGTAACACGACTGGTAAAGCATGTTTGAGCTCTTCTGGATGATTTCATCCTCGCATGAATGAGAGGAGTTGGCTTCTGCTTGATTTTTCTCTTTAGCACACAGTTTAAAATTTTAAGCTTCTCTGTCCTTGGACCTCTAGATATTGAGACTCTATACATCTTTTGCATCCTATAAATTTGAGCTGTGGTCTAGAAAATGATGTTTATGCCACCTTGGTGCCTATTAGATCTTTTTTCTCACAGAGAAGCAAGGTTTTTACTCTGACTTCTGTGGCTTTGGGGTAGTCCTACTCAGTGTGATTGCACAGGAAGACTGGATGTACCATAATGGAGTAATATTTAGTCTGAATTCATCAGTAGGAAAAAAATTACTAAGTCTTGGTGGTTGTTGGCCAGCATCATTGTACTGCTCACTCACATTCTTTCCATCTGCTTCCTTGCTGGTTTCAAGCTATTGCTTGGCAGTGGGGTCGGGACGGTTCGTCTTTATGACACAGAAGCAAAGAAGAATCTCTGTGAAATCAGCATTGATGAAGACATGCCCAGGTAACTCTGGAATACTGATTTGTATGTACAAATATAAATAAATGGTGTTGGTTTTAATAGTGCACATTTCAATGTTCTTGCTGCTTTTCTGCAACTGCAGGGCTATCCAGCCTTCATCTAGAAGGCAGTCCCTGCCTGAGCAGCGTAAAACTGCTCAGTTAAATGGGAGACACTTGAAAACTAAGCACATGAATCCTGCCCTCCTTTACAGTGCACCCTGTCTTGCAGGGTCTTAATGGGGGAGCTCGTAGGTGAGTGTTTTGCTTGAGGCAGCTGCAGGAGAGAGATGATACTCAGACCATGTGCCCGTGTTTCAGGATCCTCTCACTTGCCTGCAGTCCAAGTGGTGCCTCCTTCGTCTGCTCTGCAGCAGCCCAGAGCCCCGTCTCCCACATTGACTTCTCACTAATCAACTCTGGGGGCAAAAGCATGAACCAGGTTCCTGGGAAGCTGCTACTGTGGGACACTAAGACGATGAAACAGCAGGTACTTGCTGCATTTCTTGCCTTTCTCAGTCTGCTTGCTGAGAATGAGTGTCTTCTGTTTCAATGTGTAGGAGCCCTCTTTCTAAATTATGCTGACTTTCTTTTCAACACCCTTCTTTTTCCTCCTTCCTCCTTTCCCCTCTGTCACATTCAGGATAAAAATAAATAATGTAAGTACCTGCTGGATTGGGTGAAGTTTTTTTGTTTAATTGCTGTGTTGGGATTTTTCTGAGGAATTCTTCAGAATAGTCCATGGTGTTGTTTCTATCCTGGCTGCACAGTTTGTGACTAGAAGTATCCCAAGTGAATTGAATGATGCTTTGCTCAGGCTTTCTCCAGTTGAGCTGTACTGAAGGGTTTTCGTTGCTGCTGTTTCCCTTGCCTTCCCTGTTTTTAAGTGAAGTGCTGTCCCTGACATGTTGGAGAAAGCAACACACTCATGCAAATGCCTGCCAGAAGCTGGTTTTGCAACCTTGAGGCCATGGCCAAGAAAGCTGTGGCTTGGCTGAGGTGAATTGCTGGTTTAGTGTCACAGTAAAATGCCTCTGCCAGACCTTGAAGTCTGTAGTCATTAGAGGTGTAGGGCTCCAAACCAGAGTTCTTGTTACTAAATACAGTCTTTCTTTCTTTCTTTCTTCCTTCCCCTGGAGTTCAGCTCTTCAGCACTCCCAGCTCCATTTCTCAGCATTAATGCAGATTTTCCCTTCCAGCTGCAGTTCTCCCTGGAGCCTGAGCCCATTGCTATTAATTGCACAGCCTTCAACCACAATGGCAACCTTCTGGTCACCGGGGCTGCGGATGGGATTGTTCGTCTCTTTGGTACGGTGGAAAGGGACCTGGGGGTATTGGTTGATAGCCAAGCTCTGAGGCCAGGGGGCCAAGACTGGCATCTGGGCTTGTATCACAAGTGGAAGTGATTGTCCCCTGCACCTGGCACTGCTGAGGTTGCACCTCAAACAGCATGTTCAGTTTTGGGCCCCTCGCTACCTGAAAGACATTGTGGGGCTGGAGCGTGTCCAAAGAACAAAACCAAAGCCAGTGAAGGGTCTAGAGCACATGAGGGGTGGCTGCAGGAGCTGATGATCTTTAGCTTTGGGGAAAAGGAGACTGAAGGGATACCTTACTGCTTTTCTACAACTACCTGAAAGGAGGTTGTGGCCAGAGGGTCCGTCTCTTCTGCCAAGGGATCTGACAGGAGGAAACAGTCTCAAGCTACATCAGGGAAGGTTTAGATTGGATATTAGGAAAACTTCCATCACCAAAGGGATTGTCAAGCACTGGAGTAGGCTACCCAGGAAACTGCTGGAGTCATCATCCCTGGAAGTATTCAAAAGACATTACAGATGTGGCACTTAGGGGTATAGTTTAGTGGTGCAGTGTTAAAGTAACAGTTGGTCTTGATTATTTTGGAGGTTTTTTCTAACTTAAATGTTTCTGTGAAACTGAGTAGTGAGGTGGCCCCTAGTTTTCAGCTGGCTGCCCCTAGCAGGGAGACAACTGTAGGATATGCCTGGGGACCAAGGTGGAAGCTGTTGTCTCCACAGGAGCTCTCGGGGGTGAATTGACATAGACTTCTTCTGGGGGACATTGGCTGGAGACCCTGGTAGTGCTGCTGGATTTGTTGTTTCTCTCCTGCTGAAGAGGAGAGCAAATTTGCTCTTAAGCCATGTGGTCTTGTGCTGTGCCAGATAGCAGTACCACTAGAAGCTGAGTCCTGAGGAAAGCAGTTAATGTGAGACCTTCCATTTAAATGCAAGGGCTTCACATCAGTCCTCCTTCTGGGAGCAATTTCTGTTTCTCAGGTTTTTGTCCTCTTCAGCCTGTCCTTGCAATAAGGACAGTTCAGGCCTCATGCCTTTGAATGGGTAGTCTGCTTCTGGCATGGGTGGAGGCTGCAGTCCCAGGTTTTTGGGAGGACAGAGCTGTCAGCAGCTGGGAGGATGGGCAGGATAACAAGGGGAGGAGGAGTGCCAGTGGCACTCTTGGATACAGAATGGCTGCAGTTGACAGTGAGCGTGGGAGCAGCCCTGTAAAGTTGATTTTTTTGTGGCCAAAATGAAAGTGGGATTATAGGCACAGGGTACTGGGATTGGATTGGGCTCCCCCAGGCTGCCTTGGAGGGCTGTCACAGAGACCTCAGGAACCTAAAAGGCCTCCCTCTCTTCTCCTCAGCTCTGTGAGTATGAGGAGTGTTCAGTACTGGTTCTCCCCTCAGATATGCAGCAGCATGAGTGCGCCATGAGCTGGAAGGCACATGATGGGGAAGTGTACTCCGTCGAGTTCAGCTATGATGAGAACACAGTCTACAGCATAGGCGAGGATGGCAAGGTAGGCTGTGGATGACTTCCTGCTGGTCAGCTGGCAGAGAGATCACTTCTGGAGTCTTCTCCATATGGTGGGGACAATCGTAAAAATAGGCTCAGATTCAGGATGAAATGTGGGCTGCTAGCTCCAGTCTTAAGTGTGCAGTACCACCTTGCTCCATGCAATAGCAGAGAGAGTGGCTGAAACATGTATTCATAGTTGGAGCTGTCTTGGACCTTGTGGGCACATCCTACTGTTGGTGACATCCCTTTCCTAGATAGTCCATGTGGGGATGACCTTTCTTTGCCCCTGAGATCACCACATTTGAGATCTGGGATTCACAGGGAAGCATATCCTTGATTACTGTGCATAAATCTCGTCAGCAGCTCCCTGTTGTTTATAATAAACACTTCAATTTCTGCAGTTCCTCAGTCCTGCAGTAGAGGTGTGTCTCAGGGAGGGACCTTGGCTGAGGAGTTGAACAAATTTTCACCCAAGGTACTGCATGCAGTGTGGAAGGACACACAGGCAGTAGTACTTGAGGAAGGCAGGGCATATCTTTGCCTGCATAGAAGGCACTCTTACAGCCTTTGCAGCCTGTGTTTTATTAATACAGCCACTTAGATACAGATGTCAAAATGCCATCTTCTGTTTGTGAGGAATACCGACTATTTTGCTTAAAGGCAACTCTACTTGCATCCCAGTTAATTTCATTATAGGCTTTTGTCATCTCTTTTTCTTGTTCTAGTTTATTCAGTGGAATATTCATAAAAGTGGCTTGAAGGTGTCTGAGTATGACCTTCCCAGGGAAGCTACAGGTCCTTTTATTCTGTCTGGGTATAGTGGCTACAAGCAAGTCCAGTTCCCACGAGGACGGCTTTTTGCCTTTGACTCTGAGGGCAATTACATGTTGACGTGTTCTTCTACTGGGGGAGTAATTTTTAAGGTAAGTCTGAGAAGTGATGGAGACTACTCTCAAGTATCCATACAAGCTTCTGTTAATTACAAGGGTGCAGCAGCAGGCACTGGAAGTTCGTAAGCAGCACCTACCCATCCTTGCTCTGTCAAAGTTGCTGCTCAGTTTCACACAGTGTGCATTTTAACAGCGTGTGGTGTACAGTAAGTATTTGGGTCTTACGTGTGTAGCTGGAGTATTTGTGCTCCTTCTTAAAGCTTGGTTTTTAATGTCCAGTTGCCTAGCACAAAGTTTTAATTACTTTTTTAATATATGGATGCATGCTAGTTCAATGCAAAATGTATGATTTTTGACTGGTGCTGATATTCAGTCTGCCTTCTGTGCCTGCTGATTCTGTGTTAAACTCAGCCTGATTCTCTTCCCTTACTGGGTACTGAAATTAAACGAAGGGTAAGGCTGAATGGTTCTGAGTGCCCAAATTTCTGTGCTTCAGTAACAAGTATTACTGATCACATGCCCATGCTCTTACAAGGCAGATTAGATGGAATTTTTACTTTGCATCTGGGGCACTCAGAGCACCTGAACTAACATGAGCTGTAGCTTAGGCTTATATGTTTCTCATCAGTGTATGCTCTTAGCCTGCCTTGTTCAATTACTGCAGTTCAGCTGATGTCAAAAGTTGAGCTGCTTGAGAACATGTGCTTCTGTAGTGAGACTGGAAGCTTCCTTTCATGTGTGTGCTACCAGTATCTCTCTGATTTTCTGCTTACTTATGCATGCTCTTAGGAATGGAGTCTCTATCAGGCTTTCGCTTGTCTTGTTGGTTGCATTGCCCCCAGTGCAGAAACTTAGCTCCTTAAAATCTTACGCTTTCCTTCTTTTTAGTTAAATGGTGAGGAAAAGGTTCTGGAGAGCTGCCTTTCCCTGGGAGGACACCGAGCTCCTGTTGTCACAGTGGATTGGAGCACAGCCATGGACTGTGGGACCTGCCTCACTGCTTCTATGGATGGGAAAATTAAATTAACAACCTTACTGGCTCAGAAGTCTTAACCTGGACAGTACTGAAGGGGAAAAGAGCAATAGACTTGACAAAACCAGTGTTAACTCACAGGAACAAACTGTATGGGAGAGAAGGCAAAGCAAAGTCCCTCTTCTCGTTGTAGCTTTTGCCTCTTGATAAATACATTTGCCAAACCACTGTGCAACAGAATGCCAGTATGGGACTGGATCAGTGGCAGCACTGAAAAATAAGTCTCCACTAATCCATTGTGGCAGCTGGACTTCCATCTGTTGGGGAGTCTTGAGTAGCACGTGGCTAAAAGGCTGTGGTCAAGTCATGGTTCTGCAGAAGAAGGTGAGGCTGGAGGAAGCAAGCATGAGGCAGCACAGTGCATGAAGATGACTCAAACTGGAAAGGCTGATGAGAAACCAGAGTATTCTTTGAGTATAACATTTGTTGTTATGATTTTGTTAGTTTGTTTTTATTTGTTTTTTTCCATAAAAGGAAAATATTCCCTTGCATTTGAACTCTATGGTTTGTTCAGCAGTTGCTGCAAAACATGGAGGGTGGTGAGGGCAGTGGCAAGTCTCCTGCATGCAAAAAAGCCCTTGTGTTTTCACCAGGTGCTTCCAGCACCACACTTGCACACCAGGTTGAACCAGACATCCAGGAAAAAACCCAACTGTGTTTGCTTGGATGTATTGTGTTACCTTGCCATAGGTATCTGCTACCAGCCAGAGTAGAAATCCTGAGTGAAATACTTGGAAATACTTGTGTTGGAGTTTAGAAGCTACATAATGCCTAGCAGCTACCTGATGGTGGATAGGGGGAGGGAGGCCAAGACCAGTCTGGCCTGTATAGGGCTCTCTGTCACTGGAGCTGTCTGTCCCGTTAAGCCACCCAACATCAGGGCAAGTGCTGTGCTCAGGTATTGCATAGTCTTTGAATGGACTAAGCAGATACATTTCATCTGCTTACACATTGCCATGGAGCTTTCTGCTGCTTCTGTCCTTGGCCTGTATTGGGAGTTTATGGTACTATTGTTCCCTGGCAGAGCATACACTCTGCTGGAAAATGAACAGCCATTCATGAGCCATAGGGGTACTCATAGACAGCTGTTGAAGGGCAACACTGCTGGGTATGAAATCCTCACTACAGGCATATTCATGCTACAGGTACCTGCTGTCCATGGAATAACTCGCTCCTGCTGACTACAGTCATCTGATAACCCCACCTTCCATTTCAAGGGCCTCCAAGATTAACAGATCCCCTGCCAGGCTGACATCTAAGTACAGGGTCTCCACCTCAGTGGAATGTGATACTAATGGTGCAGCTACTCTTCATGCCAGTCTGAGCTAATGTGTGCTCACACTCAATCCGGTGCTGACTTCAAACTGGCTTCAGGAATTCCCAGGGTTAGTCTGAGACTTTAGAGGGCTCTCAAATGGGAGCCTTTGTGAGCCTCTCAAAAGGTGAAGAAAGATTGTGGCGGTATTCCAAGCCCTGTAGGCTTGACTACATTCCATAGGGGTTTTAGAATTTAGAATTACAAAATTATAGATTGGTCTGGGTTGGAAGGGACCTAAAGCTCTTCTAGTTCCATCTCTCTGCCATGGGCACAGCCACCTTCTACCAGACCAGACTGTCCAAAGTCCCATTCGACCCAGCCTTGAACACTACTACAGATGTTACTTTCTTCCAGATATTATTTTCCAGCCCTCACAGTGGGTCAGTTGAGATTTCTGGAGAGAGATGAATTTCAGGTTTGCTTTATAAGTAGGATTAAAAGCAAAACACAAACCCCTAAACAGGGAAAGAAAGTATAAAAAACATGCGCCCAGCCCAAGGCTGCTATGCAAAATGATGCATTAGCACAGCAGTGATACTGTGCCAGAAGCCTGGAGGGAAGTAAAGAGGATGCCGTTTTGCTAGAACAATGCTCAGCATGCTCTATTCCCGGAGGGGCTTTTTACTCCATCCTTGCCCAGGCTCCCCTCTCCTCGCTCCGGCAGAGCGCTGCGGCCGGGCTCCCTAACGGAGCGCTCGGGGGCGGCGCCGGGCCCGGCCTGCCGGGCTGCCCCCGGGGCCCGGAGCCTGGCACGCGTCGTTCCAAACGTGCCCTCTGCTCCGCAGCTGGCCCACAGCCACGTTGATCGAGGCACGCGCGGCATCACTGCCTGCCTGATCGAACGCGGGGCTCCGTCGTGATTTGGGTTTTAGGGCGGCTTGGGGCTGCGTTTCCAGCCCCCCTGCCCTGCCGCCGAGGTGAGCCGGCACCTGCGGGGATGGGGACGCGGCGCTGGCCGTACCCGAGCAGGGCCGGGCGGCAGGGTCCCGGAGGACGGGCAGGGAGCGCTGCTGCCCGCGGCTCCCCGGAGGCCGCTCTCTAGGCGGGTCGGAGGGCGCTGCCGGGTGCCGCATCGCTTTCCCGGGCCCCCTGTGTTCCCAGCAGCCTTTGCACCCCGCCGGGCGCTGCAGGGCAGAACCGCGGGCGTGCGGCCCGGCGAGGCGTGGCTCACGGCGGTGGTGGGCTGCCCTCCTGCTCCTTGGGCTGCTCCCGGCCCGCAGTCACGCACGGCCGGCGCTGCTTGTTTTCCCTCTGGTCAGAATCTACAGTGCGAGGAAGGTGAAGAGAAGGCCCTGTCCAGGAGCGAAGAGGAGCAGGAGCTCCCGCCGACATCAAACGAGGCTCCTGGAAGCACGGCCAACGCAGATGGAGGCAATGACCACGGTCCGGCACTTCTGTCCCCTCCTGGTGCTGGTGCTGACGAAGAGAGGACAGGCGGGGAGGACTCTGAGGATGATGTCCTGAAATACGTCAGGGAGATCTTTTTCAGCTGAGATCTCCTCTCTGACTTCCCAGGAGAAGAGGGCACAGTGGGGAGGGTGAATCCTCCCACGGCCCTGAGGATGGTGGCAGGAGTGCCTGGACCGGGCTGTGTATCCATATGATGTGTTGGTGCCCTGTGTAGCTGGTAGGATACCCATGAAGGCCAGGGGGGGCAAGGAAGGAGGTGCTCAGTTCTCCCTCTCTATGCTGGGCTCAGTGGGATTTGGCTCCAGATTAGGATGTGTTCGTTTCTCTTTCACATTTCAGAGCATGGCCAGATTAAAGAGGACATTCGCGTTCCTGTGGCTATCCCTTTGGTGCATCGGTGTTGGGCATGAAGGGGAGCACGGGAGCAGACTGGCAGGGGTTGGGATTGCCCTGAGGGGGCTGAGCCCATGGCAGCGTGCATGGGGGTCTAGGAGGGGATGAAGGTGGCTCAGTATCCTCTTCTCAATCCAAAAGGGGACGAACAAACCACATGAGGCTAGGTGTGAGAGCAAGTATTGAAGAATCGGTCAAATCAGCATCACCAGCCTCCTCCCCATCAAGGCTGAAGACCCTCATGTCCCTTGAAACAGCAAAGGGTATCACTGTTAAGCAGGCATTCTTTCTTTATATAAGTTCTTCCAGCCACTGGATGAATTCATGCAGTTTATATTTACAAGACATTCACTACACAGACAAATCAATAACATCAAATGCGTATTTTGAAAAATTAATATATGATCAGGAGTTAACTGTTTCAGTCTTTTCTGCCATCTAGTGCCCGTTAGGGGTTGTTACAACCCCTTTAGGGGTTTTAGTGGTTGTTTATTCGTCTTCGTCACTTGTCCTCCTATTGCACTTTCTTAATTGGTGCATGCTCAGTCTGTTATCTTGTTTTCAAACTACAAAACTAGTTCTTTCTGGTGTTATTTCTGTATCATCTTAGATGGCTTGCTTCACAGCCTTGAAGGTTGGTTGTTGATTGGCTGCTTATTTATTTTAAGTGAGAGATATCCTGTCTACTTAAAAAGAAATTACCTATTTGGTTACATTTTCCTGAACGTTTGTTAGTTCCTAGTTTAACATAATTTACAGATCCTGTTTTTAAATTCCTTTTATCTTTTGTTATATGCTAGGACAAAAGGTATTAAAAGCATTTTGTTAGTTAATTACAGAGTTAATCACATACTATGAGATACTAGCAAATTTTCTTACTTAGACTAGGTATGGGCAGAGGGCTGTGTCCGCTGTATGCTGGTTCTGCTCCCTTTGCTGCTCTTTGGGGCCAGAAGTGCTGTCACTTTGATGCTCTGCCCCAAACTGAGGGGTGTTACACACTGTTGTACCTGAGAAGCTTCTGTGCTGTGCTGTGGCTGTTGGTGTCTGCTCCCAGCTTGATGCAGGAGTGCTGCACAGAGCAATGTGCCAGAGCATGGCTCGACATGAGCCTTTGGACTGGGAATCAGATTTTTGCTAGGGAGTAAAGCTGTATTGGCATTACAATTTTAAATCAAGTTACCAATAGCTTTTGCATCTTTTTCACTGTCAGATCTTAGTGGGCAGGCCCTCCTCAGTCAAATGGCTTTGACACGTATGTGTGTGCTTAACCCAGCTGAGGTACACAGTGGCAGTAAGAATCTGGAGCAGTAGCAGAGCCTGACTCCCAAGCAGTGCCAGGAAGCCTCCAGTGAAATCAGAGGGATGAATCCACCGTGCGGTTTGTAAAATAAACATACCCAGACCGCCAGACAGGATTATCATCTTGATGAAGGATATGATGCGGATTAACTCCCATCCCTCTCTCTGCCCTTTGCAATTCACAGTTAAAACAAAAGGGAGGTGGAAGATGATGAAGACCAGGCAGGTATACACACAAACCCTGGCTAGTGCTAGTTCTAGTAGACTGGTGCCCATTGCCTCTAGTTGCTTGTGGTCCAGGCACTGCAGTTCCCCAGCTGTATCATTCCACAGGCAGAAGTTGTAAAAGCCAATGCGTTTGTCAGGGAGGTTCACCAGGTTTCCGGCTTCGTACAGCAGTGCGTAGGACATCAAGGCCAAGGTCCCAACCGTCTCCAGTAAAGTCAGCACCTGGAGCAGGTTCTTGGTACACCTCTGCTGCAGCAGACCCATCCTGGTGCCTGCAAGCTTTCTTGTTACTGTGGTAAAAGCTGCTGTGGGCTGTCTGTTGCAAAACACAATGTGGGGACCCCTCAGTTGTTGCCTCTTAAGGTGCCCTGCCCGAGATGGGCTCTGAGCCCTGTGGCTGGGGTCTAGGGACTCCTCTTGCAAATAGAACAGGAGTGTCTCAGCCCTGCCTAGGGCTGTGCTGCACATGTATCACTGGGTTGAGGGGGGTGCATTTGGTACACTTTTGGTCACAGAAAAGGCAGCTTGATGATGTCCCATGCATGGACCAGTACTGGGAGGAGAGCATGACTCCGCCCCACACATGCCCTTTGCACCAGGGTCTCACTGGAAAAGAGGCATTTGTCAGCAAACTGCAGGGACGAGAGGAGAGAAAAACTGCTGTCTGGTAAGAAGCAGGATAAGAGCTGTTCTGGGATAATGCCTTTCTTTCAGTTTTTATCGGACAAGGACATCCCTTGTGATCTGTGGACTATGGAGTAAAAGAAGTAGAGTGAGAGCTATTCTGGGAAAATGCTTTTCCATCCCTTGTGATCATTGGACTACTGAGTAAAGTGCAGACATGACAGGATCTGAACTGCAGGGCTCCCCTTGCCTCCCTGCCCTTGCCCTAAGCTCTGGGACACCCAGTGCCATTTATAACACCCATTTCCAGCATCTGAGCTCCACAGGCAGGTCCTTGCATGCCGTAGATTTCTGAGCACAGCAGGATTGAATACCTGCAGCTCTGCTACCCACTGAGGCTGGCAGACTTGGTGCTCCTCTGTCTTGGTTGCCCGGAGACCGGTGCCCTACACAGACAGGCAGGTGCCCAGCTCAGAGAGGCACCCTGGATCCATCTGCAGCCACTGGCCTTCCTCTGAGGCCCAGGGACATGAGTGTTACTGAGACACACCTGTGATTGGCATCCACCTTGCTCCTCTCAGGAGCAAACCCAACTCTGCTCCTCTCCCTGGAATGTGTACTGTTCTCAGTGCTGTCTTGCAGGCTTCTGCTTCACTCTGAAAAACAGGGAAGTGGCATCAGGAAAGGGTATCACTGGCTGCAGAGCCGCGTGGCATTGACGCCCTGTCCACCCAGGTCTGCGGAGAGGCATAACACAGGACTCAGAGACCTTGGCTTCAAGATCAGCTTCAGGCTTGAGGCTTTGCAAATAACTCTTCCTCCCTCTGACAAGCTTTATCTGCTGAGAATCATTTATCACTTTCCTTCAAGAAGTTCACATTGGCCCTACCGTCCCCTTCCACTGCCTATTACCCAGTGGTATATCATCCTTCAATCCTGTGTGGGCCATTTACTTAAGAATTGGACTCTGAGTCCCTTCCAGTTCAGAATAGTCTGTGAATCTGTGATATCCTGCATGTCCTCCTAGACCATCACCCAAAGCTGATTGTGAATTTGGTACAGCCTCTGAGTTTTTAGAGTGCCACGAGAGATTCCACTCAGTCTGTACTCAGCGCCTGGTGGCGGTGCTGGTGACTAGAGACCTTTCTGCATCCCCCTCCCACTCCTTGTCTCTCCCTGGAAACTTGGAAGTGGGGCATCTCTGTTTAATGAGCACAAAGATGAAGCTTCTCAGTGCCAAACTTCTCCCAGGAGCAGCACACACACAGCATGGAAGGGGGATCACAGCATCAGACACCAACCTGTCACAGTGTCCCCTGGTCACTTTTCCGTCACTTCTTGTAGCGTCCCTTGGAGAGCTTCTTCACAACAGGCTTCTGGAGAGACTGAAAGGTCACATGGAGGATGCCCATTGCTCTGAATCTGCAACGAAGACGCGAGCAACCAGGAAAATATCTATGCTTGGGCACAGAGTGTGCTGCAGAATGAGACCTCTGGCAGATGTAATTTCACCATGGTTTGTCTTGCCCCTAGTATTGCCCCTTGGTTTGTCTGTCTCATGCTTGGTCTCCTGCACCCAGGCATTGCTGCTCTTCCTCTCCCTGTTCTGCAAGGGCTCACACCACTCATTGTTCTCCCTGCTGTCCTGCCTCACAGCTCTCAGAGAAAGAGCAAGCTGCGATTGGAGGGAGCTCTTGGCTGGCTGACCAGGTCTCCAGGGATTTCTGTTAGACCTCAGGGCTGGAACTGCTGCAGCCCAGCCGACTCTTGGCCCTGCCCACTCACCAACCCTTGCTGTTGTATTTCTTTAGACCAGTTTCCTAAGGAAGGCAGGCTTGTAGAAACATGGCTTTTTGTTCAGTCATCTCACGCTCACTCCCTCGGCATCCATAAAATATAAAAACTATTAAAAATTGTCCTAGTTGCACATGTTTACTAGAGAGGGGACAGAGAATGAAATTCCTCTCAGGTTTGTGGTAACATATGGCAGGGGTGGAGGACAGCCACGTCAGAGACCCTGTGCTGCTGTGTGATCTCTGCATGTGTGAGCACCTGGGGAAAGCCCATGGTACATCTGCCCTCTTCTCTGCTTTGAGGTTCATGTATGTAAGGACACACATTTTTCCAGCCATGTCCCTTTCTTCATTGCCTAATTGCTGGCATCTTTGCCTCCTGCTGCCTCCCCTGCCCAGCCCAACCCAGTAGGTAAATCTCTGTCCCTATGTGTGACTGATAGGACCAGAAACATGCCTGGGATGGCCTTGTGCCAGCTGGATAGAGAACTTGTGACTGGCCTGGAGGCAGTGAAGGCTGAGACCTGGCAGTCTGCCACAGTGCAGCCACAGATAGGACATTCGTGAGCTCTGCAGCTCATCACTGAGGCAGGTTTGGCAGCAGCCTGGCTGAGAAGCAAGGAACAAACAGGAAAGAGCTCTCACCCAGTGTACGGCTTGGGTTTTTCCCAGACAGCAGCAGCCTCGCTGTCTCTAAGGAGGTGTTTATGCCTTTGGATGGGAGACTCTGTGGCTCTTCCCCAAAGGTGCAAGAAAGAGGAGCCTGAACATGGCTCAGTGACCCCCAGCCTGGATTCTCCCTCCTTGTTCCTGGACTAGCATTGATGGAAACACTGGGTTTCACCATAGGAGAGCTCTGTGTATCAGTCTCCCTGGCAGAAAAAGGCCCCATGTGAATGGCTGAGGAGCTCCCTGAGGTCTTTGTGTGGGAGATAAGGCTCCTAGGCACCGTCTGTGCTTTTGGGACTGCACAGCCCTTTCCTCTGCTGCTCACAGGCAGCTGGGCAGCCTTCCCAGGCTGGGGCTGTGTCTTCCTCCAGCAAGGAGCTGACAGAGCGCCTGGGTGAAGGGACAGAAAGGCACACAGCTGTGGCACAGGATCTGGCCTCTGTGCAGGGACGAGCCTCTCTGTGAGCCACTGGATGCCACTGCAGTCGGGCTGGGTGCAAAGGGGTGTGAGGGAATGGGCATTCCTTTTGCACTGAAGAGCCCCCCAGACAACTTGACTTCCCCGCGTCTCCTCTCCCTGGCTGCTGAGGGGAGAAATGCTGTACAAGAGTGATGGGAAAGTGTCAAGTTTTAGACATGACACTTTTCCTTCAAGACATCTGTCCTGTCCATTCATGACCTCCCCACTCCAGCTCTCTGGATTGTCTTTCACTCTCATGCAGGATTAGCTGCAGAGAAACCATGGGTGAAGAAAGGCCACTGACAAGCTAAGGATTGCTGGTAAACAGAAACCAACCAGCAGCAAATGGAACAAACTGTGGGGGAACTGCCCTTAAAGCGTCTCACAGCAGAAGAGGGACCCTCAAAGAATCTGCAACCTGCAACACCACTTCTGCTGGCAGTTCTCCCCAATGCCAGTGACATTAAAAAAGTGGGGGTCTCAATGGAGAATACTTACGGGCCTCCCATTTGGGTGGGTGTGGAGCTGAAACGCACTGGAGAGGGCTGTCGTGTCGTTCTAGAAGCCAAGTGGATTTGTGGCTGCTGCCGATCCTGTGCTGGCTGATGTCTGTCACCACAGCCTGTTTTGTCGTGTGCCGATAGTTATCTGCTTTCTCTTTCGGTTCTGAGGGCAGTGCTCTTTTCCGATAGGGTGTCAGCTGTATATGACCAAGAAAACAAGCCAAGCCCAGCTCCACAATCTGAGCCAGGGTCAGGCTTGTGTTTCCTTTCCTTCTCCCTGCTGTGCTAACCAGCACGAATGAGTGACCTGGCTAAGCTCACCCAGGTTGTTGTGCTGTTACAGTAGCTTGGGTGTCCATGAGGGCTTAGATGAATTTGTTCCATTTTGTTTGTAACACTTCTTTAGAAGTGACTGGCCATCCCAGCACAGACCTCTGTACCTCAGCACTGCCAGAGTTCGCTGCCAGCGTGGCCCTTCTTGCACTTTGGACGCTGATATGCCCTCCCTCCGTCTGCTTCCCAGACACAACGTCGCCCAGGTTCCCTCGCCTGCAGCCACCATGCTTATGCAGGCACAGTGCCAGGTGCCAGAGTGCCTGCTGCTACAGGGAACCACTGAAACCTCGAGTTATGTAAGGGGCAAAACGCTCCTTCCTTGAGTCCTCCTGGGCAGATCTGGAACAGTTTGTCCTACTAGCAGTCTTTGTGGTGGGTCTGTTAGGAGGACTGTGTGCTGGGGGTTGGTGCATGCGGGACATCTAGCCGTGAAGCTCTTCAGAGATTTTCACCTAGCAATTCCATGTTTAGGCATGGTCCAGAAATCTCCATCTGGTACACGTTTGGTGAGCCTGTAATACTGGCACTCACATCCAAGAACACAAAGTAAGTGAAAAGAAATATGGGAGGAGGTCCTAAGAGAAGATCAGTGGACAGAGACATGCAAGTGGCTGTGGGGGGGGATACCTTCCTATATGCCTCTGTATTTGGAATAACAACTTTAGCATGGAGATGGACAAAGATCTGGATCAAGAGAGTTCAGATCATGGGTGGCTTAGGCAGGGGTTTCTGGTGGGTGGGGACAGAAATCTTGCAGCAAATGAAGCCCAGCAGTCCAGAGCTGCTGAGCTGAAAGTGGAGAGGGAAGCCTTGGGGCTGAACATGGCCATCTTCTAGCATTGGGGCTGATGGTGGGAAACTGAGGAATAAGAGACTTCTGAGGCAAGACCTCTGTTCTAGTGAAGTTACATGCTTTGGCAGGAGGCATGTTTGTGCTCCCAAGAGCAGCACAGTTTGCACAGTTTGTTGCAGTTTGGCGACACGCTGTTCATTTTCTGTCATTCAGTGAGAAAAAGGGTATATAATTTTGATCTAGTGATCAACCAACTCCTTAGATGATCTCAGCACCACAAGTGAAGCTGCCTTTTCACTGCCCTGGGCAGAAGGCAGAAGCAACTCCTTCAAAAATACCTTTGCTTTCACACTGGGGTCCTGTTTGCTGGGATAATCAGGATAATTGCCACAGTGGGTCTGCTCTGTCATGCCAGAGCGTTTCTCCCTGGAGCCACTGTCCTGCTAGAGGGGTGGCTGTTCCAACACCAGCACACCATGTAACCTGACATTGCTTCCACTGGGCACACACCTTCCTTTTTTGGCCATTTTCCCCAGGAGAAGATGCCTGTTCAGCCAAGCTGGTCTGCTGCCTCGTCTGCTTGACTTCCATCATTTTGGAATTGCCGGCTATTGTGCCCTTAGGAGGTGATGTTTTAAAAGTTTAAAAATTTAAAATACACCATTTGGGAATGTTGGAGTGTGGTGTCTTACTGGCCAGAGCTGGTTGCCTGATTGTACACCAGTGGCAGAAGCACATTGCAGTGTTTCCTGAGGAGCCCCATGTCTCCTCCCTGGCAGGGTCTCAGTCTCTGCTGCTTTTAATGCCTCCTGGGGTGCCATAGCTGCCAAAAGGGAGAAGTCCAGTCAAAGTTTGACTCAAGACTTGCCCTTGGTCTCAGCTGACCTTCTGATTCTGGAGGCTTCCTTCCACACCTGTGGCTGCCTCTCTAGCAGGTAGTTCCTTCCAGGTACTTGGGCAGGGAAGATTGTGCCCGAAGGCTGGGCAGGATACGGTGTCTTTCCATTCTCCTTCCTAGGGACATTTTACAGGTATGCTCTGACTGCCTCTTGGGCTTCCAATGCTAAAGTCTGTCTGGTGATGGAGTGATTGGGAAGGATAAGTCTGATGGGGATAGGGTAAGTAGGAGGATGATCATCAACATGTCTTATGGAGAAAGAATGGGAAGGGAGAGGAGAAGGAGAGCAGGGCTTCTACCTGTGTGTGTGCCTGGAGATAGGAGAGACTGGATGGAGTGTTTGGGCTGCTGGGTCCTGTTTTCTGTGGGTGGGAAAGGAGAGCACATTCCAGGAGCCAGCTTCTACTGAATTCCTGTGTGAGCGTTGCTTCCTGGAATTGTTTCCTGAAATAGACATAATTTTTTTGTATGCATTAAGAAGGTTTATGTGGCTTTAAAGTGGAATTAACTGCTCTGCAGTTCTTGATTTCTCATCATGCAGTTAAAGCAAACACTCAGCAGTTTAGCAATATTAGCAATCACAAGGAAAGCATGAGATAAACCGGGATTTTCCAAAATTTTTTTGCTTATTTTACCTTCCTGCTTTAAAAGTAAACTACTACACCTTATCCCACATATGATTCTGTGGAATAATACTCCAGTCTGGCTATAAAACACAGAAATAAAATATTAAGAGCAAAGATATTTATTTATTTGTTTGTTAAATTTTCTGTAAGCAATGCCAAT
The DNA here is from genome assembly GCA_013400175.1 of Phainopepla nitens. NCBI lineage: Eukaryota > Metazoa > Chordata > Aves > Passeriformes > Bombycillidae > Phainopepla > Phainopepla nitens. The sequence goes on from VXBQ01000016.1 coordinate 28,925, forward strand.
TCCGGGAAAGCCTAGAGTAATGTGATCTGTGATCTCCCCTTCGGTACAGTACATTCTAGGAATGAAATCTGCAGCTGGGGAAGGAAGTGCCAAGCCTGCAAAAACATTTAAAGAGACATTCTTTATTAATCTCCTCTTTGGCAGACAGGCTCTTACTGATCATAACACTGCAATATGCTCAGCTGTACCATACTTTTGCTGTACTTGAACTCTACCTAACTGGACTGCCTTTCCCACAGAAGACAATTATAGCTGTAATGATCTGTACCCATACTGGGAGAAGGGGACTCCCTTTTAACTTCATCTCCCTCTGCATATTGTGGGTGGCTGATATGTCTTTTTTCTCAAGAGCTGGATCTCCAGTGCCTTGGCTGGTGTGACGGGCACGGGCCCCGCACTGATGGCAGGTGAGGGCCACATGTGCTCCAGTGCCCAAATCAGTGCTGCAGGCCAGGCCCCTGCGCTCTCTCTCAGCATGACCTGACCCAGCAGATGTGTCTCACCAGCTGGACATGGGCTGGGTTAGCTGCAGCTGGCTTTAGTGCTGCACTGAAGTACCTCTCCTCACAGGGCCACTGGGTGAGGTCCCTGATCAACAGGTGAGATGAACCAGGTCTGACAGTGTATGGGGTGGTGTGTCCCTTGAGGAACAAAGAATATTTACAACATTTTTAAACACCATTTATTCTAAGCAAAGAGGTGACTTTTACAGATGATGTTGAATTTCATTATTAATATTTAACCCAATGAGCACATTATTAGAAATGCAGGTACCCTACTGCCAATAGAGGAAAATATTTTTTAACTTCTCTGGAATTTGCCTTGGGTTTATTTTTTTCTCCAGTGAGATTGTTGTCAATCAGTAAATCATAGTGTGGTAATGTGATGAAGACAGTTTAAATTACAGAAAAATGAGCTCTTCCAAATGCTGAGATTGAGAAAAATCCCAGCCAAAGAACTCCATACTTATCTTTGTGGAACATACTCTTTCCTGAGGTTTGAGATTATAGAAAAAAAATGGCTTATTGATATTTAAAGAATTAAACAAACCTGTAATGTTTACTTTTTTCACTGGCTCAGGTACCTGAAATATCTTAGGTTGAGTATCAGTGCCTTTAGTCTGTGAAACAGAGTAGTGCCTGGAGTTTCTGAAAAAGCATAGAAACAGGAATGAATTGTTGCTACTAACAAGTTCCAAAAGACTGGTTGACAAAAAGGTATTATCTATCAGTCAGCCACTTTAGGGGCTGTTCAGGGAGTATACACCAGGCTGGGACAGGGTAATCTTGGTAAGAGTTCAATAACTAATGGGAGAACAGTTATCATGTAAAGGCTGGTATTTTTCTTTTGGTGTCAAAGTTGTTTATGTGAAGTCACAGTGATTAAATTAAATTGTCATATATCTGTCTCTGGTCAGAAAAAGCCCCAAACAGCCAGAGCATGTTCCTCCTGGGATGAAAAATATGGGTATTTTTGCTTTTAGGACTTCTGTTCTTAGCAATGCTGTGAAAATGTTCTGATATTTTAGGGGTTTTTTCTGGTATCTTGATAACCATTTCAATTCATAAGGGAATTTTACAGTTAAAAATTTCAAGAGCTCCAACAAACCAAACCAACAATTGCAAATAAACATGATAATCACAATGCAGAAGGAGTCCACGTAAGAAAGCTGCTCAAGGTTTAATCCGTTATGCTGTTCTTTTCAGCAAATATTTATGAACCTCGATACAAACATATCATATTGACAAGGGAGCTCACTTCCTACTTGATATGGCTTGTTTATTTTTAGTCTGGGAACCTGGACAGCTATGCTTTCTCAGTAGTATTAATTGCCACTGCTCTGTTTTTCATGTTTGGGCTTCTGAGAGAAGAATTGGCATAAAATGCAAAACGCTCGAGAAATGCTGGACTACCTCTTGAACCAATGAAAGCATTAATAAAGCAGTCAGCATTATAAAGTTTATGTACAGAAAAAGAATATTACCCGTCAAAATATCAATGTGACTTCTTTCCAAATAACAGTTTGCTTTCTCTAGGCAACAATGACATTTTACATTTTGGGGCCGTATCATTTTCTGGGCTGAACATCAGCAAAGTGTTGTTGAGGGCTACATACAGCTCCAGCATGAATTTCTGTCAAAAATTCTACTGCAGCTGTGATATTCCTTGTTATTCACCTTTTTTCAAATGCCTTTAACAACTTTCATTAAGATCAACAACAGAGATTTTGTTAAGTCTTTTGATCCAATAAACTTACTTAGTCACTGAACTAGATCCACATGGGAAAATGCACATTATCAGGAGAGGAAGAGAATTAAGAGGATTCTTGAAGGGATCATGATCCATTTGATAAACTGTTGTTACTTACTTTACATAGTAACAGCATCACCCTGACATGTTTTGCTTCTGATGCACATCCAGCAAAAGAATTTTATTCATTGCAGGAAAGATGTATGAATATAATCCATACAATTTCATTGCATGAAAGATGCCTTTGCTTGTGTTTTAACACCAAAATGACAGAACAGGACCTAGTGAAGCTCGACCTGACAAATGGTTTTGCAGTGTATACTGGTGTTTATAGGTCTGGGCAAGCACAGCCTTACAGGGTCAGGTTCTTGGGTGGCTAAAGTGGTGTTCAATCCTGAACATCTCTTCCTCTGCTAAGTTTTCCCTTTTTCTGTTGTTTATTTACAGTATTTATGTCCCAAACAGGAAGCAACAATTTACAGGAATTATTATTGTTGGCTAAATTTCATCCCCAAGCTTTCTAAAAGTCATTATCTCACAAGAGTTTGCTTTGCATATCTGTGGGAAACCACTTGAGTAATAGTATGTCAGTCACAGGCACCAAAGAAAGAAACACCAAGTAAACAAGGAGGAAAAACATGCTTCAACCCTTTTTTTTTTTTTCTCAGCAAAACAAGTAAATAAAGGTTACAGGAAAATAAAATGTCTCTTCGTCCTCCTGTGAAATCACTCCTTTAAATCTGAGGCTGCATTTGTCTATGAGCTTAGATGTAGGCAGCGGGCCCTCAGTGACACTGTGATGACTCCTCTGCATGTGTGAGAGGAAGGCACAGCTCCTGAACACTCCGAACCGGGTGTTGCAAAGTATGCCTGACACCGAAGTACATGAGCATGATACTTCTTGTGCTTAATGCCGGTGCCCTCCCCATCCTGACCCTGTGGCTGCCTGCTCAGCTCTACTGCAGAAGCAGACAGGTGAAAGCCACCTTCTTTGGAACAAAAACTGCCTTCCAGATGATCAGGGTTAAGCTACAGGGAAAATGAATACTTCTGGGCTGCACTGCTCGTTTGTCCTTGCTCTCTGACGATGCATCAAGATCATAGAAACCATCACAGAATCACAGAGTGGTCTGGGTAGGAAAAGACCTTAAAGATCACCTAGTTCCAACTCCCCTGCCATGGGCAGGGATACTTTCCACTAGGTGAGTTTGCTCCAAGTCCCATCCAACCTGCCTTGAACACTTCCAGGGATAAAGCTTCAACAGCTTCTCTGGCCAACCTGTTCTGGGGAGTCTTCACCCTCATAGTGAAGATTTTTTTCCTAATATCTAATCTAAATTTATGTGCTGTCTTTTTATTTCTTTGCATTTCAGCACCAGTTGTGCAGCTCAGATCTTGATTTCTATACTATGGACATCTTAAATTTGATGAGATAGATCCAACCCCAAAAAAGAAACATACAAAAGTTTTATTCCCTAATAAATGACCACATTAGGGCCACATCTCTTCATAACACACAATGCTCACCTCTCTAAAATCACTTGCACCTCTGATCTCCCAGTCACTCACAGTCTACATAGGAGGAGCTGATCGTGTTTAATAGGTGTGTTGTTTGGTCAGTGTACAGATCCTTGCTTTGCTGTCAGTTATCCTGAACTTAACCACTTTGGCTAGAAGCAATCAGAATAGTGTCTTCCATGGTTAATGAAATCAGGTTTACACAAAAGCAAGTAATACATCTTTTATTGTGCCTATATTGATCTGCAAAATGTAATCTGCAGGGGAAAAAAAGCATATTGATTTAAGTGATGCAATAGACCAAGCTCTGTATTACCATAGTTTTTTTCTCCTCAGAAAGGCCACCTGGCATAGATACAGTGCTTTGCTTCTTCCAGTGAACTGCCTATTAAGGTTTGACTATAAGGTTTGTGTGCAATCTTTTAAAAAGTGTTAAATTAAAAAGTGTGACTCTTGAGAGTCTAGTTTACTAACATTTCTGACGTTTACTCTGGCATTCTTTATGAGATACAGAGAAGATATAATAAATTGTGGCATATCTGAATAGTTCTAAGTTACCTGGAATTTCTGTTTAACGCATCAGAATTCAGGACCTTGGAATTCACCCTGGCTTGCTGTTACACTGCCAGCTCATGTTCCTTCAGGCACAGATAATAATAAGAAATACCATAGTTTTATTTTATTGCTTAGACAAAGCCATTATCAAATTTGTTATTGCTATAAACCTAAAGACTATTATGTTTTTCACAGCTGGAATAATGAGGCAGGAGAAAAGGCCGAGGGGAAACTTCCTTTACCTCCTTGTTATTTACACAGCAGTCCCAGAATACATTGTGGAAATACTGTCCAATGGACTCTAAGTCTTTCATATTGAAAGAGGTGTTTTGTCTGCAGCCTGAAGCATCAGTCTCCTGTAAATTAGGGATCTACAGGCCAAAACATTCATTTGAAAGAACACGAACATTATTTAAAGCAGGCTGTAACAAGATGAAAAACATTAAATGTACTAATTCTGACACTGGCTCTGCACAAGAGTCTTTTTAATGTGATTTGTTATAGAAGTTAAACTGGAGGGATTTACTTTACTGTTTTAAGGTTTAGTTTAATACTCGAAGGTTTAATTTTATATCCAGTGTATCAATGTCTTTGTGAGTGGAAGTCTGAAGCTATTTGTTGCAAAACATACAGCAAACTTGGCAATCTTTGCTGTCAAAAGGACATCTGGGATCTATTCTGAACCTAACTTCATTCTCTTAAGTGTTTGTATGCCAGAAAAGAAAAAAAGAGAAAGAAATAAGGAATTTGATAAGTAAATTTTTGCAGAGGACATTTTGAGCATTCTTCAAGACATGCTCAAAATGTCTTGAAGAAAACTCTTTTACTTTGAAGATATTACCAGAAAGGAGAAAATATATTAAAGGAAAACTCGCACAATAGTGAAGAACACATTCAGTGCCAAGCAGGCACCCATGTTCTACTGCAGCTTGATGTGTGCTATCTCAGGAATTGCTAACTGCTTGTAACTGCCTGCATGTCATTCCTCAGGAGCAGGAGGGACAACTGGCCACACTGAAAGGCAGCAGTTTGCTTCTCCTTGGTTGGAAAGTTTCATTAATGAAGGCTGAGGATCAAAATACCACAATACTCACTTTGCTGGAGAGGCTGAAATGAGAATCACTTCCAGCTGGCTGTGCATGAAGTTCAAGTCAGTAATAAGAAACACGGCAAGTTGTATTCTTAAAGAACAGCAACTAAAAGACTGTAAGAGAAATCCCTGTCCTTGTTTACAAAAAGGCAAGGAGCTGAGATTCAGAGTGTTCCTCCACATCCTAACCCTGCAGTAAATTAGCACACCCAGTTGCAAAGGACAGAGGTTCCTTCCTACACAGTAGTTACCAGTTCTCCTGGCCACCAAGCATAGCAACCTACTCGTGGCAGATAATATGCCTATACTGCAGAAGTAGCTAATTTCTAAATGAACTAATGTCAAAGAGTACCAGTGCTTTTCTGTGTATTACAAGCCTTTAATGACTGTATTTTCCTCAAGAAAGGTACAAATCTCTTTCAGTTTTGTGCTTCTGAACATTTTGTGGCCACAACTAGTTATCCTAGGATTGCAAAAGTATTATAATCCTTTCTTATCCATGTGAAATGTATCCCAGGACCAAAATCAACAACTGCCAGAAGTTCCAAGTTCATCCAAGGCAAGTGGATCAACTTAGCAAACACAGAAAAGAATGAATAAATCTGGTACTCAACCAGTGACAGTGGAATAAGGCAAGTAACTCCCTTTAACTCTGTCCAATGAATCCTTGCCAGACAGAGAAGCCTGTATTCAAGAACTGATCCAATCTGACCAGGTTTTGTTTATAAATTTTGGCAAAAACAAAATATTCTTCCAACACTGACTTCAGTGTTGATGTTGCAGTTACACAGCTCATCTTTTTCACTTTCTCTTCTGGCTCTTATCTTTCTTTGCTCATATTTTCTCAACAAACTCATTTTAAGCTGGTTCATATTGATTTTCACTGAGAACAATGGCTTGAGCTGAGCTAGACTTCTGGGATAAGTAACAGGACAAGCAGAACTTAAGATGAGGCAGATGTGTAACTACGTGATTAGTTTCGTTCACCATCTATAGGGAAGTAATTTATTCCCAAGTGCTGTAAAATTATATGGAAAATCACATTGATTCATCAGGCTTTGAATTATATTTGTAAAGGTGATCAAAGCAAGTTCTTCATCTACCTACATCTGACAGTAAGATTTCTTAGGCTATTCCCACCTTCTCCTAGATAAATCACTTCTAGATAAAAATTCCTTTGTCAGGAGTTTGCTATGGCAGCATTGTGTCCAAAGCTGTTGTAGTGTACAATGATTCAGGGGTGGTGAGTATCCACTCTGAAAGAGGCAGCAGAATAAGGGCATAGATGTTTGAGTCCCATCTCTATGCATTTCCAAAATTTTTATTATTTCTGAATTGCAATTTGTTGTATATATAAAGCACACAAACTGCCTTAGTCTTCACTGTCTCAAAATAGGCTTGCACTAGGACTTCTTACAGACTGCATAAAATCGGTTATTAGCTGACATTCATATTTAACCCTGTAGCCCTGAAATACAGCATTGCTAATAACCAGTCATGAGATTTGTACTCAATCTGTAAGATCGCAGGACTAAAGTCTGAACTTTATCTGCCTGCAGCTTTGTTTTACTTAATCTAGCTGTGACAGCAGTTTCTCTAATTGACATGTATGGCTAATTGGTTTTATTTTGTTTGCCTTTGTGTGGTACAAACGTAGGCGTGTACAGACAGCAGTAATGAGGAAGAGCTCTGTATAGAAATGCAGGCCTACAGCTGGACAAACCCTGGTCTAGGGGTAGCAAAGAGACATCTGAAGTCAGTGGCAGGTAACTTGCTTGTCAGCAAGGAATTCTTCAAAGTTGGGAAATCCCACTTGAATGAAAACATGATAGGCAGAGAAAAGGCTTTGAAAAAAAATCTATTAATTGGATGATTTGGACTGCTGGTACTGTTCACTGTATGCAACACTGCTCAGAGTTAATTACTTGTCATAGGATCATAGATATGAAAGGATCCCCTTTCAAACCATTCCCTATCCTTCCTACTATCTCCTTATATCAGGCCACAAGATCGAAGTTTGGTTTCATGCGACTTAGTATTTGCTTTGGGTCTGAATCAGATCCCAGCACCATTAGTACTTATTTTTTACTAGAAAAAAAATTCTCATTGCTTTAGGCCTGGTTTCTAGATTTAATTCTCTTCACAACAGACAAAACCCCATAATAAAAAAAAGATTTTCATCTGAAGGATCTGGTTTCAAGTGTAGATGACATCATATATGAGAAGTAAAGGAATTAAACACAAAACTGATGAACCCATTTTTAAACTGTAGTAGATACCTAACTCTAAGGGATGCCTGGCTCTTTAACTGGTGGTTAACGGTGAGCTGCAAGGTGAGACTGAGATAAATACTCACCTAGGTCAAGAACCATTAAGTATGAGTAGATCAATTTCCAATTTTGTTTAGAGCTTCACAGTAGTGTGATCACTAACATATTTTCCATTGCCTTATCTTCCACCCTGAGGTTTTACAGGAATAATGTAGGGGAATAATTGAAAGGGTCTTAATATGTAACAACAATGCCAACTGTCTTCTGTAACAAATTAGCTGGAGGGGGGGTGATGGTCTTCATTCTAAGTCAATTAAATTTAAATACTACAATTAAATTGAAAGTCCATAGCAGGATAGTTTAATTTTGTTTATTTTCAGAGAAGAGCTGCCTCTATTGGTTTGTTTTATGGCCTGCAGAGGTACTAGACCTAGTGTCTGTAATCTGTGTACTCCATCATTAGCCCATGTCTGGATTATACTCCTGCCCCTGTATAACTGAGACAGGGTGCTTTTCAGCTGTTTGAGGAGGCATGAGCAGGAAGGTCTGGTGGGTTATATGATGAAGGCCCAACAGAAAGGTCAGTTTGCACAGGAGTTCAGGAATAACTGCAGCGTTGGAGTCACAGCCACCTAAGCAAACTGGCTGGACTCCTCCAGCTTCCTCTGTTGTCCATGAAGGTATGTACTCATGAGGAACAATTCAGAGCACTGAATTTTGGATCCACTTGGGTTTGCTCTCTGGAAGGCCTGCTTTTCCTCCAGTGGTTATAGAGGCACCAGTGATGAGTTCCTTGGCTAACACAGGGGTCCAAGTTGGTTATGTGTGAATGTACATCCCCAGGATTTCTCTGACATGCAGGTAGGCATGACTGTCCAGGCCCTGGGATCTTGCCCAAAGCAAGTCACAAAGGAGATATGTGCACACAGAATGGGCTAAGGGTGGTGTGTTCTTTACTGAGCAGAAGAGGGAGAATTCAAACCTTCTTCTTAGAGTGCTCAGCATGTTACTGTGCACTCCTGATCATGGATATAAGAGAAAACCTACGAGCTGTACAAACAGTCTCCAGGGCTAAACACTCGTGGGGGTTCTGCTGTTTGCTGCCACAAGACAAATGCCATGACCTCTGTATCAGCAATATTTGTTATGGTTGTATCAGTTTGTACATGATACGGGGGACTGACCAGTGGTTCTTCATACACGTAGGAAACTTTCTTCCTCCCTGTCATAATCACACTCCACGTGTGGTTGTACAACCCCCTCTAGAGTCAGACTCTGCACCTTCAGCACTGGGAAGCAATGGATGTGTTTCTCTCTGTAGGGAAGGTGGTCCTGAGAGGCAAGCCGGTGTGGAACATCTGGGCCATACTGCTGAAATATTTGAAATAAATTGTATCTCTGAGAAAAGAGGTTTGAAGCATAATGTTTCCCTACTTAGAATGAGATAAAATTGTGCATTTAATATAACTGTATTTGCAATACTACTGTGTGATGCAAAAAACCCCTTTGTAATATGAGCAAATAGTGGGAAAAAATCTTGAAACTGGCCTAAAATTATTCTATTTTGCAGGAAAATTAATATTAAATGATCAATATCCTGTGATTTTATGAATTACTTTTTTCTTTTCCCATAATGGCAATTGAATGATCAGATTTACTTCCCTTGTATAAACAGTAATTTCTGTAGTCTAATCACAAACCAAGTAAACTCAGTCATATGCTCTTATTTCAATTATCCAATTTTATTTCTATTATCATGGTACTACAAAAATCATCAACTCAACTGGAAACATGTGTAAGGTGCAGTGTTTTGCTAAGAGTCCACCCTTTGTTTACAGAGGTGAACAGGAGAGGCAGAGAGGGGAGGAATAGGAGGCAGCAGTGACTGCCCAGAGTTTGGAGTGGAGGAACTGCCGATGAAAATGGTATCATAAATCTGTCTTGTCCACTGGGCAGCATTATCCCTTACATGAGCTCTAAATTTTGCTCCTGACGGGGGAACTTCACAGACTAAACTTTAGTCTGGGATCCCCAGAAAATTTGGGTACCTCTGGTAAGAATTTTTGTATACTTTCTTTGGAAAAAATGCTTTTGTTGGTATCAGTTTGATTTAAAATGTTTTCTGTAAGCTTTATATTGCAAATTGTTTTTCTCTTTAAGTCTCAATTTGTTTCTGAGAGAATCAAGGATGATGGGAATTCAGGACGAGTGCTCTAAAGCTTTGTTTGATATTGAAGAAATCATTCTTCACTAATTACTAATTTGTTTTTAAAGGATCTGCATTATATCTCCTTAAAAGAGTTTTATTTACTTTTGCGAAATGAAGTGATAGGTGCTACTTCCAGATCCTTGTGTAAACTTTATGAAAAATGTTTTGGATATTTTTGGACACATTCTTTAATGTTATTCTTTCTACAGAGTCACAGTACACCTAAAGTGCTTTGGGTTTACTCCTCCTTTCCCAAAGGATCTAGTTTATTTCTAGTGGAACCGCTAAGAGGACAGGGGAAAACAGAACTGGCTTTTAAAGAGGTCGGGTGCTGTTGCCAACAGAGAGAACAAGAATGACCACGAGATGGTAGCAGTCTGTCAGAGAAGGCCAGGAGATGGATCTGAGCTTTTCTTCTTGATCCAGAGAGGAAAATGCTCCCTGTCTGCCTTGTGCCTCACAAGTACAAGTGGAACATTTCCAGTGTACAAGCAGAGCTATTTTAGAGCTGTTTTTTTGAATTATTTCATTCTGAGGTAATGTCGTGTGAGGTAAAGCAATAAAGAGTAGCATCATGGGCTGGTGCACCGTGACTCGAGCAAGGATGCCAAGTGCAAACCCATTTCAAAATTGCCAGTGTAAGCTGGCATCTGGGATTGTGTGCTGCTGTGAGGCCTTGGCTGGCTGGTTCAGTCCTCCTTTTTGGGCTGTCCTCATGGCATCCAGGATGGCACGGCCCCAGGCTGCAGTGTTGACCTGCCATACACTCCTTCTGCCCTCTTGGATCCGTTCAGAGCAATACGAGGGGTTAACGTCACACTGAAAGGCCTCGTGAGAGATCCTCCACTCTCCCCTGGCTGACATAAACTTCATGTTAATAGAAAAAGACAGCAAAAACTCCATCATATGCCCTGTCTGGTTTGACAGAAATGCAGTCATATGCCCACACATGATCAAGATTAAACTTGTGCTGCAGAGTGATCTGGCAGTGTGCAAACTCCTATTAATGTGCACAAACACACAGTTTTGGGGGAAAGAAAAGGAAGTTTTTACTTCTGCTGCTTCTCCTGTAAGATAAAAGAGAAAGGGGAGCTTGTAACAGACTACTGGGGCAGAGAGCTGAGGGGATCATTTTGGTCTGGGTTACAATTACCAGAAAAGATACAGGAGATTGTTCTGTAAACCACTTCACTGTGAATTCTGGCACAGTTTCATCCTTTTTTGATGCATGGAAATTTATAGAGAAGTGTGTGAAGACTGGCAACACTTTTCTATCTTGTATCTGTTCTACATCGTGCTTGAGTGAGGTTATTGTGTGTCAGCAGGACTTAATATAAAGGCAACATTCAACTTACAACATTACAAATTTAATTTAACCCTGCAGTGAAGATGAGCCCTGTGCTTCTTGTTGCATTTCTATGTACAAATGCTAGTTGTGCCGCAAATAGCAGCAGTTTCATTTAGGCATGGTGATCAGATGTGAATGCTCAAACACCTTCCAGCATGCAGTTTACATATTTCAAAGCCAGCAAAATGGTATTTGTATTGAACCAACTTGTATGATAATTTGCTTCCTGAGACCCATAACCAACAGTCTGAACAGCCTTTTCCTCCATCAAGTCCATCTTTTGTGTAGGTTTTTCTCCTCAGTGCTAATGAATTAAATACCTATTCATTACTCAGTAAGACTCTGTCCCTGGAGGCAGAGGAGGAGCCTAAATGTCCCTTTATGTCGCAAAAAATGAAGACTTGGTTTGTATGAGGTGCCTTTCTCCCAGTGCAAACATGCACACATGCCTGGGATTTCTCTCGGTTTCTATAGGACTATTCTTAGCAGTGCAGTGAAACGTGGTTGTGTTAAACATGCTACAGAGAAGGTTCAAAATAAATCATGTCTTGAATTGACCTGATTATCTCCTTTACTGTTTTCCTTTGGCTATAATATAGCTCACAAAGGGATAAAATGCTGCACTGAAAGTAACAGTTTAGTTTGTTTCTCTCTGATGCAACCGTTGATACATTTTCCTATTTCTGACTTAATTTCCATGTTTTCCTTTGATTGCTCAATTCTCAAAGGTGCATCCTCCATTTTACAGCAAGAAAACTGTTTAAGAATATATATATACTCTAGATACTTCTAGCTAAATAAAAATAATATACTCTCTGGATACTTATACAACTGCCTCACTTAAGGGATTTGGTAAATCTCTATGGATTTTTACAGGTGTTTGAGAAGCTCCAAGTCAAGCAAGCTCCTTTAAATCCAGTTATTTCTGCTTTGTTCTTTTCTGTTCTTTGCCGACATTTTGTTATCTCAGGCCATCTCACAACGTCACATCCTTAGCAGCCAATACTGATTCTTGTGTCCATGCTTAGATTTCTTTCTTTTCTTTTTTCTTTTTTTTTTTCCCCAATTCCAACTTTAATAAGTCTCTTGGGCTTTCTCTGAAGATTTCATTTGCAACTGCAAAGAAACCCTTGTGTATTCCAAGTTTTCTATGTGGATTAAAAATGTTTTAAAAACCTTTATTTTAAAGACTGAACATAAGAGTTCTTGAAGATACATGGAGCTGGGCACTTGACACACACCTGAACTCAAGCCTGGTACACAGAAAAAGTAAAAAAATGTGTAAAACATTTTCCTGCTTTCTTTAACAAGTTGCTTTGAGAGAGTTGTAATGTTTAAATTCCTTCCTGTGTTCACTGAGATATAAAGGAAGTCTGTAAATATGTTTCTTTCCTATTTTCCTCCAAATGTTCTGGTTCTTGTATATATACAGAAGTTTCTTCACATACTTGGGGAATAATTCTAATATTTTTCTTTGTAACTTCAGTCTGTTTTAAAGTCTTGGCTGAAGTTCTTGAGACATGTTGAAACAACCTGAGATCACCAAAAAGGAAATCTGAAAGGTCATGGTACCAACCTGGCCTTGCAATGTCAGAAAGTTTGCAAGCAACAATATATGCCTTTTTCTGAGGCAACACTGTTTTAACACAAATGCTTGCCCAAATCATGTTACTGTATTCCAGCACAACTGCTTGGGAGCAATGGGCAATGCTGAGAAACTTTTGGAAACAGTTGGGGAAGAAAAGAGTCACAGAAAAGGGATGGTGACCACACATGGATCTTACTGCTCCTGCACATAATCTCAAGAGATTGGGAGTGCCTTTTTATTATATGGTTCTGCAGTGCTTAGCACAGCAAAGCTTTGAACCCTGCTGAAGGTTTTGGGATGTTATGGGAATGCCAGTAAACATTGTGCTATTTAACCAATGGTTATTGTAGTGCTTTCAGAATTTGTTTTGTTCCCACAGGTTTTATTTTTATCCACATTCCTCAGCTGTGTGTTGGTGTGACTATCACTGTCATTGTTTTGCCAGGATTGGTCCTCACTGCATTCTAGTCTGCCTTATTTTTGGATTCTGAGTATGGCACTGACCTCTAATCAAATGCAAATGTCCCTGTCTGAGCTAGGCACCTTAGGGTTTTCTCCTTGTTTGTGAAGAGTTAATCAGTGTAGCTGAGGCTAAAGCACAGCTCATCTCCTGCTGAAGCAGATGTCTGTGTTTGGTTAGATGAATACATCCTTCAGCTCCAGCAGTTTTATTGACTAGATCCCCTTTGGCAGTCATGCTATAGATACCTAAAGCCAGGAGAGATGGAACCCATCCTTGGAGACCTGTACCATGCTGCCTATGTAACTAAGCATAGGAAGATGATGTGTGGAGGGTGCTTAACCCAATCCCACCAGAATTTTGTCCTGTTCTGTGAATCTGTCATAACCATGTCCACAGAGCTAGCCACATCTAGGGCAGAACATGAGCTCCAGATAGCAATTTCTCTCCCTTTTTCTCTCTGCCACATTTCCCTTTCTGGCCAGTCCTCCCCTTTGGCTAATCCCTGCTGCTGTTGCCAGTGCTATCCTTGTCCCCATAGCCATCTTTGTCTCAGGGTAATTAGGGCCTGGTGGGAGACCAGCGGTAGCAGGGCTGATGAATTTCAGTGTTGGTACAGAGTCTGAGTCTGGGGCTTGCAGTAAAGATTGCCTCTGGTTTAATACTCAGCCATCCAGGATGTGGATGCCCTGGGATAACCAGGCTGTGAAGGGTCCTGTGTCTTAGAAAGACCTCTGTAAGATACCCAAAGTCTTCTTCAGCTCAGAGATTACACCCCAAAATTGTAGAATGCAGGCTGATTGTGAGCAGCAATATGTCACTGGTGCTGGGAGGAACAGTGACCAGCTTCCCAGAATGACACAGAAATGAGGGGGAAGTGAGAAAAGCTGATGGAGAAGATGCTTTAGGACGTGAAGAGTTTTGTTTTACAAAAGGGAAGGTGAGCAGACAGTGTATGCCTACTGATGGCAAGCTCTGCATCAGTAAGCAGGAGCATTTAGAGATCAGCTATCCTAATTGTGTAGCCTGTTAAAGACCATGAACTTAACATTTCCACAGCATAAGAAATGGAAAAATATTTTGTTATTTTCTCACTTACTTCTTTGTGGAAACATGTTGTCTAGAGGTGATGCAGTCTGTGTAAAATACTCCTCATGCCTTCAGTGATTTCTGGACTAGCACATGGGTGTCCTGTCTCTATTTCATAGCTCAGATGTACTGGGCTAGTTCCAGTTAGAGCTGCAGTACCTGAGCAGTGCTGTGCTAGGATAGCAGTCTGAAGCTAGAGAACAGCGCAGCAGTTTCACTGGTGTCTCCTTTTCTCTGCAGGAAAATTAGCTGACCAGGCTGCTGTGCTGAGGTGTTAGGCTGTTTCCCAAGGCAGAACTATTTTGCTGGGCATTAACGCTGCAACCTTTGCACCAGGCTCTGTTGCCTATTTCTGCACCAAACAGAGCTGTGATATAACAGACAACATGACAAATACTAACGCAGCTGAGGTTATTTTAGTCTCTCTGCTGCAAGATAGCTGTACCCAGATTTGGATAATATGGAGTAGATCTGGTGATGTTTAATAGACAAGAAGGTCTGGGGCTGGCTGTATAAATCAGTATAGCAGATCTATACTGCAAAAAACCAGAAAACTCAATAATGTTCCTACTTTTAAGATAAAAGCAAAGCCTCTTGGCTCACTGAAATGACAACAGCTCAAATAAAGCAGCACTGAAAAGGTAATGAAACCACTGCACTAGCTTTAAGCTATCTGGCATGGATGCTGCTAAGAAAACTGGTGCAGCAGCAAGAATTCTGCATGGACTGCAAAATGCTGCTGAGAAGCTATAAAAAAATCACCACAGGTTCACATTTCATCTAGCTGAAACACTTATAGTCCAGAAACTAGTATGTATGAAACAAATTCCTGCTCTTTAGGTGGCTTAATGGACTTTTCTAGACTGCTACCAACCTTGGATGATGTCTTCTATCTTTTCCCTAAACATTTAAATTTTTTTTCCAATGGACTGGCTATGAAATCAAAGCATAGGGACAAGCATCTTGCTTGCCTTGATTGTTTTTCCCGGATTCTTTAAAAATAGTTCATGAAGTCCCTGCAGACTGTCGGCCACAGACTGAAGATCATTTAATAATTCTCTCTGCATGTGCCTTGCAGGTTCCTGGGACACAACATGCCCTTCAGCAGAAAAATCAGGATGATGCCTCACAAATGCTTTAATAGTTGATTTGAGACAGAAGGTGTGGTTTTTAGGTCAAGACAGGGGAGTGTGTATGGCAAAAACAACCTGATAGACAACAATAGGGCTAAGTGATATTTAGAGTATGATGATGAATTATGTTCTTGATTTATTTTTGTATTCAAAAATTTTCTTTATGAGGTGAGAGGTAAGTGAGTTTGTGGAGTAGAAAACACTGGTTAGAGTTCCTATGCTGTGGCTAGGTTGGGGTTTTTTAATGTTAAATTTGGGTTAGGAACAGGCTGTGGCTGTTACTTTCCTCTTCAGTTATATTTTTAACTTTTGGCAAAGTCCCATAGTCTTGAAGATGTTTATTTTTATAGATTTCAGAAAACAAAATAAATAAAAACAATCTATTTGTATCTCTGTGCTTGTATAATTCAATGTCATGACTGTGACTTTCTCTGGTCAAAACCAGGACCCAGCAGCTGTTTTCTTCTGCAGTTGTAGACAACTCGAATAATATTTGATAGTGTTAAAGGTACAGAATATTAAAAAAACCCCACATTGTCTTTGCTTCCAGTAAGAGAAAGTTTTTATTTATGCAGCAGCTGCCAAAAGATGAAACTCAGGTTATAACACTGTGTTTTTCCAAGCAAGCCCATCCCAGCAGCTGGAGAGGGGCTTACTACTCATTTTCCTACTTCTACTCCTATGAAGGGAGAATTTATCCTGAGATACAAAGACATGATTGTGGATGAGCATCCTGGACCCCTCTGTGCTACTCCTGGCCCCAGGTACTATGGTATTACTCCCCTCCTGCATGGCAGGGTGGGTTGTGGGAGGCAGCTGGAGTCCTTATGCTCTGCATTCAGATGTCAGATTCCTCTTCCATCAGCTTTGGAAAAGCTTCTAAATATTTCTGTGGATGGGGAACTTCTGTGTGTTTCAGAGTCAGAAATGGGAAGCTCAGAAGGATCTTCACTTGGCACAGCCTCACTCAGGGTGATTTTGGCTCAAGGCCTCAGAAGCATGAACTAGTAGGGCAGAGTTTTTAGGGCTCAGTTTTTGTAGAGACTCTTAAAGAATGCCATTGTCATTAAAGGAGCTTTCTGATATCTCTGGCTCTAAGAAGTCCAACAAAAATTTAAGTGGGAAAAACATTGCAAAGTCACTCTTATTTTCTGTATTTATAGCTCCAGTTCTCACAATAGACCACAGACATGACTGTCTAACCATACAAGGCAGCATCCTCAGTCAGGACGTCTGTGTTGACATCTCCTGAAGTGTGGCATGGCCAGAGCTGAGCGCCCAGCACTGTGTGCAGAGGCGAAGGCAGGCACAGTAACCTTTGGAGGAACAGTAGGCAGAACCAGCACAAGCACATCGGGGCCCCCACCAGAGCAGGACAGGTTTGGCAGCCACTGTCACCATCCTCCAAAGGGAGATTAAAGGAGGCAGCTGAGCACAGGGCGTGGGGAAGTAGGACTGGGGAGGGTGCCCCCTCCCACAGCTGCAGCCTTGCTGCCTCTAGCACTGGAACAAGAGCTCTTGTCACAGTCTGAGTGTGCTACTACTGACTGCAAATCCGAGACATGGCCTCGCTTCTGCAGCTGGACTTTGCTCTGTGGGAATAGGGGTGTCCTGGATACTCTCTTGTTAATGAAACCTTATTTGCTATGAGTATATTAGTAGCATCTCTCTGGTTTTAATCCCTTGGGAATCTGCAGTTCTCCCTCTTCTTCTGCTACATCAAGCATGGACCCTACCTGCTGGGCACAGCACCTGCTGGGTTAACCACCCAGTTTCTGTCCTAGGTGTGTCCTAGATGTGTCCTGACAGCTTTTCTGCCAGCTTTTCTTTTTTTCTAATTCTCCACCTTAACTTTGCTTTGAGTAACCCATAAAATGTAATATGCTCAGTTAAAGATGTTAGGGAGCTTGAGGCAGTCTCCTCTGGTTTGCCAGAGATGGCTAAACTACTAAACCAACAGCTACCTCGTCTTCTCTAAAATGTTCCTTCTTGCTAATTATTTAAGGAAGGCTAAGAACTTTATGTCTCTTTCCACAGTAAAGCCCTCAGCCCCATTGTTTCAACAAGTCTAGATGGGTTTTACTGCTGGGATTGGCTACCAACACTCTGGAGAAGCTGGAGGTTGACACTTGGAATGGTGATGCCTCAAAAACAAAATATGGAAAGAGACTACTTGCTGGAAGGAAACACAGTTCCTTGGAACAGTGCACACAAGATCACCTGAGCTTCTCCCAAGGACCCAAAAAGCTGGTCTTGTGACCAGCTGCAGTAAATGTATGGGAACAAGGTCAATTTTCAGTAGCTATGGTTCTGATCCTGTGTGTAGAGAATGGCTGTGAAGTGTTTTTTTTTAATCTTGAAATGACTGCTAGAACACACTAATTGTAAAGATTATTTTATCTGCCCACAGGAAATTCACTTAACCAGCTTCCAGGAACTTCTACTTATCTTCACCATGTCCTATCTGAACTCTTTAAATGCTGCTCCTAAGTAACGCTGACTTAAAAGAAAAACCACCCTCCCTTGCATTTTGTAACTGTATTTAAATAAGGTGTCTCAACCTCTCTAGGTAAGAAATAATAGGTAGTTTAAATAGTTTTCAAGTAACAATATTCTAAATTGGAACTCACCATTTGCAGTTGATTATCACTGGCTAGAAAATGAGTGACCACAACATCCTCTTTCTGGGAGCACCAAAAGTAGTAGGAATAGGTTACTTTTGTCAATGTAGTACTCTTGTCTCTTCCAAGGGAAGCACTGAGGAAACTTGCAGATAGCATCAAGTAAAACGAGGTAGGGGGTTTTGTGCATTCTGAGAGAGAAAGGCCACAGATCTATTTATTTCTTTTTTTAGGTATGAGGGTTTATTGTGTGAACTCCTTAACGGAGGGAGCCATAGGTGGTAAAGGTCTCTGTAGGTTCAGAAAACATCTCTACTGCATCATGAAGGAAAGATTTACCAAGTGCTATTGTACACAAAGACATCACCTTTGGCTCGGGATATCCTTGAGTGCAAATCACTGGAAGCTACTAGATATGTTAGTGACCTGCTATTATATATGTAATTTGTATCTTATCCTTTGCAACCGTTGCCGGCTACAGCTGGAGACAAATTTCTGGGTCTGAGAGACTTTTTTTCTGATTTGGTAGAGACTTTTAACTCTTGTGGTTTTCTGCATATTTCTAATTTAAATTAGACACACAGCAGGCAGCAGTGAATACCTATTTTGCCTGTTCTATAGCAATAGGCTAGAAATTCTGCAGTGCCTGTGTCAGGCTCAGTGGCATTAGTTTAACATACATGCCAATCTCCATTGTTCCAAATGCTTTTTGTGTGAGTATACAGATTATTGCATTCAAACACAGTTCTTGCTCATGGAATCCCACCTGTGCACCAGTGGGTAAGCATGGGTATTAGGCTGTCAAACACAGCTGGTATCATCCTCATGATGTCCTGTACAGTTCTGACTTGAAAGCTTCTCCAGTGATCTTGCACAATACCTCTGAAATGCTTGAGCCACAGGTGTTACCCCCAGCACACCTATCCATCTTCCTGTCATACACTCTCAGTTTGAAGACCTACAGGGCACAAATCATATGGAAAGTTGTTTCTGAGTTTCATTATTGCCTTGGTGAGAAATTAACAATGTGGTTCTTATCTGAATTTGCCAAACCAGCCATCAGATATGATTTTACTTTTCTGCTGCATATAAGAAAGACTCATATCAGAAATATGTTCCCATGAAGACATTTCTGGGTCTGATCAAATGGCCTTTTGGTCATCTCTTTAGTAAACTAAACAGGGGTTAAGGACCTCTGATGAAAAATAATGAAGCTGTTTTGAGTACTGAGCTGCAGCAATGAGTTGCTCTTGTGTGTGCTCTGAGCTTGCTGCAAGCAGAGACGATATGTGCAAGCCTAAGTCACCATGAACTGTGTTTTATTTGACAATTGGAGCAGCCAAAGAGGTCACCTTCTCTAACCCAGCCAGGGAGCAGCCCCCTTGATCTGGATTTGTGTCCGAGCTTTGGACTGATTTATCCTCTCTGTACATTCAGTGCCTTGTCACAAAGCTCAAGGGACTGAAGGGGCTGTGATACAGATTTCTCTTTTTTAAGTAAAGTCAAAGCGAAGACATGGGAAGGGCAGAGAATGGATTTTGCACTATTATGTAGCTCCCAGCCACAATTAGTACAAATCCTCTGGCTTGTTTTCAAACTCTCTCGGGAATACTTGGGACATTTATTCGAGGTTCAGAGAGAAATTCCAGGTGGTTCCCACAGTATGACTTTTCTCAGACCCTTGAAAGAGGTGATTTAAAATTTCCTCTGTTACTAAATAATTATAACTAGCAACAACTTCCTCCTGTTTGCAGCTTAGTTCATATTAAATTTGTCTCTATCATTTTTGTCTGAAGGAACTTGGGAATCCAGTTCATAATTGGCTCATTTAGAGAGATCAAGAAATAATGTTCTTCTGCGAATGGCACCCAAAAGCTTCAAGCTTCTCATGTTCGATCACCGTATCAGCCCTGGGCTGGAGTAGTGAGGGTAAGGAAATATTTCCTCCTGAAGAGTTTATCAACAGCATCTTGGCATCAAGGTAGCTAATTATTCTGGTTAAATGCTGCTTGAAGTCCTGGAATTCTTATGAGTGTGGATTTTATATACATAGAAAAACTATTGTAAGAGAATATAAAATCAAAAAGCCTTTTCAATCAGGTGCTTCACTGGTTTGCAGCATGTTGGGGTTTTTTTTAGAGGTTGACCTGATACAAAGCTTATGGAAGTCAGTGCAAAAACTCCGAAGAAAATCCTGGCTTTAATTCAAGGAATTAAGTTATATGCCTTAATGCCATAGGATATTATTGCACTAAAGAGCTTATTAAGATTAAAATGGGATTAGGCATTACTATGAATGAATGCAAAAAGTTTACATGGCTGGGATAAAGCTTCAAAGCTTTATTCCACATTTCAGGGAAATGGTTCCAGACTGAAGCAAAGGAAAAAATATTACACATCATAGCATTACAGACAACGAGGTGCATGGTGTGCCTCCCAAAGTGAGAAATCTGTCACTGATGGTAGGATGTGGAATGAAAATCTCACTGAATTTTCTAAATAAGCAGTTGTCACTGAAGAGTGAAATGAATGAAATGAAAATATCTCATGTGCTTCCATGCTCTTTGTTTTGAGCTTGAGATTTTTGTTGGTTTTTTCATATTTATTTTTCAGCAGCTGAAAACCCGGCATCTTACTCTGTATCTTGTTATCAGAAGCTTACAGATGTCTGCTAAACAGAGCTTCCTATGTATTTAGCTTCGATATTGTAATGGCCGAGCATGGATTTCATATGAAAAGCAAACTTACTTTCTGTACATCTCTAGTGTATAGCTTGAGAGACAGCAGCAATGCAGATGGCTCGGCATGGCTGCCCTGACTCCTGCAGGAGCTACTCCTGTTCTGTACCAGGTGTTGTCTGCAGGAGAGTCTTGTATGCTTTCTACAACACAGTCACAAATGTACTGAGTGTCAGAGCCTTCCCAGTTCCCATGGGGCCCATGTTTTCCCGAGGAAGGTATTTGTCAGGACTTCTTGATAACAGCTACTTAATATTTTGATGTTATTTTCAGATAGCTTTTCCTCTTTTCATACTTGCTAATATTTGTCCTCCTTTGTTATCAATACCGTACAGCTACCAGAGCAGGAGTTGTAACTCCACTTGACTATTTCAGGGGGCTGTGCACACTGGAACAACTTTCCTGATGCCTGTGAAGTCCTTACTCCTCCTTTCTTAATTTTTGTTTACTCTTCTTCCCCCTCCTACAGGAGTTCAAAACACAGAACAGTTTTTCTGCTTCTGTCCTCAAAATGCCTAGAACTGAATGGAGCCTTATGGATGGGGATGCACGGTGTTAAGATCCTCCCAGATTTATCATAATATAGCTCCTTGTGGCACTCTTTCGGTACAGGTAGTTTTAGTTCAAAATTTCCTCCCTTACTGGCCATATTTCATTCCAATGTAATTGTTGACTTGCTTTCCCTTTGCCCTTGTCTGACACTGGTGCTTACCAGATCATCTAGCTTAAGGTTTGTGTTTGATAGGACTTCCCCTGGTGCCTCCATCTCACCCCAGCTGTCTATAGGTGACCTGGCCATGTACTGACATTTTCAAGACTGACTGTGCTGCATCTCTGCAGCAGCCCCCTGTTAGTGAGGCTCTGTATCCGCAGGCTGGAGTGATACACTTGCTTGGAGATCAGGGTTATAACTAATTCATTACTTCACAGTGATGTACTTACCAAGTGCCTAGCATGGAAAGACCTTGATCCCAGAGGATGTTTCTGGTAAAACTGCAGTTGCTTTGCAGTTGCAAAGCCAGATCTAATACAACTTACTGTTTTCCACATGGTTTGCCTTCTGTTATTTTTCTTCCCTTACTTTCAGACCTGCAGCCAGTTCCCTGGTGCAGACAGGTGCAAGATTGCTATGCCCATGCCAGCAGCTCTCTGGATGATATAGATTTGACCTGGCTTGAATCCAGATAGCCCTTGTGAGATAAGCAAATGAGTTTGCCTTCTCCTTGTGCCTAGAGAAACCAATGTGGTGTTTTGATCAAGCAATGGGCATTTTTGCCTCAGGTCACTGGGGTAGAAACTTCTGTATGGCTGAGGAATTGGCCTTGCCTTCCATCTGCCTATACCCTGTTTGCCCCTCTACAGCCCCTGTAAACCTGCCTAGGTGTCGGGGGTTGGGTGTTATTCCTTTTGTTCCTTTGCATTCTCTCTTGTGGAATTTTTCTCCCATTTGTTGCGGGGGTAACCTGATGGCTGGTGCTTATGAGTGCTTTGGGAGACAATGAGTTTGGCCGGGCCTAGGGGGAAGAGGGGGGTGGGGGGG
>VXBQ01000016.1:51345-74521 GCA_013400175.1 Phainopepla nitens
GGGTTTCCAAGGGAGGCTGCCTATACCCTGTTTGCCCCTCTGTCTTTTCAACCCAAGACACTAGGTCATACTTCCAAGAGATGTGTTCCAGCAACCATCAATGGTGGGGGTTTTTATGATCCTGAGATTTCTATCTGTTGCTCACTTTGGTGTCTTGTTCAGAGGTGAGGGGAAGTAAAACACGGGTTTATTGAATTCTCCTAATAGCACAAGATATAGATTCTCCCCTTGATGTTATTCCTGCTTACCTACTCTGTCACCCATGATTACAAGGTCTGTGTGGTGGTAGTCTGGAGCTCCCACACTTTGATGTCTTTTTCTCCAAGCTCTCTTCATTCCTGGATGGTTGCGCAGCCTCCCAGAGAGAGCAAGGTCTCTTGTAAGGGACCAAGTTCAGCTTGCTCAGTGCTTTAGAAATTATTTGTTCCTTGTGCAGATGCTCTTCTTCAGTATCATAACAGGCTGATAATTCCTGCAAGTGCTCCTTGCCCAGCTGCTGTACTGTCTCTGTCTGGCATAGACCACAGGGCCAAGCCCAGTGTACAGCTTTGGCAAGCACCTTTCTGGGGCTTCACCACATTCCTTCGCTGTATTCTCCATGTTCTTGAAGGCATCTTTCCTTCCTGTGGACTTTTCCTGTGCTGACCACTGTCCTGACCAAGGTCTCAGGGTACCAAAAGTGCTCCACTGTCTAAAGTCCTACTCTTCATAGGGTAGTGTAATTCATCTATTTCTGTCATATCCCTTGTCTGCTCTGAGATCTGGACAGTCTGTTGTATGTTGAGTATGTGCTGGTGATTGCTATGCTCAGCCACTTCATTTACAGCCTCAGGAATGTGAGAGGCCCTCAGAAAAATGCCAGAGGCAAGAAAGTGTTTGAAAATTCCTGAGGGCCTTGATAGAGAAGGTATTCTTTTCACCCAGCAGGTTAAATGCTAAACTTCTTCAAGAAGAAGAGCAACATAAAATGTGAGAGCACATGTTAAAGGTAAGTTGAAGGTTGCAACTGACAGAATTCAATCATTATGTACCCGCAGCACAGAGGCTTCAGCCATCCCACTCCCTCCAGGTGGATCACAGTTGGTATGGAAAAAGCTCAAAGACATAAATGCTCCCTGCCTGGGGCTGTCAGGACACACTCTGGAGGTGCAAGTGCCTAACATTAGGGTACTAAGCCGATCCCAGCTTCAACAGCCCTGACAGCACTATGGGGACTGGGAATAAGTTCTCAAAGTTAAATAGTCTGGTATGAGGAAATTCCAGAGCTGAGCACATTTATAAGCATGTGATGCTATCTTTTATTTTAATTGCATAATCTTCTGTTCTTTCTTTTTTTTTTCCCAAATCTGTCTAGATTTGCATCACAGTGGTGTGGTGATGCTGAAACAGACTGTTGGCTGGAATAACCTACCCACCCTATGGAGCATTACATAAGTGCTCTCAAAAATACAGACTTCTTGTTCCTCAGATCTCCAAGCTGGGGCCTTGGACTTTACTGTCTGAGTGAAATCTGACTCAGAGAGAATGAGATTCACTAATGAGTACTTCCAGCTGCAACCACAACTAACAACAGCTGCATTTTAAACTTTAAGATAAAATGTTAAGTACTCTGAAAAATCAAGTATTAAGACCTAAAAGTGGGTACTCTTAATTTACCTAACTCTCAAAATCCCATTTATAAAATAGAAAAGTGCCCCACAAAGCACATAGTGATATTATCAGGGTACATTTTTTAGCCTACACCTTATTGATCAATATCATAGGAAAATGTGACGGTGGCTTAATACTGAGTGAGGTGCTGATTTGAAAACTGTTGGAGGATGGTAATTTTGCACTAGCACTCTTCAGATCTCCAAAAGAATCCAACTTACACTGAGAGTTTGGGGGTTTAATATTTTATTTTATTTTATTTTATTTTATTTTATTTTATTTTATTTTATTTTATTTTAAACTGAGATTCCTGATGTGATTTAGATTTTTTTTTTTTGGTGGAGGGAGAGGGAAGCAAGATTAGGGCTTCTCACTTTTCCCAAGGTTCATTCTTCTTTTCTTGCAGAGATTTGGGTTTAATTAACTTTTCTCACTAGAGTCAGAAACTGGGGTCAGTGAGGATGAGACTCAAAAGTTGGTTACAGCTTTAGATAGACCTAACTATGGAAGAAGATGTTTTTCTGGCTTTCAAAATGTGGTTAAGAAGGGGTTTATAAAAAGCCCTCACCAAGAGAGTCCTGGACAACTCATTTTCATATCTCACAGGATAGAGAACATTCAAAGTCACAAAAGACTTTCAATTGGACACTCAGTGATGAGTTGCAAGAAAAAAACTCCAGAGATGGCACAACAGAAAACACTTCTAAAGCTGGGATTTGACAGCATAACACAAGAAGGCAATTGCACTTGACCATCTTGAAACCCCTACGAACACCTGGAAAGTTCAGCAACAGAAAGAAGCAAGAGGAGAAGAGTGTTTACAGCTCTCTCTTGCAGTCATGGCAATGAGAAGGAACTAAGTAGCATTCCCATCTCAGTAATTTTTTGCTACAGGGTGGAAAACATGCTGACATTCATTTGCATGGAGTCCCAGAAGATGTAACTTGCCAAAAGATTCCAGCCTGAAGGAAACCATGTGCAACACTTTTGGGAGACTATACCAGTCATCACTCAGGAAAAAAACTGCTTCTCAGATGATATCACAGTCAGTCTTTATTGCCTATTGTTTGGAGATAAATAGCTGTTTTTCTCTAGTGAGAAGTGGTAAGTGACTTTCAGGGCTTTCCCCAGGAAAGGAAAGTATTTCAGAAGGAAAAGCTAAGTCATCTGCCTTTCCCCAGCTATATCTTGTAAGCAAGTCAGACTAAGACTTAAGATTTTTTTAAACATTTTTATTAATTTTTATTCCTTTTGACATGTTTTTGTAGTAAAAGAACAGAGAATAACATATTACAATGCATATAGAGTGAAGCCCTTCAACAAGCTACTTTAACACATTTGCTTTCTTGCACCATAGCCATCTCTCACTGAAAAAAGGAAGTTTCAGGAATTAGAAAAAACTCAGAACTTCAGACAAAACAACTGTGAGTGTATTTAAGACTCTTCTTCTAAGCCTCAAAATTCCTTACAAGTAAAGGAATGAATGTAATCCCTACTAATGAATAGAAATTATTTTTAAAATAACTAACAAACTGTGTTGGCTCAAAACATCCATCTTCTGATACAGTGCATTAGCCAGGCATGAGAGCTGGGTTATGTGTGCATTCCTGTTGGACTGCTCTAGGAAGGAAAATGGAGTAGTTCTCTGGTGGGAACTGGGGCTATGGCAATCAGGTGTGTAACTACACTAGGACCTTCTGATTTGCTAAAACTTCAGTCCCTGGACTAAGGAGAATTCTGCTTTTACCCCAGTATTTTCTGACAAAGTATCTCACCTATCTGTAGACTGTTTTCCCAAGGTCTGAGATGAAAAGAGAATAAGAGGACTAATTAAAATTTCCTTATTTTGTTTTTGTCCTGCTTAAAAAAGGGAAAACTCAATTATAATAGAGGCAGGCAGCTTGAAGGATTCTAAACTGGATCTAATGGGTCTTTTCCCAGAGAGAAGAGAACAGACTGAGAAGGTGGAATAAGGATCATATGTAACAGGAGGGCATAATGGGGGTGAGAGCATGAGACTATTGCTATAGGAACATTCACATTTAACTGCAGAAGGAGAGGGCTAGTACATGAGCTTGAAAAGAAATGAAATCAGTTCCCTATAGTAAAAACTAAATAAAACGTCATTTACATAAAGAACACTTAGGGAAAGAAGAAAAGCATTAAAAGGTGAGAAAGGCAGGAGAAATTGGAAGTAAGAGGAAAGGACAGACTGCCTCTGCCCAAGGAAATAGCTGTGGGCTGCAATTAGCTAAATGGTACATGACTTCTGCGCTGCAATAGTGCTGTGGTTCTGAACCACTCCATGGGTTACTGCTGTGTCTAATGGCAGGAGTGCTGAATAATAAAAGCTGTACTCTGGACTGCCAACAGGAATTAATTTCCTTTAGCTGTTGGTGCTCAAGCTATATTTTAACTGAAAACTGCTATCTTTTATTTCTGGAATAATAGTAGCAGATAACTACGGCACTGCCATGGATTTACAGCAATGCTTTATGCGTGGGGATCAATCGTTTAGACAGGATTTGCACTCCTCTCCACAATCACTCCTTGCTCCCATGAACATGTTCAGCATAGGAAAGATAAGATAGGGGGAGGCAGTTCTGATGCAATGAGGCTTCTTAAGCTAAAGGCAATGATTAAAAATTCCACCTCCTCTTATGAATATGATGTAGCTACAATAAACTTGCTCCTTGACTGCAAACAAGCCAAAATCTCTTCTTTAATGCCAGTGCCGCAGGGAATTTCAGTGCCTTCCCTGAACATTTAAGTGGTTAGGGGTGCCTCACCACCTGGCAGCACTCAGGCTGCCATAGACCAGCAGAGACTGATCGATGGGGTTAAGTGGATTTGCTCTGTGCTTGCCTGCGTGTACACATCCTACCCTTCCCCTGCCTCCCCGCTTGCTCTGCTGTTACTTCTCTCTGGGGACACCATTTGCCTGCTTGTCCAAACAAGCTCCAGAGATTGAAATTGCCAGGGACTGAAGAGAGAAAAGCCTTCCTGCTTATAAGGGGCAGGGTGAAGGGAGACTTATCCTATGCTAAATACAGGGAAGAGGGAGCAATCACTGCAATATCGTTTTCTGCTGGATGTGGCAGGACTGCTGGCACAGTCTGGTGACAGATCAGAAGGATTCTCTGTCTTTATAAGCAGTAAGCACGTCCTGGGGAGCAAATGTCTCATGTAAATATGTATGGGCATGGGGACAAGTGTCACACAGGGCTTTCCATCAAAGGAGAGGAAGTGCAGCGTCATTTGGAGTGCTGCTCCTTTGGAACTGCTACCACAAAGGAATGAATAATAGGATTAATTCACTTAGCTCTTGATCTCAGATGCACACATTTTCATTTAACATTATGAGAACCGCCAGACTCTCTTGGTTCATAGCCTGTGGGCAGTACAGCAGAGACAGCATTTGCAAGCCCTTTTCCCCATTTGCTGGTGAGGTAAATCTCAGCAGCACGTTCCTTATGGTGAGCTGCTGGGGAAGGATCTCCTATGGAAAACAGCTTAATGTCTGGACTGGTGACTCTAATGCTGTTCTCTACAGATGTGCTCTGAGCAAATAATTGGTGGTCCAAATAAAACGGGGACCTACCCACAGAAATGCTATAAAGAAAGCTGAAGAAAGGGAGGGAAGGAAGAAAACAGGCTGATTTATTTAGGTCTGAACATACATGCACACAATATCTCAGCTAATCAGGGAATAAGTTCAAACTTGTATAACCTCCCCATATCACCATAAACATTGAAGACCTATGACAGTGAGAGAAGAAAGAATATGGTGCAGGGAGACATTAAGACATTTTTCAGTAGTTTCATCACATGGAACATGAGGTCTGCTCAGGGTCCCAATTAACTTCTTTGCCAAATTAATCTGCAAAGTTAAGTTTCTCATAACTAGCTCTTACAAAACCACCCTGCCCATAAGCAAGTGGATGCAAGGGCCAAAAGTAAGTGTCAAAGGTGGTAAAGACCATGCTGGGATCTGTGGAGTCACCAGGTGACACCAGTAGAGATGCTGACACCTTAGATGATCCCAAACTGGGCCAGCTCGTGCAGTTCCAGATGGCTGAAAGCTTCCCATGGGCAAATCACAGTGATATCTGCAAAAGATAGAAAATTACAAATGTGTTCTTGTCAATGCACTCCTTGGATTTATTTTTTATTAATGGAAAGGCTGATTTACTCAGGAAACATTAACAAGAATGAGATTCCATTTGAAGTTTAGATGGGCAGATGAGCATTTCAAATCTAGTACTACCTGTCAGACCAAACCAGATCAGTGTACTTTCTCTCTGTGAGCAAAAGTGAGCCAGCAGTTCTTAGTCTCTTGAGTGACTATGTAAACTGGTGTAAAAATTCATTCCAGTTACGTGGTTTCTCCTATTCTTATAAATTATCTGTAGCCAAACTGTGATCTCCTGCAGTTTTAGATCAGATACCGAATAATTTGGCCGACAATATTCAGGATCTGCAATTCTCTCTTTATCAATACTTCAAAGTTCTGACTGGCAACAGCTCATCCAGTGCATGTTTCTCAATCCCAGATGGGTACATAAAATTCTTAAAATTAGGATTGTGATGAGAACACAAATACTTAACCATCTGGGATTTATTTTCTGTGATTTTTTTGGTATTAATAGCTTAGCATTTAGCATTTCTTTGAGAGTCTCATGTTGAAATTCTTAGCCAGAGTACTAGCAGAAAACAAACAAGCACTTCTGCAGCCCAATGTAAGTAGTCTGAAGCTTTGGCATACATAAATGGCCTTTCCTTCACGTAGTGTATGCAAGCATAAGCATGAACGTGGCAGCTTGGGGAGGCAAAACTAGTCTTGTCTGGTGGCCCTGAGAGCTGCAGACAGGCCAGGGAAACAGACACCGCCTCAGAATCCTCTCCCATGATCACATTTGTCTGCACTAGTGCTAAAGGAGGGCATGACAACAACATCCTACAGAGCTTACCTGTGCCCAGCCCCTCCATGCCTGGGATATCATCTCCGAACCTAGGAGAAAAAAGGGCAGGTAAGGAGTGAGTTTGGGGCAGCAGCAAGGACATGGGAGATGTCCTAAACCCCCAGCCAAGGAAGAAGAATTGTGGGTAGGGAGCAGAAGAGAAGCAGCTCCAGGCTGGAGAACTGGTGGCACCCAGGGGCAGGGGGAAGCCTTCTGGCTCCTTGCCCAAGGGAAGATCACAGAAGCATGATATAGCAGTGGGGAGCTACTCAACTAGCACGGTTTCTTACCTTCCCAAAATTCCCTTACCCTCTTACTCCTTTTTTGGGGGGCTTGCTCTTGAACTGCCTTGTCTGTCTCTGCTTGAATTTGGGAGGCCCCTTGCGCGGTGTGGCGGGACCAGCTGGAGCATCTCCAGTGTTGAGGTTGGCAGCCGGGGTCTCACTCATCGCTGGGCCGTGTGCGGCAGGCGCGTGCCTCTCTCAGATCCCTCTGCCTGCAAGATAACAGCAAGCACTGCCACAACACTCTGCTTGGCTTTTCTAGGTATCAGTAGTCAGATGACAGAATTATGGAAAATATAATTGCGACAGATAATGGTATTAAAGATAAAGAAAGACTGTAATGTGTACAAATTAGGCAGGGTAGTGCTGCCTTTCATCTGGCGTGCTAGAATTAAGATGCCAAGCAATGGACAGTTGAGTTAAGGCCAAAAAGACGTTTACCCCATGGTGTAATGTCTTTCAGAGTCATGGAGACTAACACCTTCTTTTTGTCTCAAATACAGCTGCACTCTTGGAGACAGGTTGCTGCAGAAGCTTGTCCCACAATTTAGGTAAAATTGGAAGTTTAATGCCAATGCCAATGCTTTTCTTCTACCTAGCCTTGGAATAGCATTGCTGAATTTTCTGCTTACTGGTTCAGGACATGGCTACTACAGGAACCATGAAGACACATGTATGGCTTAGAGAAATATTCTATCCTTGGGAATTGCCATGATAAGTTCTCATACTTGTGCCTAAGCATTACCTTTGGAACGCTGATGGACATGGGACTCTGGGCTAGATGGATCCTTTGTCTGGATGGAGCTGCAATTAGGGCCCAACATTTGTCAATACCAAACTTATGGGAAATAGCACAAGATTGGTGCAAGATTATACATACGGCTAGGGCAATGCATTGGAGACTACCTTTTAGGCAGAAGTTAATTTCACAAATTTCTCAGGATTTAGAGAAGTGAAGCCTGTAACTTTCCCCAGGATCTGCCCATTTTGGTATTTTTGAGCATTATATTACATGTGCTGACCCCTCTTCACCACACTGTACATAAGCCAAACTCCATAGGGGATAAATAGTTACCAGGGAGCAATTTCTGTTTGGGAGACACGTCTCCTGTCTTAGATGGCAGAAGAACTGCTGCACTCTGAGCCTTTTGTTTCCTTCCCACAGAGGACAGCAATAACTCTCACCGGTGCCCAAAGGGAAGATTCCAGCCCTTCATCAAATTTTGTGATAATTAGTATGCCAGAATGGTCTGAACAAGTGCATTTATGGATAAAAAAGAAATGCAACTTTTTTCTTTCTTCCTTGAAGTCACGTTCTTCTGCATGATTGTTATATATCTTTTATCTCCAGGTGTTCATCTTCATTCATCCAGGCTGATGTGATCACTGATGGAATTAACTTCAGGATTTAGTTCTAAAGACTAATCTCATTAGGTCACCATAGTACTCTGGCTTAATCCCCAACATCACCTGCTGTGCCACTCTGGACTTTTAATCTCAGAACTATAAATGTCATCAAAGATTTTTTTCCTTAGTCTAAAGGCAGTTCATTCCTTTATCCTGAAATAGCCAGAGTGTTGGAAAGCAAATCATTATGTACAAGGAGAAAGATCATCTGAACAATCCTCCCGTGTCACTTCCACATCTATGCAAGGTGAAAGAGCTGTAATTCTCTATCTGTGGCCGTCTAGAAATATTTCACCCAGGACATCTTTCCATCTATGTTGGCAGTAGAGTGGTTCCAAATGATAGCACCTAGAGGCAGGCTAGCTCTTCTGTTGCTTGTGGTCAGGCTTCTGTCTCAGCTGTAATATCCTGAGCAGGAGACTGGACAGGTTCCAGCAGCCCCAAATGGAGCAGCAGATGGTTGTGTCTGAAGCTGAAGTACGCACAGATGCTATTCCCCCGCGTGTAACACAACGCTTCCTAAGCACACACTGTGCCCACAAACACAGGGATCAGCTCAAACCGTGGAAGTAACTTATTTGGCTGCCATCTCTGCAGCGCCTGAACAGTTGCCCAGTATTTACAGCTTTTTCTTTTTCCTCACAGCATGGTGGCAGGACAGGCAACACTGTCACCTTCTTCTTTTACAGAATGAGAATGGAAGCGCAGTGGTAGGTATGACCTGGACTGCACTTCTAGGAGGAGAGATGAAATCTTTTGACTCACAGATTTTTAGGGCCAAACTGAGAGATGAAGGCATTTTGCCTCCTAACAAAGACAGAATTTGGTCCCTCTCTGTTACTCAGGATGGGAGGAATTTAGACGATACTGTCCTACAACAAAATGCTTTGCATCAGAAAGCTGCTCCACAGCATGTCTGCTAGTGTGCCAAAGTCTGTTATTATGCCTCTGTCTCAGGTGCAATTCTCATCAGTATGTTGTCTGTCTCAATGCTAGACCCTGCTCCTGAACTGAAAGGGACATGCATCCACTTTTAAGAACCATGTTAATCTGACATCCGAGTTACTTGGCACCCTTCTCAAGAGCTACTCCCAAAAGTACAACAGAAAAAACTAAACCAGCTAACAGATTCCCATCCCTTAGGACTGACATTGAAAGATGCATTTGAGTTCCATCTCCAACTGAATTCCTGCCTTGCTTCAATAACCTCTGCTGGGTACTGGCATGTTACCTTAACCGCAAATATGTCTTTGAGGGTCAAAACCTCTTAAATCCTTGAGTCCACATTTTTTCTCTGACTTCACTCAATAGAGGAATAGCTAATGGAAAGATTCAGCCCTTGAAGTTTCTTCTTGCCCCAGTCTGAAGTAGTTGTATCCATCTACCAGATATTCAATAACCCAGGATTTGGTAGGAAAAAGGATCTGCCCAAATCACACTTCATCCTCTCTCACCTTCATGAATTCAATAAAAAGCACTCAATGAAACTTTAAGGGACAATTCTAACTTCTTCCTTACTAATCTCCCTCTACTTCTATTCTCTCCATGTATCACTAAAAAAATGACAGAGGGTGGAAAGCAACCTTAATGCCACATAACAACTTTCCTCTCGCCACTGAAATCAAGCTGCCTTCCCACCATGGAGCTGGTGGGACTCGCTTGCCATCATTAGAGTCAGAGAATTCTCCATTCATGCTGGAGTGGGCCCTGCCCCACAGCATGGAACCTGCCCCAGTTCCCACACCTTGGGAACAAACTGCTGTACACACAACCAGACAAGCACCCCAGGATCACAGAGATGAAAGAAATGCCAATAGCATCTTCTTCTCATGGGAATTTCATAGCCTTTTGTCTTACCGTACCTGGTTACTTGGATAGTCCTTGATACCAGATCAAACAGGTGGCTGGACAAATGTTTTGAGTCTCCTCTCGATCTCTGCAAGGGCTATGCTGCTTTCTCCCAGTGTTTCCTGGTCTGCCAGAGCTCCTTTGCTTCTGCCAGCACCAGCATGCAGCTCCTGGGCAAGAGCTGATGGCTGTGGATGCAAAGACTGTTGAGGCATAAGATCCTCTGCCATGCACTTCCTCTGCTCCCTCCTCTGATGAGGTTTTACCTAATTGCCCCTGACAGCATTTCTGCTCAGTCTAGGGCTTAATCCTCTAGGTAAGAGCTTTGCTTGCATTGAATGCTAATTATACCTAATACGCATTAAAGGGCTTATCTCAGTTGCGTCAGAAATCCCACCTCGGGGGTTGTTGGTCAGGTTAATTATCCTTCTTTTAGTTTTATTTAAATTTAAAGGGGCTTGAATACTACTGACAAATGCTGACTCTTTAATCTGCCCCATCCTTTATCTCTGGCTCTCTGTGGAAAATGTCCCTGGCAGATAATGTAGATGTCTTCAGATCGTTTTGGTGTAGGAACCCATCTTCCCCTGTCCAAAGCTTTCAAAAATACAGATTCCTCCATGTCACTTGTCTTACTCTGCCTCAGGGTGTCAGACACAGCACCTTCATAAGCCATGGCCCTCCATGCAGATACTCTTCTCTGAGTAGAGAGAAAACAGGAGGAAACATCCTTGTGCTCAGGTTCTTTTTATGAGTTTCTTGCATGCTCAGATCTTGGCCTTGGGAGAGCCACTAGCATCATCCTTTCAGGTTTTCACCAGGGAGTATTGAATCCAGTGCCTTTGAGGAGTTTCACAGCTCCAGCTCCAATTGCTTGAGGTGGCTAACAGTGATGGGAAGAAGTCCATGCAGGTTCAGCCATTTCCACTCCTGTGTCTTACACAGGATTTCAAATCCTTCATTCTAGCAGCAGTTTTAAGACCAAGACCAGGTGAAGGAGGATGCAGTCTAAGAGACAGAGACTCATTTCCAGTAGAACTATATTTTCCCAAATGGGGATCACTGGAAAGACTATCCCAGTTGAAAGAAAGGATTCAGTAACAGCAGAGGCACAGCATCACGTTATAAACTCCTCATTGATGTCCCCTGCATGTGTGGCTGGGTGCTGGGGCAGCAAACACCAGCCTCCTGTCCCAGCTGCTCCTCGCAGCCCCCCAGTGCTGCTCACCTGCAGGCTCAGCCAGCTGAGGACACAAGCCAGGGGGGATCCAGGGAGCCCCAGCTGAGGGGTGCCCAGCATGAGGAGCTGAGCAGCCCCTGCTCGTACAGCCAGGGAGCTTTGAGACAAACCACTGCAGCAGCACCTACCCTAACAATAGCGGAAACAGAAAACAACCACGCAAGAATCACAACTCCTTCTCCTAGCTACTGGATCTGTTCATGCTCTCCAAGCACAAACATCCAAACTTTTTCCCCATGGAGTTTTATCTGGACTTTTCTCTCCCCTGGGTTTTGTAGCCAGTTATTTTTTCATCCCCTTGCCCCCCTTCTATGGGAACACTTACAATGCCAAGGGCTCCTCTTGCAAATCATTCAACTCCCGTCCTCCAGCCTGCTTAGAAAGAGTCTCGAGGTGTCCTTTGTCCTCCAGATATACCCTGCCAGCAGGTGACATCAGGGCATCCGTCGTGGGCGGGCACCTACATGGCTGGGGTGAAACGAGGGGAGCAATGTGACACCAGAGTTGTGCAGGCACAGCTCCAGCAAGGTCTGGAGGAGCAGCAGAGCCTCGGCACACTCCTGAGGGATGATGTGCCCCTTTCTGCAAGAAGGTTGTGACTTCTCTGGAGCTTCTGGGGAGACATCCCAGGAGAAACAAAGACAAATAAAGAAATAACCTGTCCTTTGAGTGGTGCTGCTTCTTGGGAATACATGTGTCTGCACATGTCAGGGAAGGGAGGATTCTCTATCCCTCCCCTGCGCTGGTGAGTGCCTGGAGGGGTTTCCAGTAAACTTCTCAGAGGTGCTGCAGGGGTGAAGACACACCTTACAGAGTGATGCATGCAGCTAGCCCAGTGTCAACAGGGCTGAGTCCACTCAAGGGAGTCATAGGGAACGCTGCTGAGATGCTGCCAGGGCTCTAGTGAAGCAGATGGGAAGGCAGGGGGAGAATGGGGAACCCTTGTGTTGCATGTGGGTGGCCAACCAGTCACTCTTGAGACCCAAGATGTTGGACTGAGGTAGCAGCTAGGTCACATCTGGGTACCGTAGCCTTGTTATTGTGAGGGTCCCTCAGAGGGAGAGCTCAGCCCATACTCCAGCCCAACAAAACTCCATGTGTGGTAATGCATACTATTTCATCCCGAGTCCTTGGTAGGTCCTATGTGTTTTAATAGCCTGTTGTAATGGCCTGGAAGATCAGTGTCAGAGATGTGGAAAGAGTTGGTGAAGTCTCAGGATGAAAAGAGAAGGTCCAGAGTCCTGCAAAAAGGTGCTGGAAGATCATTCTCATCCTCAGCTGCAGCAGTGCCTCAGCCATGGCCTGTAACTGTCTGGCTGGAGGTATAACCACAAGGTTAACAACCCTCAGGGGCTCCTGGCCCTGGTGAAGCACCTTGCGCTTACCCTTGTTGAGCATCCACCTCACTGCACAGGTTCAGGGCTGGCAGGACTGAAAATAATTCCAGTGAATGGAGCAGCACAAGGAGCATCAGAGCAACACAAGGGCAGAAGGAAACCAAAGTATGGGTTTGTTTATGATGGATGGGATTTGTCTTTGGATGAGGTTGGAGGAAGGGATTTTGGAGCAGCCATGCCAGCCAGGGGTGTGACTGCCTGTGACCAGGAAGGGACATTCTCTCACTGACGTGACAGACTCTGGCAGTGAACAGTAGTCCAGCACTGCATGAGTGCTGAGCAAGAGTCCCATAGCTGAGGCCTCTGACCTTTCAGATGGCTGAAGTTAGACAAGATAAATCCTTCAGTGAGACTCTTAGCTTACATTAAGAAAATCAATAAGGTCCTAGCCCTAGAGTGGGCGCTGAGAAGCTGGGAAGTAAACCCTAGATGTAGCTGAGGGGCTTTCAGTCTAGCAGAGAAGGAGCAAACACACATTCCCACACATTTAAGACAATCACACAGCTTTAAGAGGCTTGTGCAGTAATTTCTGGGCGCAGGAAGAGAACGGGGGCAGCATCGTGTTGGCATCCTCTCTTCCCTGTGATGACTACAGCTTGTATACAAATGTGTGGAGATTGATTGCACTCATCTTCTTCTGACAGCAGAAGTGATTACTGTGGGCAGGGACCTGCTTGTGTAGATATAAAGAGGTGCAGCCTGCTGGCAGCAGACTCACTCCCATCCCCGCTGCTCATTCCCATGCCTCCATCTGCTGCAGACAGGTTTCCAGGGGCTCCCCCTCCCCTTCTGCCTTCTATGTAGGTGAAGTTGCTGGGGAAATCAGCTGTACAGCCCTCCACTCCTCTTTCCTGAAGCTTAAAAATTTACATATGTTCAGGCTGCTTGTTTTCAAAATAATCCCTTTGTTTTCCTGTTTTTCCAATGAAATCTGTCTTGTTTCCCTTTAACAAAAGTGGACTGTGGGAAAAAAATTTCCATGATGTCACATGAAGCTATTTTTTTTACCACTGACAAAACATGACAGAAACTCCCTAAAGGGCCCCACTTCTCATGTTCTTTCTTATTTCAAGGGATTATCAGTCCTCTCTCTCCCTTCCCCTCACAAAGTGGGTGGCATTTACTTTGCAGAGGTGTGGGCGCACAGCTTCTTTTCAGAGCAAGAGGCACCTGCTTCATGTTTGTGCCTGGCTGCCACACCAGATGGATGACAAGCCCTGCCCAGGGACTGAGTACCCAATCCCCATCCCTCCCTGCCCAGGCCTTTCTTCCTCAGGAAAGCCAGTGCCAGCTTTTCTGGCCACAACGGTTGCCATTTGATCCAGACCAGAGCTGCACCAGATACCATGGTGTCCAAGTAGTACAGGAGTGCAGTCCTCATGGCCTCAAAGGAAAACTCATGGGCTTCATCTCTGGTCAGATTATATTCTGTTCCAAGAAATCATTTAAAAAACATCTTCAAGGTTTCTGACCCTATTTATGAGCTGGTGTAGCCATGGAAACAGTAGTTATGCCAGAAATAGCAGCTCACTTGAATGACAAAGAAAACACAAGTTTACAAGACAGTGATTTTTCCAGAGGCTGACTGAGCTCATGGGACTGTGGGAGGAAATCCCAGCTGAGGCACAGACTCAGGGATGCAGCTGATAAGGGCTGTGGCTGGTGTGGGCCACAATGACTTTTGAAATGTGTCTCTACAAGCTTGTGCCCTGTCCTTGGGAGACTTTGTGCCTTACTGATAGAGATTTATCACTTGCCACAAAGATACACGTAACCGGAAGTGAGAAGAGAATTAATCAGGCAGTAAAATGTTGGTTTCCCTCCTGAAGACAGGCAGCCTACCAAGTGCCTCTGGATCCCTGGTGAGGGAACCATGGTAGGATCTGGATTTAGAATGGGATTGTCTATTGGTTTCATAGAAGATAAGTGAGGTTGTCATGTCAACAGTGTTTTGGTGAGAAACTCAGTGTAGTAAGGTGCCTGCAAATGAGGACTCATATGCTGTAATCCTTCTCCTGCAATGCTGACCATGTTCCTAAGCCTCATGGCATTTGTGCTGGCGTAGAAAAGAGAAACAGATACAGGGGATTGGGCCTTCCCTGGCACAGATATTTGGTTGTTTGAATACATGCAAATCAGTCCATCAAAAATGCAGAGAAGAAGGCATGCTCGTGGAGAGCTTTATAATTTTTCCTTTAGGAAATCTTGCACAGTTATTTTGGTGTTAGGACTAAGCATCTATAACAGCCTGCAATTAACGGGGTGTGCTGACTTTGGGAATCTGTGCCTGCTGCTGGACACAAAAGTTATGTTCTGTGTCACCAAGCTCAGCTTGCAGCAGAGCCTGATTTTGATACTCATTTCCACTCATACCCTGGAGGCTTCTCTGGCAATAGGGCAGAAATGAAAGAGGCTGAGGTCTGTATTTCTACTACCAGGGCTCAAGAGGGAGATTTCCATGATCAACCTGTAGAAAAGGGTCCTTTGAGGAAATATAAATCAAGTGATAAAATTTTGCTGAACTATCAGCAATGGCCCTGTCTGTGCTATAAACTAGGTATTGGGGACATAACAGTCCTCCAGCCAAATGGCCACTGCCAAGTCTTCGTCAGGAAAAATGAAGTCGCTGCTTTTCTTATTCAGTCAAGGGCGCTCTACTTGAGCGTGTCAGAACGTCATTACAGGCCCCAGGATTCCAGGCACAAATGCCTTAGGACATTCTGGGGCTTTTTATAGCAGATGATATAAAACCATGTCTAGTAGTCTGTCCTACACTTCATTAGTTACCAGAGTTATGTTTTCTTCTCAGTAGTGAGTCTAGCCTTTCTTGGAACAGATAACCAAGTCTTAGCATCTCACACTCACAAGATTGCTATATTAGCATGATTTCAGTAACTTACAGAAACTTTTCCCTGATTGGTAAATAAAAGGAAAACCAAAGGAAATCAGAAATCCTCTCCTCTCTCTCTCTTTTTTTTTTTTTTTGATCGCCCTTTTCACGATCAGATCTCAAGAGACAGAATTACATTTTTTTATCATTCTTATTTGTAAATACAGAAGAGATAGTGGAGAGGAAGTTCATAGACCTGCAGATGAGACACAGCCATGCAGGCATCTGCTGAGGAGAATGATGTCCTTGGCCATGCAGCACAAAAAGCTCAGTCGTTTCTAACCACTTTGTGAACCACTTTGTGATTCATTATTTAAGAGCATCCCCGGGCTCATTGCAAAGCTGTCCCAAGAGAAAGCAGTATCATTAGTGAGCATCCTTTCTGTGCACTAACTTTGCTTAATGTCTGCATCCAGGCTGTTGGTAATGACACAATAGGACTGACTTTGTTAGATCATTTTAAAAAGCATCCTTTCTTTCTTGTTTTCACTCTGCCCACAATTAAAATATCTGCTTTTTCATTTATAAGATTATTTTTCTCTGGAATAACATTTGCAGAACAAGCTCAACATTAAAACCTAGCATTTTTCCCTTTTTTTATCAAACCCAGGTATTTAATCTGGTTATCTATGTGACTGCTATAAATCAGAGCTTGTGGTTGCCCTTAAAAATGTACCTGAATCACAGAGTTTCCACAGTATTTTCTCAAGGGTCTTATTCAGATTTTTCTCATAATAGATTCCTTCTGTATGAATTACATGCCATGTACCTGTGAGCAGTAATTAAATGGTACACTAGCACTCTCTAAAATGATCACACATTGAACTAAACAGAGAAGTAATACTGCCTTGTTAAAAAAAAAAGAGTGTGTTTTTATTTAAATAGAAATCAAATAATTCCACAGCTTTATTCAGTTTAAAGCAGTGAAGCAAATGATTCAGTGTCACTGGGCTAAGAAGAAGAAACTGTACACAAGTCAGCCCCAGATGTCTTCTTTCCTGATAGCTCCTTTTTTCATCTTCTTTTTTTCTTTCTGAATGATCGATTCTTTCTCCTTGGCAACCAGCAGCCCAATAAAGGAAGGCTTTCCTAAACATTTTGGTAAAATGTTTCTTTCTTCTTTTTCTTGAGGGGGCACATATCTTCCCATGGCTTTCACATCATGCAACAGGCATTCTTCCTTCCTCCTCCTACCACATAAAAGCACTGCTGTGCAATCTCATTCAGTTCAGCCCTTTGCCACCATTATTCTGTTTTTTTTCATGCAACAGTTGAGGCTTTTAGAAAGAAATGATTGCTTCTGGGGAGCATCTCACACTCTCCTTGGGAACATTTGCCTAATGGGCAGAGGAGGCAGCTCTTCCTGCTCCATTATCTTGTCTCTTGGGCTGCTGCTCACCTCCCAGACACATGGATTCTAAATGCTCTAGCTGCCATGTGATAGCAGATCCCTGGTGGAAATAACTGTTGAAGGGGAAAAGCAAGGGGATGAAAATCTGAATAAATTTTTTTTAAAAAATCTTATTTTCTCCTTTTATTGCTTAGGTGTAGTACTAGTACTAAGCCTTCTGTTTCCCCCTCAGGATCTTGCACAAGTGTAGAACTTAATGTTGTAATATTTGCTTGTTTGTCCATTTGTTTTTGTTTTTAATGACCTTCCACTGTCAGATTCCAACCTTTATTTTTTAAATTTAGGTCCTCTACACTCTTGTTTCTCACTGGAGGTACACACCTCTACAAAGTGCATTGAAGCTTCTTACTGGGAGGCTGCTAAAGATATTTCTGTGCCAAGGACCCAGAATTGCAGCTTGCTTTCTGGTCCAGCCAAGCATCATAAACACACCAAAGAATATGTGAATTGTTTAGTAGTCATTATTGCATGTGGGGCATGCACATATTGCACAAAGGATGTTATGACAGTTTTGCATACACTAAGATTTATTTGTGGCACACTGACAGCTGACAGCGTACTTTGACTGTAATGCTGAAAGTTATTTCTATAAAGGAAGAGAGAGAAAAAGGGAAATTTTTTCCCCACTGGCCAGATGTGAAGGGCAATGATGGGGGCCCATAGGAACATCCTCCTCCGAGGACTCTCTGATGCTGCAGGTGATGACAGTGAAAATGACCAGTATGATGATTTCTTGCCATACCTTCCCTTAGCATGATACACCTTTCATCAAGACTCACTTAAACTCCTATGGGTTATTTCTGGATGTGTTTCTATTAGATCTGGGAGGAGAATGCTCATCATGTGCGAATGTTGCTTGTTAATGTTCTGTGAATATATAAAACTGGATAATATTTACCGAGAATTTAAAAAGCCACTGGCTCTTTTGTTGAACACCACGTTTGTTTTTCTCCTTTATCCACTGAAGTCTGCAATACAAGAGAAGAAGAAGGAGTGGGAGGAACAGCAATTCTCACATCAGTTCTTCCACGAGAATCCACCATAATAACACTGTGGGGGTTTATGGAGGCAGGGCTGTGAGAGCAATAATATGTGAACAGCACAAGTGCAATAAAGGAAAAATATTGCCCCGGAGAGGCTGGTAATTATTGTCTCATGGCTTTGAGAGGCATTATAGAGCTGCAAGCAGCATGGCCTGAGCTACAGGCAAAGCATGAAGGTACACAAGGCACCTAAGCTCTAGCCAGAGGTTGGACACAACCTGACTAGAAGCCATAAATTCCAGTATGAAATGAAGTTCCTTGCTGGGAGTAGTGTTTAGCACAGGAATGTCAGTGTGCAGCTGACAAGGGAGATTTCCCAAGGTCAGCAGAGGAGGAGAGGATGCCACAGCTCTCCTAATTTAGTCCCAGTTTCAGCTCTGGCTGTTTCAGAGGAAAGTCACAACACAGGGAGGAATGCTTGAACAAATACCTCCTAACACCCTGCTTGGTGATCAGCTTAGAACTGAGATTTGATTACACTTGCTGAGATTTGACCTTACATAACCACCTGTTTTCTAAGAGTTCCTAAAATAATTCAGTCCCCTTTTAAATCCAGCTCTGGTGAGTGACTTCTCTAGGACACTGTCACCTGCAGAACACTGACTTCTGCCACAGCACCTAGTGAGGGATGGAGAGCAAAAGCTGCTTTCCTGCATGCTAGGCTCTGGAGTGCAGGGATGCAGAGAAGACCCTGCTCCCCGATGACACGGACTGTCTTCTCTTCACCAAGCCCTGTCCTCTCATTCATCCCCTCCCACCAGCTTAGCTCTCCCTCTCTCTCCTTCACTGAGCTGCTCTGTCCATCCTCAGCCTTTCACAGGCTAGCCTCTGGAGGAAACTGGCTCTATTTTGCCCCTACATTCACATCCCCAAACAAATCCTTTTCCTTCCTCAGGCTAGACTCTGAATGAAACTGGCTCTGTTTTGCCCTTACCCTCTCATCCCCAACAAAATCCTTTTCCTTCCTCTGTCTTCCTATTTCACTTCCTCCCTCAGGGGATTGTGAAGTGACATGTGAAGTCTTTGCACACCTTCAGGCTTGTGACGGGGCTTATGGGATTAGCACTTTAACAAGCCTGAAAGCTACTTAGACAGGTATTAAATCTCCAATCTCTCCATCCTTCAAAGAAATCACTTCTGGAGGAGCTGGAGAGACGGAGCACACAGTCATGTTTTCAGGGGTCAGCTCTTCATCCAGCTGAGAGCCCTCAAGTCCAGTGGCTAGGTGGTTTGAAAGGCTTCCCATGGGATTTGGTGTTGGGAAACCCAGTTAAACCCTTACCAGGAGCTTTGCATCGGCACCTCAAAGTGCCTTCTCTCTCCTTGCTCTCCATGCTGAATACTGGCTCCCTTGCATGGCATTTTAACTAGCCTCCATCCCTTTCTTCCCATCCCAAAGGCTGCACACTCCTTTGCAGCACTTTAGAAGGGGTGTGTAAGAAGAAAACACCCACCTCTCCTAGGCACAACAGGATCCTGACTTTTAAAGCCAATCCTGGGGCAATTAGTGCCGGTGCTTTATTCAGAGGGGATGAATTCATGCTTCATTGGCTGTATCACCCTGTTTATCCCACTAAACTGAGAGAAGGCAGAGTTGGGTGGCACCTCGTGGTGCAGTGAATGCTCTCCCATATGGCAGGGAAAGGTCTCATGTCTGAGCTCCCTGACCTGTCACCTTGCTCGTTCCCACCCCCCGTGACTGCCTCAGGACCAGATCCCCTCCTCCCGCCTCTGCAGGGAAGAGGATCTTTGCATGTAGCAAGGGACACCATCTGGGGACATCATCTAGGGGACACCCACGGCCAAGACTGACACTTACCTTGCAGCACCTGCTGACGTGAGTTTGCTGAACCGCGAGGCTGTCTCCCCAGCGAGTCACCTGTGGCCTT
Organism: Phainopepla nitens; assembly: GCA_013400175.1. Classification (NCBI taxonomy): domain Eukaryota; kingdom Metazoa; phylum Chordata; class Aves; order Passeriformes; family Bombycillidae; genus Phainopepla; species Phainopepla nitens. The sequence continues at coordinate 71,366 of VXBQ01000016.1, forward strand.
CCTGGAGACTGTAAAAAGCCTGAGGAGGAGGCAAAACTCATGACAATGACAGGAGGCAGCAACATAATTCATTAGAGAGAAATCAAAGTCAGTAACACTATGTACCGAGTTCAGTGAAAATGGAAATTAGTAGTTCCAAAACAACTCATTTTACAAGAGCAGCATTGAAAAGTATTACTCTGTTGAGCCTCTTAAAATTACAAAAATGGATTCCCTACCTGGACTGAAATCTCTTTTCATTTTTCCCCTCAGAGCTTCCAGCCTGCAAAATTTCAGCTCCAAATTAGACAGTTTTGGAAATTACAAGCAGGTGAAAATAAGAGATTCTAACAGGTGAAATTTTTCTGGATTAGTCACTTCTAAAAGTCATAAAGTAGTTCTGCTCTTCAAAAGCAGCGACCTGTTCCACAGAAGATGAAGATGACATTTAGCAGCACAAAGCTGCAATGTACCACTGCTGCAAAAAATTCAAATCCAGAAATACTGGATATCCAATGGCAGAAAATGCCAAATTCAAATAGGAAAAAAATGCCTGATTTTTTTTAATCTTACAGTTTCAAAAAAAAGTCAAGATTTGTTGTTTCCAATAGGGTGCTACAGACATATATGACTGTTGGGAGTACAGGCTGTGTAGCTGAAGGATATGAGTTTAAAATTTTGCATAAACTTTTTGAAATCAACTTAGACACTAGCAGTGGATCCCACCTATTAATGTGGTCTACCAATGGTACAATCAACTGTTATCAGCAGGGTAAAATTAAATAAGACCTAATGATAATATTTTAAGTAAAAAATATTATTTTCCAACTGAGAAAATATTTGAAATTTTACCATGTTTTTTTTGCAATAAAGCAGGTACAATTTAGTTGTTCCTGCCTCCTTCTATCACAGACAAAAGAACTGGCTGGTGTTGGACTACATCTGCCAAGAGATGATCTTCATGGTATGGCATCAGTTGGTCGAAGATGAAATACTCGGCGGCAGAGATTTGCTTCCAGTGATGTTCTGCTCCTCTGCAGTTCAAACTTTTCCTTTCTTCCAGCAGAGCAGTGATGTGGTTCCCCAGCAGGATGCTGGATGTGCTGGCCCAAAGGATCATGCCTGGCATCTAAGTTCCTATCTGTTGGCATGGTGCTATTCCAACGTCTACAGCTCCTTCTCACACTGCTTACCAATAGGAAGAGGAGTACAGAGCAATTACATGATGTCCCCACGATTACATACTGACTAATTTCTAATTTAGGAGTAAAATCTGTCTCCCCTGCATGCTGGGCAGATGAACCCATGTAGGCTGAATGTGCACACATATGGTGGCACACAGCTACACATCCCTATACCTTTGTGTGTATTTGTGGATAAACTGGTCTTAATTTATGCTCACATGCGTTTAGAAATAGTGCGTGAATAGCTACACAAAGGCACATGCAGTCAGGTGTTTAATTTAAAAGAAACTCACAAAAGAGATCGAGCAAATCTTGACTATTCCTCAGCAGGAATGATTGGAATAACACTACTTACAATTGCACTGTACACAGTCGCTAAAGCCAAGGAAATTTCAAATCAAGACATGAGTGAACAGCAACCTCACCCCACACCTCCTCCCAGTTAAACTGTGTTCGGTTTCTAAACCGAAATCAGAGAGCTAGTCCAGACAGCAAAGAAACCAAGACAAGAAGGTGATGTACAAGACGCAGGGGCTTCCTCAAAGCTTTCCATAGTTCATACATCCAACTCTTCACAGCTTTCCCAGGCCAGAACTGTTTACATGAACAGTATGAGCTGCCATAACGGGGCATGGTAGTTGGAAGAATTTGCTCTGTCCTTTCCTCATCCCCATCCCACTCAGCCACTGGTGCTGGCATAAAGGTTTAGCTACATTTGTGTGTTATGAACAAGTATGGGGAAACCTATTTGGGTTGAAAATTCACCAATATATACTTACACATTTGCTTACAAATGTTTTCCGTGGTACCATCTGAACTCATCTCATCACTGTATGCAAGTCAGGTCCCTTGTGCTGGCCCAAGGGAAGGGTTAGTGTAGCAGAGAAAAAAAGTGTCAGAGAATAAAATAATTTTTCTTGATGGTGAAACTAACTAATGGAAACTTGAAATGTTTTGGAGGCTATAGCCCCTGATAAATGGGAATCCATTATCAGACAGACATATGCTCTGTTTTTCACTTGAAATTCATGAGGTAAGGATCATTCTGCTGCCCATAACCTAAATGAAAGCAGTATCTGGCTGGAAAAATCAATCACCCTCTTCTGAGATCTGTTCCACCCTGAACAAAAGCCCTTTTCCTCAGTTGTTTAGAACCTTTAAAAATTTGTGTACAATAAATGCTTTTAATGGATATGTGGATCCGGGGCAGGGAATGTGAGCCCGTTGGCAATAGATATGCTTTGCTTATGTTGCTGCTATAAATACATTAAGAGCAGTCTATCAGTCACTGCAGGCCCAGATTTGCTGTTTGCAAACCAATGATCTAATTTGTTGTGCACTGAGGACTATGTACATGAAGGATTTACGTGACCAATGAACTAAGTGGGCTCTCCACGAGGGGCAAAAAAGAAGAAATCTGCTGATATTTCAGAAAGTAAGCGGTGTAAAATCTTGTCGATCATTTAAGCAACCCTGGGAAGTGAGAGCTTTTTCTTCCTGAGGTAGCTGATCTTTGAAACTGGTTGTATGAGAACGGCTGGGAGTTTGGAACAATAAGCTGATTAAGTGCAGCAGGTAGCAGGAAAAATGAGGTTCATAAGAACCTCCATTTGCAATACTCCTTATCTTCGAACATACGCAGGACTACACAACCCGATTCTCCGCATATTTCAAAATTTCAACTGGTATAATCAGCGCCAGTTTTTGAAATCGACCTTAATTACTCCAGGAAAATAAACAAAAGAAAAGCCTGGGGAGAAAAACAAAGCTACGACCCCCCTCGCTCCCAGGCACAGCAGCCCTCACCGAGAGCCCGAAGCCGCGCACGGCGAGCACTCCCGCGCCCCTGGCCGGGCTCGGCTTCGCAGACAAAGCCCTGTGCACCTCTGCGCAAAAAAGAGCGCAGCGCGGCGCCGGGCGGGCGCAGACAAAGCGGGGCAGGCGGCGGAGCGCCGCAGCATGCGGGGCCGCGCAGGGCTTCCTCTGCGGGTGG
>VXBQ01000016.1:74764-92792 GCA_013400175.1 Phainopepla nitens
GGGGCAGGGGAGAGGCCCCCGCGGTCCCGGGCTGGCGGCGGGGGTATCCCTGCGGCGTGGCACCCGGCGCTCCCCGGGCGACGGGCTGCCCTGCTGTTCCCGCACCCCGGGGCTGGCGATGGGGAGGCCGGGGCGGGGGGCGCTGCTGAGTCCGGTGTGTTTCTCCCCCTTCGCGGAAAATTACTTCCTCCCTGCTAAACCCGCTTCCTGGAGATAAGCCCTCGGCCAGGGGTTGGTTTGGAGAAGTGATGAGCAGATGGATGGCAAGTAGAATGCTGCCCCTCTGCCACCCCCTTTTGTGCCCCGTGGAGGCATGGGGGGGCCGAGGAGGTGCCTACCCTCCGCCTTGTCACTGCCCCCTCCTGCTGCAGGTGTGAGGGCAGCTGTCTGTCTGCGCGGGCAGAGCCCAGCTGCGAGGCGTTCGCACCTCTCGCCAAGGCGTGATTCCTTCTTTGCCCCTGCAGCCATCTCTCTCTAACAGGGATCTCTAACCCTGCCCTTGTCCTCTCCCTGCTGTTTCACGGGTGCTGCCAGGCCTCAGGGGTGCAGGTGATGCAGGACTGTGGGCTAGGGCTGCAGAAACGCAAGAAAAATGTTGGTGGCAGCAAGACACCAACCACACAGATTTCTCTTTCCATATAGCCATGTAGGATAATCTTCTCATTTTAGTGAGGCTCTTGGTCTCAATGGGGGGCTTCATATTAGCCCTTGGTCTGAGCAGTGGCACAGAAACTCAGGAACCCTGACAGCAACATGGTGTTTCTGGGAAGGCAGTGGTGCCTGAGCTCAGGAATGTGTCTCAGCTTGCAGAGGAGACCAGCTCTGGAGCTGGAGCAAGTAGGGGCAGGAGCTGCTGAGATGGGAGCTTTCCTCTTGGTCACCACCTGCCCTGGAGTTTGGCAGGAAGGCAGTGTCAGGTCCACGCCTTGGGGAAAAATGCCAGAACTTGGTGTGATCGGTGCCATCCTGAGACGCCTGTGAGCCAGAGGCTGTTCATCCCAAACAGCCTGGCTGGTCCTGTTCCCTGCAGGATCTTGCTGTTGGCACGGCAAGTTGTCTGTCCACCTTTCTGGGAGGTTTTCAGAACCTGAAAGCATTCCCCCTCAAGTGAGCCACCCCCACGGGCTGGCAGGGACAGTCTCTGCGGCATGTGTGATGCAGAGGGAAGGTCTGAGGGATGAGGAGCAGCCAGCTGGTCCAGTCCTGACTCTGCCTTTTCTCTGCATGTGGACAGAGATGCCTCTTTCCATCTCCTGTGTCTGACCCTCTCCTGTGATAAACTACAAGAGGTGGACGTGGGAGGATGGGGGCGGGCAGGCACCTCTGGTCTGTGCTTGTATTGCTGGCAGATGCACCCTGGTATTGTCAGAGAGCTCAGGTCAGTGCTCAGACCTGCAGCTGGAGCCCAAGTGGAAGGCAAGACTTGGCAGTGGCTGTCGTGGCTAATCACAGCCTCCTTCTGTGCTGGATGTGGAATGCCACTGAGGACTGTGGGGCTTTCTAAGGTGACTGTGCTGGGGCCACAGAGTGGTGGGGCATGTGTAATTGCTGCTTTCAGGAGGGAGTTTTTGGTTTCCTTTCTCCTGAGGACAAGCTCAAGGGCCTTTCCTATGGGCCTTTCCTATGGGCCTTTCCTAAGGTATTTGGGTACTTCACACTCCTAGATCTGGGCATGGACTGAGCCAGAGTTATTCAGCTGCTGGGACCTGATATTTTTCCTGTTTGTTTGGGTTGAGATTCCCTTTTATTTGCCGTCTGCCCATTCTGTACTAGTTCCTCACTCACCACAAAATTGAGAAATTGTCTTGCAATGGCCATTTCCAGTTAGAATACCTGACTGAATCTTCTTGTTTATGTGCTGCTCAGTCCTTCTCTGTTCCTTTGCAACATGCCAATGTACCACTCCTTGATTTTTTTTCTTCCCTGCACTGGAATTGCTCTGAGAGGTCTGAATACTACTCAGAGTTGCCTGACACCACTTGCTGATTCACCCTGAATAGTTGTTTTTCTTTTTTAAATTATTTTTCTTTTTGTGTTTGTTTTTCGTTTTAATGAATGAAAGCACTATCCCATTAGCTTCCAGTTTAACTTTTAGGAGCAGGGGCAAGTGTTAAGGCCAGAGCTGCAGAGAAGGACAGATTATTTGTTCGGAAAATTGCAAATAAGCAAGCAAAAGGGGACTTTTTTTATTAGGGACGATTGCAAAGAAGCATAAGTGGAAGTGAACTGAATGATCTGTGTAGCTTGACCAAATCCTCTTGCTGCCACAGAACAAGGAGTGGCTTGGCCGTTTGTGACAGCTTCCGCTGTACCAGGGCACTGCTCTGTTTTTCAGCCTTGCTCTGAAGAGCGGGAAGGTGGCTAGGACCATGTGGCTGGCTCCTCGAGGCAGGCAGCTGACTGAGGGCACCTGGCACAGCATTGCTTACCTCTCCTGCCTGTCTCCTGTTTCCCCATCCCATACTCTGGCTGCCCATTGGTTAATATTCCCCTGCTCTGGCTCCCGTTTGGGATGCCACCCAAGCAGTTTCGCTGCCCTTCTACCATTCAGCAGCGTGTGACCCAGCCCTGCTGCCTGCGGCTCCAGCTGTCCTGCCTCTCCACGCCGAGAAGCACCGCTGGAGCAGCACGGCTGTGCGTGGCTGTTCGGGGGTCACCATCATGCTTCCTTCCTCAGTGGGAAGGAGTCCTGATCCGTGCCTGAAGTGAGCTGTGGGAGCACACGGAATGCCAGCAGATAGACTAGTCTGGCCGCTTCCTTGAGAGCTTCAGCTGACCTGCTGATCTAAGGAAGTGGCTATCAGGTGTTCGATTTTTCTGTGAAATGTGGCTTTTAACCCGTTGTGAGAGGGTGAACGAAACATCTGTCCTTGGCTTTATTCGTGTTTCTCTGTGCTCCAGTGTGTGGCAGTGGCTCCTTGTGCGAGATAGCCGGCGAGCACGGAAGCCCTGTACGATGGCTTGTAATTGCAGGGTTGCCGGCCACAACTGTGCTGCAGAGTGGCTGTAAATCACTCTGGTTTCAGCCTCTGCTCCTGCACCTCCTCCCTGGGAGGGAAGAATGGTGTAGGTCTGCGTGTGCGCGTGGTGCCTGCAGGGAGAGAGGAGCGGGGGTAGAGGGGGATCGTGTTTGAGCCAGAATATCAGCACAGCAGTGTCTGGATTGCAGCCGATCGCCGTCGCCATTTGCCTGTAGGAATCCTGCTGCCTTCGGCACTGGGTGGGTGCCTGCCTGTCAGGGGGACTGAGCCACGCTGTGCCCAGAGTGAGTGCCCCCGGGGACACTACTCCCATCCACAGCAATCTCACTGACTGCCCCCTCCTCTGTCACCCAGACCGAGTGACCATGACTGAGAAGGCACAAGAACCTCATGTGGAGGATGATGATGATGAGCTGGATGGGAAGCTCAATTACAAACCTCCTCCCCAGAAAACACTGCAGGAGCTGCAAGAGTTGGACAAGGATGATGAAAGCCTCGCTAAGTACAAGAAGTCCCTGCTGGGAGATGGACCTGTGGTAGTAGGTAGGCTGGGGCACACTGATAGGGAGGGACCGGGGAGATGGGCTGCAACAGCGCGCTGTGGGGATGAGGCAAGGTTTCTTCAACGAAGAGGGATCTTGTTTGATCAGGGAGATGCACTGCTTGTGCTGGAGGACTGGGGACGGGCAGGTGGAAAGCTGCACATAAAGCCCGGAAGATGCTCTGAGTGTTAGGAATTAGGAGGATTACTGGGGAGCGCTGGCATCAGAAAAGGACTCGTGGTGGGAGATGTATGGGTCTCAGAGGACTTTTGAGGGGTTATGAAAGGGGTCAGCCTAATCTGAAAGGTGGTCTTGTTGCTCAGAATGATCTTAAGAAGGAAGTTTTCTGCGGTGAAAAGACCATCTCTAGATATTGTGATGGAGGCCAGAGGGATCCATGTGGAAAGACATTTGTTCCCATTGTGCTAAGGAAGTCTGGCATTACTGGGTGTTTCATGAAATGCAGTTTCTGTGTGGCAAGGCATCCTTGTTTCTTCAGTGTCATTCTTCTCCGATTGCATTTAATTTTGCAAGCTGACACCTTCCCCCTGACTCTTCCTGCCTGCAGACCCAACAGCTCCCAATGTGGTGGTCACCCGACTCACTCTGGTATGTGACTCTGCTCCAGGACCGATCACTATGGACCTTACAGGTAGGCACAGCCTCTACCCTTGGTCACAAAGGGGAACAAGCAAAGGCCCTGGCATGCTCCAAATTAAAAGAGAGTTTGTCCTCAGGATGCTACAGTGGGTTTTAGAGGAACTCTGAAGTCATCTTAGCCTTGTTTCTTATTTTAAGGTATACACATATGAATAAAAAAGAAGGTGATGTAACAGAGGAAAATATTGAGGGTCTTTTTCTTCACCTAGACTGCTCTAGGAGCTCCTGGGTTTCTCTTGCCATCTCTGCTTGCTTCCTTTCAATGAGACTTCATGAGCACAAGGGATGTGCGTGCATTTGGGTAATAGGCTGTATTTGAGAGTCGAGCAATACTGCAGTTCCGGCTCCTGGGGACATGGGGAGAGAACCTTATATGGGCTTTTCTGCGGAGAGAGGAAGCTGGGCCTGGCGAGGCAGAGAGGCTTCCTGTTCGCCCAAACCCACGCAGAGCCCTGCAGGGCCTGGGCAGCCTTCCAAGCTGGGCAGGAGCTGTGAAACACACTCCTCTCACCCAGGCCAGGGCTGGGCATGGATGGAGCATACACACACTCCTGCATATGCTCAGCAACATGTCTGTGCATAAGCATCTTTGTGTATATGTGCTCAGACCTGTGTTTGTTTAGGTGTTATCTTCTGTGGGCACAGATACATACGAACACCCAGGAATTTCTGTGTATTTGGTCACACAACACAATCTTACACAGACGTCTGCGTACTCATTTTGCAGGTGTCATCCTTTGAAGGGATGCTCACCTCTGACAGCAAGCCCACCCCCATCTTCCTCCCCATGCCTGGTCTCTCCTTGCTGTGACATCTCTAGCTGATGGCTTGATGCTCTCCTTGCAGGTGACCTCGAAGCACTCAAGAAAGAGACTTTCGTATTAAAGGAAGGGGTGGAATACAGAGTTAAGATCCACTTCAGAGTGAGTTATTTTCCTTCCAGTTGCTTCTTATCAGTTGCTAAGGCCAGTCAGTGGCAGTCTGTCAGAGAGCCAGGCAGCATGCCTACCCAAAAGCTGAACACTTGCAAAGCTCCCCTAGCTTCAGATGTTGTTCTACCCAACAAGGGATGAGGTATTTTCAGGAAATCACTTCTGCTTGCTCACTCCTTGGAGAAAGTTGGTTTCTGTTTGCTCACACTGATAGACAACAAGTGGTTTAAAAGCCAGATGGGTAGTTTTGGCTGAGTTTGGTTTTGCTTTTTAGCCACTGGAAAATCTTTAGTTCACACTAAGTGCAAATGAACAGGGATGAGAAGAGAAAAGAGAATTGCTATTCATGAGGTACTGATTCAGTCATTATTACTGAGCTTCGTGTACACTTTAAAAAGATGTAATATTGTAGCATTTGGTTGAAGATGTCTGAATTCTTCAGGTCGTGATATACCCAAATGGGTTAATTTCTCCCTCACTCCCATTGATCAGTGCGTCAGTCATTTCTTCTCTTTGCAGCTGAAAATAAAACTTTGCCATGCTGCAGTGTGGCATCCATCACTGCACTGATCATCTTTGCAAGTGCTTGCTTCAAAGCTGGGCTTGGAAGAGAAGGCAGAAAGGGAAGAAACCTAATTCTCCTGAGACAGATGAGGGAAGGTGTTAATATTATGGGTTCTGTAGGGCAGATTTCCTTTTTTCTCTGAGGCTTGCTGTCTCAGAGATGAATGTCCCCCAGTGCTCTCCTCCAAGGCACCTCCAGCTCTCTTTTGTGCTGTGAAATATTTCCATCTGTATCTGTGCCTTGTTGACCAGAGATACCAGAAGCCAGATAGGTTATTCTAACTCCCCCTTCAGTTCTGTGGCTGGTAAGGGCTCGTACTGTGTGAGTTCTACCCTGGGATGTAAAAGGATCTGTCCATCTTGTTTTCAAGCTGAGTAGTGTACACTGTGGGAAGGCAATGTATGCTGGAGGGGAGCAGCAGTGGATACATCCAAGCTATCCATGGGAGATTTGAGAAAAGATGATGAAAACTGTCCCTCTGTCTTTTGAGCAGAAACTTGCCAGTTCCCCATGGAGCTCAGAGGGCACCTGGAAGCTACCCACCTGTTGGAGCTGAAGGGATGACTAGTTACCTATGTATGGTTTCCAATATGAAAATTATTAAAGCAGGGAGCTCCCTGCTTCACTTTGCTTTGTCCTCGTCAGCATGTTTTGAGAACCTTACTGATGTGCTCCAGTCAGCTGCAAAGTTGGGCAAAGGGTGGGGAAGTGCAGGAGATGCACAGAGGATGCTAAAGGTCTCCAAGTGCCTACTGGGGAGTTGTTTTAGGGACTGGTACAATGTGCTGAGACTCCCTTGTGTAGGGAGCCAAGATGGGTATGTCCCTAAGGAGGGGGAAAATCATCAGGTACAGAACCAAAACTCTTCTCTTGACAGTTCTGGTTACTTCCTGCAGGTAAACAGGGACATTGTGTCGGGACTGAAATATGTGCAGCACACCTACCGGACAGGGGTGAAGGGTGAGTAAGAGCCCTGCATGCCCTGCACAGCCCTGCTCCTACCTGTGTGTTCCCTCTTCTCGGTCCTGCGGCTCTGGACCGGGACAGAGGCTCCCTTGGTCCCAAGTCCCACCCTATGCTGACACTCAGGATGTGACTTATCAGCAGAGTGCATAAGCCTGCTTCACCCAGGACAGTGGTTTCTTGTTTTGTGTGAGCTCAGCATGAGCCAGCTCTGGTATCTGTATGCTGCACCCCTGTCTGCAGCAGCAAAGTCCACAGAGACTCTTCTTGGGCAGTGCTTACAGTGATTTCCTCTCCATACAGAGCTCTTCTCCTCCCCTCCACCTTCTGTGCAGTGGCTCAGCCTGTGTGGAGCTTTCTACCCTCTGAAAGCTCTTCAGAAGCACTTGGTAAAATTCAGACCTGCTCTATGAAACTTCCCACTGTGTGCAGGGCCCTGCATTTGCCCATGATTTCTCCTCAGTGCTGCTCTGCTTGGACAAGGCAGAGGAAGCCCCATTTTGCACACACACACAGCCCACATGCATTTCTGTGCAACCACCTCTAAGGCTTCATATCCTGTTCAGCACACATAGCTGGTGTCTTCTCACCAGTAAAGAGAAGTAGTGGGAAATCAAGGTAGATCTTGAGCCATACGCCGGGTATACTCACACCCTTCTAGCAGCCAGAATGTTCAGTTTCCTCCAAATTTGTTCAAACTAGGACAAGCACATACATGTGGGAGTGTACAAACTGAGTTGCCTGTTCACTTGCCCATCCATTCGTGTTATCCTTCCAGCTGTCCTTACGCTTCACTAACCGCTTTTCCCACAGATTCTGCTCTCCTTTGCTGACAACATGGGCTGTTCCTTTCTCCCCCATCTCCCTTCTGCTCTTTTGCTCATGGCTTCCTCTCTCCCTTATCATTCCCCATCTAAGGGGCTTATTCCCTGTGGGTTGTTTTCTCCTAGTGGACAAAGCCACGTTCATGGTTGGCAGCTATGGGCCACGGCCAGAGGAGTACGAGTTCCTGACACCCGTTGAAGAGGCTCCTAAGGGAATGCTGGCTCGAGGCACCTATCACAACAAATCCTTCTTCACGGATGATGACAAGCACGACCATCTCACCTGGGAATGGAACCTGTCCATCAAGAAGGAGTGGACAGAATGAGTTCACCCAGTTTGCCTTCCCTCTTCCCATCCCCTTGCCTCCTGCACCAGTCTCCAGGTGGGCCATGCCCACCACTGCTCCTTCCTGCCTGCATGGCTGGCCACAGCCCTGGCAGCCCTTCCCGTGGGTGCTGGGGCTCTGTGCCAGCCTTGGTCGATGCACAGCCCTGCAGGCGGCCTTTGCTGCTGCTTCTGATACACTGAAAACAGCCCAACCGTTCTCACCACCGCCCCGTCATGACACCATAATGGGTTAAGTTGGGAAGCATCTCCCTCCCTCTCCCCCGGTACTTCCTCCTGTGGTCCCCATCTCTCCCGTACCAACTCCAGTCCTGGAAGTGCCTTTCCGAGGAAACAAGATCACCTGGCAGGGGTGGACTGGTCCCTGGAAAATCCCTACCTTGAGTTACGCTTGCCATGTGCTCTGACTCATTGTAAAGGGTTACTTACCTCCCGTGTTGGTCTCTTGGTCTGTATCTGGTGCCCTACCCTGTTAAAATCCATCCTTGTGCAGGCAAAGCCAGTCAGGGGGAATGCAGCTAGATGCCGTAACAAGACTTCAGTGTCTGAGAATAAAACCAGTTTCTTTATTCTTTTCTGTATGAGTGTCACATTCTTTTCTAGAGCATGTTTCTCACTGATGTGTATGTGAAGAATGCATTATAGGAAGGCTTAAGAGCATATTTCAGCAGGGAAATAGCCCTCCTCCTTCAAAACATCAGCCTTACTCTATAAGCAAATTATTTCAGGACTGTTTCCTTCAGGGATTTCATGAATCCTTTGAAGCCCAAAGTCTGGGCTGGAAGCGGGTAGACTCCTGGGGTAGACAGCTCTCACCTCTCAGCCCAGATGGCAGTTGAATGAGCCAGGGAGCTACCACTCACCGTAGCAGCTGTTCTCCAGAGCTGATGCAAGAGCTGCATGTCCCCATGGCTAGCCTGCTGGCCAAGCACCAGGGAACATCAGCCTCTGGGATCCAGCAGCTGGAGAGGGGTGTGCTTAACTTAGCTGGGGTATCTGGTCACAAAGGTGCAGGGCAGCTGCAGTGTCCAGTGCTGTGGGTGAGGACATGCCACCGGCAGTATTGGTGCAGCTCTCCAAGGCTGATTCCTGCACAGCAGGGAGGGGCTTTCTCCAGCCAGGCAGTTACCTCAGGAGGTGAAGGCTTTGCCCTGGGCCAGCTGCTCCCTTCCCACCACCCCAGGAGAGGTTGTGAAATTATACAGCAGCTGACGTGTCTCTTGCTGAGGTGAGGACTGGAGCAGGGTGGCATGGCGAGGAGAAGGCAAGCTGGTATCATGGGTACATCCATCTTCCCATGCCTGTTTGTTATCCTGCTTACCAGATGCTCCCCAGTGGGGTGTGCTGGAGGGAGTGACTCTGCATCCCACGGTAAGTGAGCTTTCTTCCTGCCTTGGGGGAAGTCTGGGTCTGCTGCAGGGAGTCCTCCTCATCCAAGGTATGCTGCACAAGCGTTGTGTTGAGCTTGCAGGAGAGCAGTGTGGGTGAGGTTGTAAGTTTGGGATGCTTGTGTGTGTGTGTTGGGGGATCCTCTTTGAGCTGCTCCTTGTGTACACTCTGCCCAACCCTGACCTTTGCTCTTCAGGCACAGCCAGCGCCGCAGAGAAACCTGTCCTGTTAAACAATGTCGCAGATGCTGAAGCCTTCATCAGAGGTGCAGAGGTGGCTGTCATTGGATTCTTCCAGGTGTGTTCACAGCACCTCCCCTCTGCCAGCTGTGAGCTCCGTCCCACCCTGATGAGAGCATGAGGCTGGCTGGGGTGTAAACACCTGCCAAAGGCAGCTGTTGTCCCAAAAGTTGCTAGGGACAGGCATGCGGAGGGATCAGGTGATGGGTCACAAAGAGAGCACAGGGGATTGGGTCTGTGCATGGAAAAGGAGATGGAGCAAGGGAGGAAGATGAAGGGGGTTGTAGGAGCCCTGGAGCAGGAGAGAGGGAAATGCCACAGGGGAAGAAACAAAGAAATGTGCGTGGTAGAGAAACAGTGTTGTTGAGGGGTGAGTGGGAATGTCAGTTATTTGCTGTAGTCAGCAGAGTAAGGCACTGCCTCTGAGGGATGAGGAAGCCAAGTATCAGGGAGAAGTGAGAGTGCAGGTCCGCTGAAGTCCAAGAGGGTTTGGACTCAGGCTGCAGCCTCTTCGTGGGGAGGATCTTGGCATGGTCTCTGTCTTGCTTCTTGTTCCCCAGAGCAGATATCCTTGAGATCTCTGTCTCTTTTTATCAAAATGCTGCTGAATTTAAAGGTGAGGGACAGGTATGAGTCCCTTGCATGCACCACCCCCCCCCAAAATGGCATGAGTATTTTTCCTCAGAAAATAAAAGGAAAATATTTATAGAGATACAGCACTGTAAAACAGAGGCCTCTTTAACAGAATCCTTATTACTTTTAAGGTCCCCAAGTTGCACCTTTTTCCATGTTTTCTTTGAGCTCTGTTTTGCTCTTCTGCTGTCCACACATTGCCTCATGTCAGAGAAGGCTTCAGACTTTAAAAAACAGGTCCTTCTGCAAGCACCTTCCTCTTTTTGCCCTGTGGCTGGAGGGCAGTCTAGGGAGGGCATCATGCGCTTGGTGTAGGGCAGTGGCGCCTCACAGCCACCGCAGAGTGAGCACCGATGGTGCTGCCTGTGCAGCGCGGGCAGCAACAAGTCTGTGAGCGCAGGAGGTTTATTCCCTAGGGGCCTTGTAAGCGCTGATCACAGAGCACCAGCCGCCTCGGCTTCGGTGCCTGCAGGCAATTGGAGCTCCTTGGGGGTTGCTCTTGCCGCGCTGAAGCTGTGCAAAGCAGCCAGGCAATCTGCACACGCAGAATGAAAGTGCCGAGACGCCTCCTTCCCCGAGGGTAGCCGGCTGGGCTTGCGGCAGGGCTGTACCCAGACCCTCCTCCTGGGCTACAGCAGGGACACGGCTCCTTTTGTCTTGTGCCACAGTGACCTCCCTCTGCAGGACTGCATTCTTTAGAGCCAGACGGGAGGCTGCTGCTGTGCAGCCCCAGCTGCCAGGACCACGAGGCAGCAGCCACCGACATCTCGGGCATTCAGTGCCTAAAGCATGGCAGGGCTGCGTTTGAGCAGTAGATAAAGACGTATGTGTGCCATGAAGGTTTGGCTCCCGGCCTGAAAGTATATTCATCCAAATAAAGTCCATGTTCTCTGCTCACCATAAATTATTTCTGTGCTGCAGCCTTTCAGTTCACTGCGGTACGTGGCTCAGCAAGCTTCCCGTATAATGAGCACAGCCTCCCTGACTGGGAGCAGCATGCCGTGATGGAAACACAGCACGCCGCTCCAGAAACCCCGTGTGTCTCTGAGAAAGCGCCATGCTCGGCCTGATTAAACCCCAGGTTTCCCAGGAATGCTCCAAAACTCAGCGAGATTATTCCCACCCTAGGCTTTAGCGCTCTCACCAGAGCAATGTTGATGCACTGGCATTTCCAAAACAGGTCATGAGAGATGTTTTTCTCTGGAAGGAACTAAGAATTTTGTTTTCCATTCTCTCTGGGCTCACAAACAGCTGAGCAGACAGTTCAAACTAAAGAGAAAAACAAACAAATTTCCAAGCAAAGGCCATGTCTTGAGGATTTATATCCAGTAAATAGATGTATTAAATATACAGCACTGAAAAGATGGGAATGGGAACAGCAAGCAATGTTTTAATACAGGCAAAGGCTAGTAGTAGTTAATGCTAGTGGTAGTTAATTCTCTCTTAAGAGAATGGACCTCAAAATACTGAGAAATTGCACATTTCTATCCTTTGATATACCTGAGTTATCTACTTTTTACAGGATGTACCTAAGATAACCTTTTAAAAGGAGACACGATGCTGACAATGCAAGGTGTTCAAAATTGTAACCCCCCTGACTTTAGAATCAAGTTTAGCTTAAAANGCCATGGCCGTGCCAGTGACCGCGCCGGTGGCGGCGCCGGTGGCCACGGCCGTGCCAGTGACCGTGCCGGTGGCCGTGCCGGTGGCCATGGCCGTGCCAGTGACCGTGCCGGTGGCCGTGCCGGTGGCCATGGCCGTGCCAGTGACCGCGCCGGTGGCGGCGCCGGTGGCCACGGCCGTGCCAGTGACCGTGCCGGTGGCCGTGCCGGTGGCCATGGCCGTGCCAGTGACCGTGCCGGTGGCCGTGCCGGTGGCCATGGCCGTGCCAGTGACCGCGCCGGTGGCGGCGCCGGTGGCCACGGCCGTGCCAGTGACCGTGCCGGTGGCCGTGCCGGTGGCCATGGCCGTGCCAGTGACCGTGCCGGTGGCCGCGCCGGTGGCCATGGCCGTGCCCGTGGGTGGCCGTGCCCGTGGCCGTGCCGGTGCTGGGCTCCCCATCCATCCGCTTGGCCCCTCACTCTCCCTCCTCTCCCTCTGCCTCCGCAGGACCCGCAGAGCCCCGAAGCGGACCGGTTCCGGCGGGCGGCCGGACAGACCGCGGAGGTGCCGTTCGGCCTCAGCAGCAGCGCCGCCGTGCTGTCCCACTACGGCGCCTCGGCCAACACTGTCGCGCTGTTCCGCAGGGTGCGTGGGCCCGCGGCGTGGCGTGGGGGGCACCTCGAGCAGCTCCCGCCCGGGAACACGGTGCCAGGCAAAAACCTGCATCTCCAGCATAAGGGTCTGGTTCCGGGTGCACAGGCGCGCTGGTGTGGGTGGGAGAGGGTCTTGGACGAGCGCACACAGCGGTAAAAAGCATAAAACTCATCTCTCCTTAGGGCAAGCCAAAAATAAGGCTGTCACTGGCAGTCAGGCTGCCTGCCCAGCTCAAAGTACGTCCCTCTTCCTGCCCCAAAGAGGGCTTTTGCTTTTCAATTGCAGAGTGCCTGTCTCTGAGACGAGGAGTGTTAGTCACATCTGGTAAGGGTCTCCTGTTTAGGTGTTTGCCCTACGGGTTTGGTTCAGCACCCAATGCTCTGCAAAGAGCAATGCCTGTGTTTCTACATGACCTGCCTGGAGCTTGGCATTAACTTGGATGGGGTTTCTGTGGTTTTAGAAAGGGTCCTGAGATACATGAAAAGCGTCTAGCGTCCGTGTTACAATGGATCAACACAGCAGGCTTGATATCAAAACTTGGCAAGTGTCACTTCAGGCAGGCAAAGCTGTTACAAAACTTTTCCGTCATGACAGAAAACAGATCCAGACTAGGTCTCTGCAGTTAAGAGATGCTGTGCCACCCTACAGAGTGGTTTGCAGACTCATTTCCTAAATATGCTTTGGGCATTACAAATCTTGCTTTGGAGTTTCTTAGGGATGAATGCTGTGCTAGATCAAATCTCTGCTGACTCCAGCTCTAAGTGCAGGTAGCTCCGTGTAGCCTCATGTAGCTATATTTGCTGAAATTTAAGGAGATGATACTGGGAAGAGCCATGTACTTGCTGCAAAAATACCAAGAAAACCTAAGAGCAAGTATTCAACTAGTTCACATCAGTTTCCCCATGTTGCCCCTTCTCACATAAGGATGGCAGTTGAAAAGTGCAGAGGCAGGTGTGTCTGAAGAGGAACGGGGCCCCAAGCAGCACAAGATGTCCTAAAAGCCAGTGCAGTGTTGTGACCCCAGACCTCTAAGTGCTTGAGGTGGGGAGATATGGATACACACTACACATTCCAGGGAAATTAAATATGGTAGTTTGGCCAAGTTCTAGATCCAGTTTCTACAAAGATTGGACAAAGACAGTTTGTTCTCTTTTTTGCCTCATCATTTCCTGCACCATGTTTACCACTGATATTACCCAAATAATTAAAGAAAAATGATCTAAGAGTGAGCAATAAGTAGGCAGGTCCTTTTATTTAACCTTTTATTTGCTAGATGTTGTAATTTTAAGCAACACCCATTTCAATTTTGGTTCTTAGTCATTGTGGTTTTCTTCCAAAAATATTGAAAAGATCCTTTGTTTTTGTACCATGGCAGATAGTGAGGATGACTGCACTGGGAGAGAGTTTGATAAATAAAAAAAAAAGTGTTTGGATTGTTGGAATTTGTATTATATTGAATATTCTTTGTTTGGAGTCAAGTTTTTGCAACTGAACTCTTGTTTAATATGGAAAAAAACAAGCCAAGAAAATAATACACTGGTCAGGTTCAAATATGGTTGACAATTCACTTGGCTGATTATCAGTTTTTCTTAAATTATCAGACATATTATTTTTCCTTCTATCCTGTGCTGAGTAATGTGTAGGAGTAAGAGGTCAGAAATGAAAAGGAATTTTAAAAGAACGGATACAGGAACTTGGAATCAAATACTCATTTAAAGGATACAAAGATGTGTCACCAGGATAGAAGTGAATCAGAGGCATAAATTAATTTTTTCTTTGCCTTTGCAGTGTATGAAACACAATGCTTAGAAGTTTAAACCATAATTACAGGAGTAGGAGGGACTGTGTGAACTGGTGAGACTTCTTTGTATATAGGGGAAAGAAACTGATTTATTCTAGTAAGAAATCCTGATGGACCTAAAAAGAACATAATTAACAGATGCTAACAACCTAATTACATGGAGTGATAAAGACATTTTGACTAGAGCTTCAACTATTAAATGCAGGCTATTTTCCAGCCTTATTTTCTTAAAAACATAAATGTTGAGTGCAGATTCAAGATGTTATTATCCCCAAATGCAAATGAGATGTTTCCCAAAGCCCATAAAAGTCAAGAGAAGACTTTCTGTAGAGTCCAGGCTGCTTTAGATTGGTTCCCAAGGCCTGTCTGGTCTCACCCGCCCAGATGTTGCACTGTCCTGATCTTATTTACTTGAGCAGAGCTGCCCTTTCATGTTATGCAGGAAGAAAATCTGTGAGGGGAATCAGGCCACACAGTCTGAAAAGCACCAGCTTGTGTTGTCAGACAGGGCGGGTAGTTGGTATCAAAGACCTTGCCAATGACCAAAGAACAGCAAAAGTGACTTTAGATGTCTGCACACCACTGGAAAAACTAACACAAGAGCTTTCAGAGGTTGCCCAGAGGCAAAGAATAAAATCTGGGGTGTGCATGTCTGCTGCTCCTCAGCCCTGAGAACCTCATTCAACATGTGTGTCAATGGCTTTCAAATCCCAAACTTTGATCCTACTTCATGTCAGAGATCACCGTCCCCACGGCTTAACTCAGTCACATCCTGTGGTGGCACTGCACAGGAACTCTGCCCTTAAACTCTAGTGTACTGCCAACTTTCAGTGGCTACATTCAGTGTCTGCCTACATTTTTTCTGTTTATCGGGTCGCAAAAATCTCAATAAAATCACATCATTTTGAGGGGATGAAGTGTGGGGAGATGTGTAGCAGGATGAATTTTCTTCTAAAGCTGAAATATACTGGGCTTATTTTTTTTCTTTTTTTTCTTTCTTTTTTTTTTTTTTTCTTTCCTTCTGTACTGGAAGAAAAATCCTCTTTTTATTGGAGAGATTTCCTGCTTGCACAATGTTTCCAGGAATTCCATACTGAGCGATGCCAATATTTATTACTTGTAGAAGAAACAGAATAAGCAGATGAAGATTTTTAAAAGGGACGTAAAGCCAGTATTGATGTGAGGAGTTAGACTGTTTAATGACCTCTCTTCACAGTGCAAATTAGGACAGTTTGTCAGCTAATTCTCCCTGTCTCCAGTGAATCGAGAGCTGGTAGTGTAGGGATGTCTGGAGTACTAAGAGATTTCTGTTATACCATGAGTTTGCCTTGTCCTTGGGAGGCTGGAGAAGGCTGGGAGGTCCTTGTCTCAAAGCGCAGGCTGGTCCCTGTAGGTTCTAGACCTCCAGAAGTGCTGGTGGGGAGCGGTGGGGATTGTGTGGTGGGGGAGAGAGTGCTGGTGTCCCAGAGGGTGGGTGTCTCTGTGAGTGAGTGCAATCTGGAGGAGGTGCTGAGGGGAGAGGACAGCTGTGACTGTAGGTGTTTTTGCCTGTCTTCAGGTAGACAATGACCGGCGGGATCTGGATATGAACGACACAGAGGTTGATGCCGAGAAGCTGATTCGCTTCGTTCGGATAAACGAGCTCCGCCTGGTGACAGAGTACAACCCTGTGGTAATTACCAACCCCCTGCAGTCCTCACCCTTGCGCTTGGCCTCCTGCTCATGGCAGCCTCTGGCCCCAGTTTGCATATCCAGATGTGTGTGAGGGTTGGAGTGACGGTGTAGATGGGATTGAGGAAGCCACATAGCTCTTCACTGCTGTTCCACACCTGGACTGAAAGCAGATTTGCAGGGGCATGAGGCTGGTGGGAGAGGAAAGGAGTCCTCGCAGTTCCTTTGGCTTTCTAGTAAAATTGGGATGCTGAGGGGCAGAGAACTCTATTTCTTACTACTCTGCACACAGTGCTGCTTCTTCCCATGGGTGTTTGCCGTGTTGTGCCATGCCTGCGGACCCAGCTCAGCCAGAATGCCCTCTCTTTGGCAAGCCTTGAGAAACGTGCAAGCTCAAATGGCCTGCTCTCAGAAGGCAGGCTTTTCTGCATCACTCAGCATGTAGGGCTTGATGTAAGCCCAGACATTTGAATGCATATTCAAGAGCGAGTTGGGAACTCCCCAAGCAAAATCTTTCCCATCCCTTCCACCGTTCCTCCAGAATTCATCAGTTCAACAACAACCACCACCACCAAAAGAAAGAAAGAAAGAAAGAAGGAAAGAAAACACACACAAAATCAGGCTTAGAATGCTTCCATGTAGGCCATCTTCATTGGCTTAACCATCTAACTGTCAGTGGCAGGGTCCCAGCGCTCCTCCCTGCTGTAGAGGTTAACCAAGGATTTAGGTTCCTCTAAAATCTCACCAGTTCCCTGCTCTCATGGCTATGGAGTCAGTAAGTCTTAGAAGCCTCAGTCCAAGGCTGAGATTTTATAATTGCTGGTGGGGTATTTTGTGGCCTTCTGAATAGCTACAACAGTGCTGACCAGGCTCAGCTTATATCAGAGAAGAATGGCCCAACCTTTTTCAGAGCTATACCTTTTCAAGATAAACCCAAGGATCATCTAAGAGAACCAATGCATTCAGTCAGTTCAGTCACAATCCACCAGTAGGAGAGTATTTTGTTTTGAAATTTAACATTTTTTTTCCCCACAATGAAATATGGTAGGAAGTTTGGGGGTTTTTTTCTAACCAAAAAAAAAAAAAAAGCTTTCATTTTTTCATCCTCAAAAGGGAAAAAATACATTTTGAAATCACAAAATATTTCTGGAGACTGCTATATCCTGCCCCACTGGCCTAATGGCCCTTTAAGAACATCCAAGTCACACCAGCATGGATGATGTTCTCATCTTTGTAATTTCCCAGACCTTCTAAAACGTTGGAGCCCCTATTAGATCCTTTTGCAAATCATGGACAATGTCTCTTTCTTCATGCATTTCTGTTAATGCTTTGGGTTCTCACCACATGGTGTCCTGTTTGGCATCCAGGCTGTCTCCCTAACTGAGAATTCCTCAGCTGTTCAGCCGGTCCCCTCCACCCTGACTGCCAGTACAGATGTTGTTACAGTTTATTTTCAGATGCCCTGGAGCTCTATCAAGGTGCTGCAGTTAACAGTGCCTCCTGCAGTCCCTGGCCCAAAGCCCTCCCAGCTTCCCCAAGGTAGCCTGGTTTTCCATAAATATTTATTCCCAGTGCATATGTTGTTTGCATCCAAAAATGCTGCAGGTCAGCAGATAATGGGGTCACATGGCTCGCACAAAGCGCTGCCAAGAGTTTCTCTCCCCGTCCTGGGGCCCTTACTGTTTCTCCCACATACTTTAGAAATTTTTAGGCAATGTTTACCCTATGGGCTTTTCAGGAGAGCCAGATGTGATCCAGCCCTGCTGATGAGCTCTGCTGATTGCTGTTACACAGGGTTGTGTGGACAAGCACACCTTTGTGTGGAGCTGCTGGAGGAAGCGCTGCTCCCGCCTTGTCCGCTCTCACCCCAGCCTTGTCAAGGGGCTTGGTGTTGGCTGGCTTCACCCTCTCCTTCTGCCTCATCCTCATCCTCTCCCATGAGGTCCTCTTGTGTTTTCCAGCTTAGCTTGCAATCCCTCTACAGTCCCCTGCCTCAGCTGCACACCATCAGAAAAGCGAAGGGATACAAAATATCTGATAAACATTAAGCTAACAGCAGAGTCCCATCTGCCAAAACCTAGATGCTCTGTTATTCGAGGCCCTTGCCAGCATGCACTCCCTGACCCCTTCCTTGTTACTCCTGGAGCATGTGGAAACTTTCTGCTCCCACTGGCGGGGAGCTGCACAGTCTGTGCCTCTGTGGTTTCGGTGGCACTAGGGAGGCAG
>VXBQ01000016.1:92947-144839 GCA_013400175.1 Phainopepla nitens
CGACTGTTTAATTTGAGGGAGAGGCTGCAGGCCTGCAGGCAGCAGGCGGAAGGAGTGAGATGACGAGTGAGAGAGTTCATGGAGATGGTGCCATGGTTTCTTGGGCAGTGCCAACCCTGGTTCTTCACAGAGGGCCAGTGTATAGTGCCCACTTGGCCCTTGCCCAGGGCCTTCTCTCACTGTGGGACAGCAGAGCCAATTTTAACCCTCAGCACTCAGGAGTGTGCAGGCCATTAGGCTGCTGTGGACTCATCCCCATCCCACATACAGTGTAACACTAAAGGAAGAAAATAAGGACAAACACCAGCCTTGACACCAAAAATCCTTCCCACTTTCTTGCTCATATTTCAGAGAGATGGTGAACCTCAGCAATTTAGGACACCCTGTATTCTGCCCTAATCCTACTCCTCTTGCCCAGTCACTGTTTTAAGACCAGTGATGGACCTTTGTGGTCTTCAGACTCTTGTCTGGGGAATAAGCAAAGCCAGGAGGTTAAGAGCTTCTGCAAAGAACCCAGATTGGATCCCCCCCCTGCTTTAAAGAAATCTATCCCGCTTGTGATGCTGATTTGCAAAGAAACCAAGCAGAGCCATGTGGACTTATGTCCCTCTGACACTGCATCCAGTGTCAGTTGAGTGTTCTCAACCTCCTTGCCCGTGTTTCTCTCTTTGCTCTGGGCAGACAGCAATAGGTGTGATGCAGAGTTCATTCCAGTTTAACCTCCTCCTGATCACAGACAAGATGTCTCCAAAGCACCCTGAGCGAATGCGCAAGTTTCGGGCGGCGGCAGAGCTCTACAAGGGGAAGGTAAGTCCAAACAGAGAGAAAGAGGGGCTCTTAGGGAGGAAAAAATCCCAGTGATTTCTGCCATGAATGCAGAGGGCATAATCTCCTCTGTGAATTATGAGAGCAAAGGCCAAGTAACAGGAAAAGAGGATTATCTGGATAATTAAACGGAAGGGTTGGTTCTGTTCACCTCTTGCGAGTTTGCCGCCTTGTGGGGAAAGTACCCTCTATATCCGGCTGGTCTGTGTGCTTGGTGAAACGTCATGTACTTTGCTGCTTTTAATCCAGTTTTGCTCCCTCATACGGGGAGATGATGCACCACGGCTGGGCTTCGGTCTGGCAACAGTTGCGCTCCACTGATGTGAGAGGTGAATTTGTATCTACAGCCTGCAGGATGCCAAGGAGCCGTGTAAAAGTGACCAGATAGCAAATAATGTCAGCGCTTCTTAACCCTTAGACTTCTGGAAATGGCTGTTTTAAAGGAGCTGCAAATTTATTGCTTAGATTTCCCACACTAAGGTGATGAGACAGATGAGGTGTTTCAGAGAAATTTTGCCTGAATCACATCCCTCTGGGAACAGAGCTACAGAGCTCCCCAAATAAATAGTAAATCATCCTATGCCTGCTTCTCTGCCAGCAGCTGTATTACAGTGGAATTTGTGTCCAAGGAATAGAGGAATGAACTTGCAAGCAAAGGAGGATTGGGAGCAACAGGAAGGCATTTGTGGCAAGGGAGAACAGCAGATGGGAGGGGGCAGAATATCACAGAAGTGGGGAAGGATGAGCTGAGAGGCATAAAGAGGATTCCTCTGAGAAGTGTGGAGCTGGAAAGATTTGGGATCTGATAACTAGAATATCTGTATGCATCTCTTTTTCTTGTTGAAAAATCTTATACTTGATAAGAAATCAAGTATACCTTCACCTTCGAATTCAGGGACAACCTCAGAACCATACAATCTCAAGAGTCTTGAGACTTGCTTATAGCAGGACTACTTTGGAACCTTTACATCTTTCCTAATCATTGGCAAGAGACTAAGCAGAAACTACTATGCATCAAAATTGAAAGGTCTCTTCAAAAATGTTTTGCTTTGATGAATATGTAGTTATAAAAGAAAACTCATTTATCTGTAAAATTCCATTTATCTATTGTGAGATGTGTGTTAAAATGACACCATTACCACTGCTCTCCATGAGAAGCAGAGTCTGATATAGTCTGATACTCCACCTATTCTAACAGCTATTTCTTCAAACACAATGCTGTTTAGCATCACTATCCTTTGCTGATGCACCTGCATCTAGTTTTCATGTGACTTGCCTAGATCTGAGAAAATGGCTGTAATTTTCCTAGAAATACTTCACAAAACATTAGATAAAATATTATACTGAAGTTCAGACAATTTATGAATTCTCAGCAAGCCAAATCTAGTTTGGTCTTTTTATTATTATTTGTGCAGGCAAGTTCCCAAACAAATCAGTCTACAAGTTTGCCGGAGTAAAATATAAACATTTAAGATGTGGGGGTTTGACTAATTATTTCCACTTTACTGCTGTGATACTTGAGGACACAGAGATGAAGTGGCTTAGAGTCTAATAAGTTGTTTTTCCCAAAGGAGTGTCACTCTGAGGAGTAAATTGTGTTTTGGACTGCCCTCCTAGAAAGCAGTGAGAGAGTGCTAGGATCCCTCTGATTGAATTTTAGATCTGGATAGTAAGGAGTAAGCAGAGTGATATGCCCACTTAGTTTTGTCTCCATTGCTCTGTCATATAGAAATACCTGAATTGGTCTGGGTGTCAGTGGCAGCGACTGCACAATACCATGAAAATCCCTGCTGGCTAATTTTTCTTTGTGAAGTTATGTGTTGTTGGAACTACCAAGTTAATTGAGGTTTGCTTCAAAATAAGTATTGATTAGATTTTGCCTTTTACTGGCTTGCAGCTTACCTGAGAATAAACGCAAGATTCTTGACTTTTGACAACAACTTGTTTATGATATTTTCACTTCTGCCTCAGGGGCAGCTGAGATTTTCAGCTGGAGGATCCATGAGGCAGGATATTGAGGACTTTTATTTGAAAACCGTCTGAACTGCACCTGGAGCAACAGTGAGTGCCTGGAGGCAGTCTAGGTTTTTCTAGATTTTATTGCAGAACCCGAGTGCTCTAAAAGTAGAGAGGAGAGGAAAATGTAATTGGTAGATGATGCTAAACCAGCAGAAGCTGACAACAATAATAAGAAATACAGCAGTTTTCTAATACTCTTTGAGAAACAATTGTGAGTGGATAACAATGAACAGAGTTCAGAGCACTACAGCTGCAGAAGCAAATCCACCAGCCTTCTTGGATCTTCAATCAAATATGTGCTTATTAGAGAAAGTGCTGCCAAGAGCCCAGGCAAGGAAAGGAAATGTTTTGGAAAGGACACATCAGAGTTTGCATTGCTGAGCCAAACTAGAATTGTCATATTCAGTTTTCTTTCCGCAGCATCAGAGTATAACATGATAATTACAGCTGGTGTAACTCATGAGTGTTTGCAGAAGTCTCAATAAGGTGATGCTGGGAATAACAAAAATGGCTTTTGTTGCAGCTGACATAATTGTTTTCCAATGTCAAAATGATTTGGGTAGGGATGTTTGTAAACTCCCTTTTAATTTAGATGTAGGTCCATTTAGAAATGCATTCTGAGAAACTCCTGGTGTCCTTCAGGAGTTCTTCCATGGAAATGAAAAGATGATGCCCTTTCTCTTGCAGGTAGTCATTTGTACAATTTTTATTCTTCTTATCAGACACCAATGGCTCCAGAACTGAGAGAGATAATATTTAGAGATGCCTCTTTTAGGCACAAACAGAGGAGCCTGTAAATATAGACTTTTTATGTCACTTAATAGATATCTGCAGTAAAGCTGTTTTTATAGCTGTCTTTTTTTTTTAAATTAATGACTGAAGTTTTTGTTTTGCTTTGATGTACTATGATGTAAGAAATTACTCAAACTTCAGAATTTGATTTTTTTGCTTATACAAAACAGTGAACTGCAGCTCTCTGAAGTTCAAAGTCAAACACTGGATATAATGCTTGACCAGTCTTTCTGTTTGTCTTTGTTGGAGGAAAAACTAAGCAATGTCAAATTGGTTTCTATCATTGCAAGGCTATTTTCAATTAATTTTAATTCCTTGGGCAGTAACATAATTCCATATCTTAATATCTACCAGGAACTTGATGTTCTAACAGTGGTGGGCTAGGAATCAAGTTATCAAGACACCAAGACAGCACCAGTGTGCAAAATTTATGAAAGGCGGTTTATTGCAAGTGACATGATAATATCATGTGTGAAGGGGATATTTTGTGTCAGGGGTTTTTCATTCATGCAGGATATCCTTCACTGCCTGAAGCAGCAGATCTCTGAACACAGGCAAGAAGATTGAAAAATGAAAAATGAAAAAATATAATGGAAATAATCTCAGAATTTCAAACAGCCAACCAGCTGTTGTACACGATAGTATGAAATGGAAAGTGAACTTTCTATTTGGGATGGAACTAACTGATCTCCAGCAGTGACATTACAGTTGCTGTTAAAAGTGAGATTTGTTTTTGGTGAATTGTAGCTTTGGTAGGTCATTTGAGTAAAGGTTTTAAGCTCTTTTCAGCACTGAAAGAGAAGGACAGGCATATGCTTCCTTCCCTTCTAAATAGGTGGAATAAAGTGCCTGTCACTGTTTATTGTAGAGGTTACGTAGATGACTGGCTGAGACAAGACCAGGATCTGAGTGGCAAAGGTAGGTTAGGCAGTGTGAATCCTGCCTCATGGTCAGTATAATTTTCCATGGTAACCGTGTTTATTCTTTATGATTGGAGCTGACTGGGAATCTCAGAACAAAATAAATTCCTTGTGAGAAAAGGCCAGTTCCTGTCATGGAAATGTACCAGCTAGAAATCTTAGTTTTCAGCTGCAGTAGTGATCAGGCTTCCAGTGCTCGTGGCCTCTGGGCCAACACATCCTACCTTCTGCCCCACAGGCACAACCTTGAGACCAAACAGGTCCTGGCAGGACTTCTGGAGCACAGCCAGCATAGGATGCATGGTAGGCCCTTCTGCTGAAGGAGGACCCATCCCATGTCACAGACCTCCCAGGAATGCATCAATCTCATAGACATTAAGGTGCCTTCTTCTGAGCTCCAGTGGCCAAATGCAATTGCTCTCTTTCCTGTATTTTTTGAATACAGGCAGAGAAGGAAACTTTGCTGTACTTTGGCCCACCGTGACTCTGTGAGCCAAATTGGAGTCATTAGAGAGATCCAAGTCAATAGCTCTGAATGATGATGATATCTCAGCCTTTCTAGCAGAGGGGCCAGTTTGTGTGTTTCTGTTTGCTCCTGTGAGGAAGAAGGCATCTGGAGTTCTAAACCTCAACATTTTTACTCTTTTATTCTTAATCTATTCTTGGTATTCATGGATAAAATATGTACAGCTTTTTAGTTTTGGGTGTTTTAGCAAGGTCTGGAAGCTTGATGAACTGAAGAATATTGACTAACATTTATTCATATTACCATTTTTAAATGCTATTCATCTGTTTTAAAAGTGGTGGAGATTTTGTATAGGAAGTGACAGAGCAGTACTTCTTTTATTTTAATGACTTCTTCTTTAACATTTGATAAAAAAAATATTGTTGTGTAGTCAATCTCTTATAGAGAAACCCAAAAGCTGTTGAATGGACTGCGAAAATGAGGTACCATTTACTATACTGACACTCTGAAAGTGCTTACCTCCAACACTGGCTTCTGTTCCCAGCTTACTAGTTGAAAAGAGAGCCCTAAAACATTACATACTGCTGTTCCATCTGAAAGCTTCTTAGATCACATCTCTAGACCTGTGAACCTTAAATATGTGACCCTTTTCTAGCTTGGTGCTTTATGCTGCAAAATGATGAATTAAGCACTATGGAGAAGTACCTCACAACCTGTCTGCTCACTAGCTTCTTGCTCTTGGGACACAGTTGACTTCTGAAAGAAAAATTATAAATGGTGAATATTACATATGTAGTGAAAGTGCTGTTCCTGTTTCTGTATATTACTATAAAACTGAAGTTAAACCTTACAGCAGCCTGACTATCCCTCCTTCCCATAGGCTGTTGCTTAGGAAAGTTTTCAGATATATTTGTTTTTTATAGAACATAAATTTAATAAGTAAAGAATTTAGGATTTATGAATTGTATTTTTAGAGAAGAAAACAAGTTTGGAACTAACTTGAGTGTTCTTCATTGAAAATAAAGAAAAACATGAGTCACAGCCTGGGAACTGGGCACATAATCTTCACATTACTTTGCTTCTTTTTTTTTAAAACTCTTCTTTTCTTGTGTAAGTGAAGTCATAGCCTTGTCCATAGGTACATTGAATATGCTAGGCCCAGTAGATTGCACAGGGTAAAAAGAAGATAAAATGACAACATGCTAGCTGGGTATTTATTTCATTAACTTGGATCTCATCTGTTGAGAGATTCTATTTAATCCAGTCACCGACTGAATTGTTTAACTTCTATATTTATTTTATTTTATAAATTTTATAATAAGGACTGTAGGTCATTCTCATCATATTCATGTTGAACTTCTCTCCCCAGGTCTGAACACTCCAGTTCAGAGCTGGGCTGTATGGACACTGGTATCTTGCCAACAACTTCTGTTTCCCAAATCATTGCATCCTCATTTGTACTCACTGCAGCTTACCTCAATATGTCCTTTGGTTTTGTTACTCTCACGTTCTTATCCTTGCAGGCTCCTGATGCCCTGTACTTCATTCCCACATTCTTGTAATTGAATTTGATTCTTCCCACACCAAAACCCCTTTTTACACTGGGTCTTGCATGGATGTGAGCCTCTTATCCAAATGACACACAAGTAAAGGACTCAGCTTCTTTGACATTTGCTGTCAAGATAAAAGACATCTTGTTTCCTTGTCTATTAAGAGAATAGAAGTGGAGACTGCCTTCCTATCATTCTGTAGATGTATTTTTAAAGAAGGTGAAGGAAGATATTCTGTTTGGTAGAGTAAGTCTGGACGTGATAAAATACAGACAAATGCACTGCATGGAGCTGCTAGATAGTGGCCAAGGAAAGTGTTGTCCTAACAGAGTCTTGATGGTTTTCTCAAACTCTTTATAAAGGTATCACTGTTAACCTTCATATGATCACTGTTTGGGGATCTGTTCTCTGTCTCAGCTTTGGTGTTTCTCACATTTTCTTTCCTATTTCCATCACAGATTCTCTTTATCCTGTTAGACAGCAATTTGAAGAGCAATGAACGAGTATTGTCATACTTCCAACTGAAGAAGTCCCAGCTGCCAGCTCTGGCTATATTCCACACACCAGATGATGAGCACGATGTGTTGACTGTGGATGAAATCTCCATTGAGCGTGTACAGGACTTCTGCAATCCTTTCCTACAAAGAATGCAAAAGGTAAAGGGGGTCCTGAATGCTGTTGTTTACCAGTCTTTTGAAGAAGATGACTTCAGTTCCTTGAACTCTTCCCCATCCCTGTCACTTTCTCTTCCATGTACATTTCCACCTGAATATCAGAGAAACACTAGATTTAGGGTAGAGTAGAGATGGATGTCTTTGCAGAGCCTCTTTCTTCATTGACTTCTGCCCTCTAGTCTACAGCAAGAAGAATTCACTGATCTCTGCAGCTGTATGAAGGTCTCTGTGAAGCATCTATCTTTTGGGAGCAGCAGCTAGGGAGACAAAGTGAAGGGTGCTTTTGGATACTGAGAAGAGAGGTGGTGGATGGCAGCATGTGAGAGCAGGTCAGAGAGACAGTGGCATGGATAGGAATTAAATCTATCAGGAAGACTATAGAAGAGAGTGTACATATAGGGCCTTAGGACTCTACCAGAGGTCTCTGCTGGGAGAGGCACAATTAAATTTCCATGTTCATTCAGTGTCAAAAGTTCTCTCTCTGTCAAAATTCATCCTCCTGAAGCACAGGGTCTTTGTGTTGTGCGATGGAAATGAGATAGGGCAGTGGCATAGACAGCAGAAGGAAGCATTTGAGTTATTTTGTTTTCTTTATCCCTATGCTGAGAAACCAAGTAATGTCAAAAGTGATTTCATCCCTCTCATGTGTTCTAGGAAGAAGATGAATCTGAGGAGAAGCCCCTCAATGAAGAACTCTGATTTCTTTCTCAGCCAAGAGGATGACTATAGCCAGAGTCTGTTTCTGGTGTATGAAGAGTTCACTCTGCCCTACAGCTCAGCAATTCCTGAGCCAAGTTAGTGATGGATTCCCATCATCATTCTATGTACATACATACTGTCTGTCCCCTCCAGGAATCTCTTCTCTCTTATCTGTTCTCATTTGTTGGCTCCAGAGCTATTTTTTCAGTGCTTCAGGACCTCTGGTATTGCCCTACAATATGTCTTTCTATGCCACTCTGTTGGAGCAAAAGGTGGCACGGTGAAGTGGCAATATCAGAGGTAAAGCTAGTAGCCCCCAGGGGTCTGTTTCCATTATTTTTTTGAGTTTTGGTGCCACGCTGGGATCCACTGTCAGCCTTTCCTGATAATACAAACAGATCTGTTGCTCGATATCACATGAAATTTTCCATTTATATTACTAAATAAAGCAGTAAGTGAATGGCCTGAATTTTTATGCAAATGCTATTTCCCACTCCCCTTGTTTTTCACTTAAGGACAAAGTCTCTGTATTTATGAGTGAGTAAGCTTAAAAAAGCTCTTTTCTCTGAGTTTAACCAATGCAATACCTAACCAGTCTTGTTGGTTGCTAAGAATCATTCCCTATGGAAATGGACCCATCACCAATAGATATTTCCACCAGGATAGGAGATATCTGTGAAGCTTTGGGATCAGAACAGCACTAGGTAAGCAGGTCAGAGATGGTGCAGCGAAAATGAATGAGACTAAGATGTTGCAGTCAGTAATCTTATCCAGGAGAGGCTGTTGTTGATCGGAGCAAGACATGCTCTCATCATCTGTACAGCCAGGGAAGAGAACTGTCTGCACCAGATGACCTCTTGACTGAGTGTGTGTACAGGGGTAAAATATAAAAATACATGCTTGCATTCTGCTGATGCCCTTGTGACTTTTGTGCATAGAAAAAAAGACTACAGAATTACCGCATAGATGCTAAGAGCTGAAGGCTGAGAGGGGAAAGGGTCTAAGGTGTCAGAATATCTTGCTGTTTTTGCCCTGGATATAGGCAGAGATTGTAGCACTGGACTGGAATGACATGTGAATGAAGCAACTTTGGTGTTGGTCTGTGTGAAGGTGTGAGCACAGAGACCAGCCCCTCTGAAGTACTGAGGAGCCAGAGGGTCCCATGCTAGACCTTGTCACACCCTGGCTTTGAGGATAAGAGATGGCTCACCTCCCAATGGCCCAGAACCCAGGAAGAGCAAACTCACACCTGCCTTCCAGAATCCTCATGTCAGTGATGTGTGATGGTTTTGAACTCCTGGTTTTATGCCAGTCCTAGAAGGTGCAGGGCTGTATCCCCTGCCAAGAATCCTGCTCACTTTCCCTCAGTTGGAAAACTGCTCCTTTTTGCGGAAGTAGCTTGCTCCTCTCTATGAAGGGTTTACTCCTTTCTCTGCAGTAGGCTAGAGAGGGAAGGTCTTCTGAGGAGACATCTGTGAGGAGTCTTTGCATTGCAGGTGTTTCCAGCGCCATGCACATCTGTCTGTGGTCCAGACCAAAGAGTGTGAGGGCCCTGACCTGCTGCACGAGTGCCTGAAGTCTGTGTCTTGGCCAGCTGCAGAAACTGGGCCCAGCGACGTGACTCTTTCTCAGTGCTGCAGGGAAAGAAAATATGACATGAATGAAGCTCTGGTTCTGCAAACAAGCCTGGGAGTAAAAGCAGTGTCCCCAGTGACTGTGCTTTCTATGTACACAGATAATTATAGGGATAACTTTTCAGGAGCTTCATTATGTACACTGGGGAGTTTAATTCCCTCTGCACCTTAGAGAGCTCTGCATCTAACCAACACATTCGGGAGCCACAAGCAAGTCACAGGAAAAGCCTCCTCCTCCTCCTCCTTCAGCTGTTCTGCAGTCTTTGCAGAACTTACACAGCACAGACAGCCCTGGGGTGCTGCACACAGGATGCTCTGTGCACAGATGTGGTGGCAGTGGAATAAGGGGTTCTACCTTAGTCCCAGTGCTCAAAGGCTTCTGCAATGCAGCATGGGTGGGCTTGGCCACTGTGATAGGGCATTTGAGGTAGAAACCAGAGGCAGAATCATGTGCATGGGTCAATCTCTTGTTTGCTTTATTTTTGGGTTTTGTGCCCCTTGTGTCATCTCTGACCTGAACTTGTGATGTATGTGGCCCAGATGTTTCGAGCTGTCTGGGGAGGCTGGTTTGGTTTGCAAACGGGCTAAGTGCCAGATGCAAATTGACAGAGGGAAGGATGAAGGGGTTCCCTTTCACCTCAGCATTGCAGACATACTGTGGTATGATAACCCCTGCTCTGCAGCAGCATCTGAACTCAAAGGACATTCAAAAGATCTAAGATGAAAGCTCAATGTGCCTAACACAAAAATGAGGCTGCAAAGGCATGTCAGAAATGCTGTCTTTACCCCAGGGAACAGGGAATTGGGATGTGTTGTGGAAGATGCAATTTCATATCCATCTTTGGTGAGAAAGGATTTGAACCTCTCCAGAAGCAGAATGTTACAGAGACCTGGAGGTTCAGCAAGGGGACTAACATTTTTTTATTTCATTCCCCTGAACCGTTCTGTGGGACATTAAAAACGAAGTGCTGCTTAGAGGTGAACTCCCCATCTGCTGCAGGTTGAACCAAGACTTTGTAGATGAAAATCTATGCCTCAGCTTTGTCACTTCAGTCCCACTGCACACGGACTTATGGATCTGGCTGTGAGGGGCTGCTGGGCCGCAGAGAACCTGACTGCAGAAGGACTGAACAAGCTTTGCACCCACCCTGAAGAAGAAGAGCAGGCACTGCATGTGAGTGCTGTGAGCCTGCCTTGTCGGCATTGCTCCTGCTTGTGGTGGTGGCTGGGAGGTGCTGAGAGGCCTCTGACTGCCAGCACAAAGGGAAGAGACATCTCCCAGGCCACGCAGCCCTGGTGCCTCATGCATGCAGAGGTCAACCACCACCACAGCAAGGCAGGACTGAACTTCTTCCTTTTTTCTAGGGATCTGGCCAACTTTGAATAAAAAATTTTTAAAATATCTCAGATATTTGCCAGAATAGCTGTCACAGGATGAGTTTTACGGTGCCTAAGTCAGATCCCACCTCATACACAGAAGTCCAGCAGTGAACTGGGCCTGAGTTCCCAGGATAGGGAGGAGACAGTGATGATTTAGAACCACATATGGTAGGAACCATTGTTCTCCTTATCATAAAAGGATGAAGGGCATGGCTATCTGACACCTCTGTTCACAGAATCACAGAATGGGTCTGGTGGAAGGGACCACAGTGGGGTCATCTAGTCCAAGCTCCCTGCTCAAGCAGGGTCATCCCACAGCACCTGGCACGGGATTGTGTCCAAATGCTTCTTGAATATCTCCAGTGAGGGAGACTCCACAACCTCTCTGGGCAATCTGTTCCAGGGCTCAGTCACCCTCACCATAAAGAAGTTCTTCCTTATATTTAGATAGAACTTCCTGTGCATCAGTTTCTGTCTGTTGCCTCTTGTCCTCTTGCACAGCACCACTGAGAAGAGTCTGGATCCATCCTCTTGACCCTTCAGATTACAGATGTTGATGAAGTCCTCTTTCAGTCATCTCTTCTTGAGCCTGAACAGGCCCTGCTCTCTCAGCCTTTCCTCGTAAGAGAGATGCTCCAGTCCCTTGATCATCTTTGTTGTCCTCTGCTGGACTTGCCCTAGGAACTCCATGTCTCTCTTGTGCTGAGGGGCCAAGGGGAGTTCATCTGGAAGGAAGCTAAACCAATAAATATGGGCATAAATATTAGGAACAAACTCTCTCTTGCTGGTGGACAGATCACAGGACTTAGTCACTAAGCCACCTTCACACAGGTTGGCTTCCTGTACCTTCCAGTACCACAAATGGCAGCCTTCAGGCTGGCAAAGAGGTGGGGACAGTTGACACAGGAGGAGGAAATATTGTCTGAGGGATACAGCTGGGACAGTGGTTTGCAGGACTGTGAAAGAGGAGGGCAAGGAAGAGCCAGAGGCTGTTTTGAGAGAAGGAGAGGACTTGCCCAAGGAGTGATGTGGCCAGCAACAGGTAAGAGTCAGTGAGGGAAGATGCTGGGTGGATACCACAGGGAACTGATAATGGTGGGGAAGAGAACACAGAAGTGTTTGTTCTAAGGCTGTGAATCAAATACCTCTTTGACCCATTTTGGCTTAGTCACTAAGGAAATTTCAGAGGAACATTTTCAGTGGAAAAACCTGCGAAACCACAAGATGCACATTGAATAAGAGGGTACTTGTTCTCTCATTTGAATTTCTCCCTTCTCTGCTAAAGTACCTGCAAATCCAGACAGGCAGGCAGGCTAGTTGCATGATCTGTAAAGCAGCAATTTTGTCCAGGTTAGAGGAAAGGCCCAGGGATAACTGCATCCCTGCCTGCACCAGGCCTCCCTGTATGGCAGCTATGCAGAGCTGCTCTCTGTACCACAGCTGCAAACAGCGCTGTGTCCTCCTCCCCACTCGCTCACCAGGGCTTGTTGAATCCTCCATGGATCACAACAGCCCCTGGAGAACCGCACATCCTGTCCACATACAGGTTGAAATGCCAGCCCCATCCAGTCTCCAGCCTAAACACATGGGCTGTGTGAGCACTCCAGGTTTCTCCTCATCCCTGTGTTTTGAGTATTATATATTCCTCATGTCTTCCTCTCTTCCTAGGCCAGAGCCCACATATCATCATCTTGTTAGGGATTAGTGTAATTCAGGGCCACTCATGTCATGGATTTTATATGTCTACGTCACCAGCATTATTTCTTATCTTTTACCTAGCAGATGAGGCATTGGTGGGATTGTTATCTGTAACTTTCTCAGTCCAGCCTAACACAGCACAACATTACTTCCACAGGTGCCAGAAGACCATGGGTGCAGTCCAGTTCTAGTTCCTTTATTTGTGTAGGCAAGTGCAGACAAATGTCAAGTCCTTGGGTATTCTAATCAGCATCAGAATAGCAGGATGGGAACTTGCAGTTTTCCTGTTTTTTTACTCTGTCGCTGTTAATTGTTGGAAAGAATAGAATGATCACCTCAAGAAAAAATGTTCATCTGTTTTCTTCTCCACTAAATTACAGAGGGCTGTATGCCTGAAAGATTGTGTTTTAAAATACAGAAGTATTATTTTCAATATAAATCTGTTGTGCTCAGAGTATTCTTTGGCATCTTGGAATTCAGTGTGGGTGTTGATCCTGGATATATCATGACTTCCCATTGCAATAAAGACTTTAATTTCCTTGGCCAATTTTTTCTGTTCTTTGGCTGAGAAACAGAAGAGACAGACAGTAACTTACCCCAGAGTGTTGATGAAGCCTGTAGGCAGAGCTGGCGACAGAGCCCAGATCTTCTGCATGCAGATCTCCTGAATGTAAGCCATATGGCCACACTTTCTCTCCACCTTCCCTCTCCCTGTGTTTTAGACCCCATCTTGTAGCAACATTTTCAGGTTTTGTTCTCTGTTGAGATACTAGCAGTAGAGAAAATATTATGTTAAGTAGATATTAAGGAGACATATTTGTGTTGTTAATATTTTAATATTATTTTGAATAATTAGCAAATATTTAAATTTTATGTTGGAGTCCAGGGTGTTCCCCTGGCTTCCCTGAATGCCTTGGGCCCCAGGTTAAGGGCTCAGAGGCCTTGGCATGATGCCCAAGACCCTTGTGGGTTTGATTTAAGTCCCTGGAAAAAATTACCATCATTACAGGAAGAATTACAAGTCCCAAAAGATAAGTAGAATCTGAATTGGACTGTTAGAGAATAGAAATATGAATTTGTGATATTGCAGTGATAAGTAGCTTAGAATTAAGATGGAGGATTTTTACACGTGACGTGTAGTTTCTTCTTCTTCTTCTTGTCATTCATCTTTTAGTCAGGATGGCATTTCTGGATTGATCTGTCAGGAAACTGGACAATGCAATGTAAGGATAGCACATTGGGAATTAATAGTAAACATCAAACTACGTAAACTAAACTATAAAAGATAAGACCTGCCCTCTGGGCAGGCAGTGTGCCCCTGACCAGCTTGCTAGACAGACCTCAGTAGCTCGAGAGAGAATTCTTTAGATAAGAAATAATAAACAACCTTGAAAACCTCAGAGAACAGCTTCTGCGTCTTCTTCAGTGCTTGAGCTGAGAAAGAAGGGAAAGCCTCGACCTCAAACCACCTGAATGTCCAGTCTGTGGGTGATCCTAAGCTAGGTGACCCCTCAGACAGCGACATATTATTGCATTTAGAATACTTTATTACAAAGATATTAAGAAGTTATATTTGCATAATCCAGAAGTACAAGTGGCAGGTGAGAAGAAAATGGGAATGAGCCCTTGCTTGGTACATTTAAGTCACGGCAAGACAGTAGCAGAAAGAAAGGTATTGTTAAAGTGAAAGGCAGTTTCTCACACTGTAACTGAGGTAATAATGCTTATATCAAATGATCAACAGTCTTTAAATGTTCATCGATCTTCTTTTCCCAGACCTGTTCTGTCATCTGGGAGTCTGGATGCTGCCATGGTTAATGGGTCTTCCAGGTACTTCCATCTTGCAGGTCTCTGGCATGGGAACAGCACATCTTTGGTGTCTCTGCTGTGACCGGATTGCTCACTGCCACAACCCGCTCTGCAGAGATGCACTGCTCCCACAGAGCAGCAGGTAGAGGCAGGGTGACCCGAGAATCACCCCATTAAGGTTGTTCTCAGGACCCCAAACCAGGGTCTCTTCTTTCTGCCTTGCAATCTGCAAGCAGCATAGAGACTTGAGAGTACAAGGCACTCCACAGGTTCCCTCTCAGCCTCCAGGATAGGGCTGGCTCTCACTCTTGGCTCTCACTCCTCCTCCCTGCTGGCTCCCTGTCGCTGTGTGAGTGACGGGTCCTCTGACCCTGCTATGATTCTGTTTCTCTTTTTGCCCATACCCATGCCCTGGAGGCAGCTCTGCCTCAAGCATAACACTGCTGGGCCCTGGGAAAAGTGCCTGCCTTATCGCTTGTGCCCCAGGCACTCCCTTTTAAAGAGCACAAATATCCTAAGCAAAAGGAGAAGAGAGAACCCACCAGGCACCCTCTGTCAGAGTGGTGATGAAGAAAGATTTAAGCAACACAAGCAAATGGATTAGCACTTTGCCTGGGGGCTCTGTTCAGAGGTTTCTGTTTGGTCTCTGAGTCCTGAGACTGGTATTTCAGTGGACTCCTTGTCAAGTCTGGTTTTGTGATTCAGGACAATAAAACCCTTCTTCTTTCAACAATAAAGATAACTGCATCCAGAACATCTCAAACTTCAGAAACTGCTTTACCAGCATTTTACAAATAGGATGGGATTCTTTCTTTGGCTGTTCCTATGGAAATGAGGTGGCCTGTGTGTCTGCTTGTCCTGTCCCCACTTCCAAATGATCAGACACACCTGACAGTAGGGCAGTGGTCTCTAAGGTATTATGGTGCCACTGATTTTGTGAGACTCTGTGTTGGGCAGAAGTGCAAAGTCCCAAAACTGCATGATTAGCTTTTTTCATGTCAGGGGTACTGTGGTCTTACTCATAACATGCCCTCACATCCTTGCTGGGACCCTCAAGTCCCCCAGGATGGACTGCCTGGGAGCTGCTCTTTGCTCCTTGCCCATTGCCTTCAATGGTACTGATGCTCTCTGACTCACTTCAGTGCCACCTTCTTGAAAATTCATGCAGGATTGTTTACTTCAGTGTGGGCTGGGTTTCTCTGAATGTCTGTCCTTAAGCTGGGAATCCATCAAGCATACAAACCCAAAGCTCCTGAAGTAGTTGGCTTCTATTTCCAGCCATGACAATCAGCCAAAGACTTGGCACTGCTTTATTTATGTTTAATATATTAAATCTGTCTCTGAGAATTTCTCTGTGACAGACAGAGGTGTCACAGATGGGCAACATATGTGGGAGGGGACTCTGTTTCTGGACAAGCACCATCCTCCTCTGCTTCTCCCCAAGCTCTACCACCCACTTAGAGAAATCCCAGGGAACCCATTCCCCAGATCACTGACAAAAGCAGCAAAAACTCCCACTAAGAACAAGGACGAGGGACGTTCCCGAGGCCCAGTAGCTTTTCAGGGAGATCACACAATTCAGCAGAATGAAGAACAGCCACCAGGCAGGCAGAGATAGGCAGGAAAAAGCTTCAGCAGCATGACACCAGGAACCTTTTTCTCAGGAGCAGCTTAAGATAAACTTTGTGCCTCAGTGCTAAGTTTTGAATGGAGGAGGCAGAAACCTGAGCTGAGATTTCAGGTGCTTGCTGTCAGGCAGGAGAGAAGGAGCTAAAGCCAAGCTCTCAGCTGTCGCGCCAGCCTTGCAGATCTCTCTTCAGTGGCAGTACAGAGCTCCTCATAGCACTCCCACTGCTGTTTTACTGACAGTATCCCTGTCTGGAAGTGCAAACTCAGTGTGATAAATTATTTTCTTATGTTCTTACTTAAGATCCTCCAGATAAGGTAATGACAGATATTTCTGTTTAGCAATCCAGTGCCTGCAATAGAGGATGGGGGTAGTAACAGATAGATCACTGTTAGAGCGATAGCACAGAGAGCTCAGAGAGATCAGACAATGCAGAAGAGCTCCAGAGGCTGAAAAACAGAGTGAACTTGGGACGGCTGTGCATCATTTGTCATCACCAAGCCCCAGGCTTGGGAAGGCCAGGCAGTGACAATAGGGCCCTTGGCTGAGGGAGGTGCTCCTGCCAGACAAGCCTCTTCTCCTGTGGGGGGCTGAGGACAGGCACATAACCACGTCTCTCTCTTCTGCAGCTTGTACACCACTTGGCACAAACAGGACCTCAATCCTAACGAGATCCTTGGGCAACTCTGATGAAATGACTGTCCTGACTGTAGTCATTACTGTTCATTTCAGTTATACACTCAGGTCTCAAAATAGACAAGGGTCTTTTTAGGAGATAATGAGTAGTATGTCTTACTTATTGTGTAGTATTGCTATTTTATTTAATGGTTTCTCCAGTAGATTAGTTGGTTTCTCCTCCAGTTCACTAGTGAAATGACCATCACAAAAGACAATCACCTCCCTCAAAGAGCTGAAGTGACAGACAGATGCTTGGCCAAGTAACACAGGGGAAGGTGTATTCTATAGACATGTACAGATGTTTGGTATATAACATATGCACAGCAGAGATTCTCATTCAATGTCTGCCGTATGAAAATGTATGGTAGTAAACAACATTGTCACTAATCTTAGGCTTAGCCAGCCAGCAGGGTTGTAACTGCTTGTGTACACAATATGTGACTAGTGCCGTGTATTTTCCTGATAAATGTACAGGAACATTTTCCAGTGAAGCCATGGCAGTAGGTGGGAGACAGTAGAAAGAAATCCCAAATAATACAATCCAATTGGATGCAGGAAGTATTGTAAGCAGATCCTATTATTGGAACAGAGGGGAAAAAAAACATTAGTTAAAGCCCAGGAAGGACAAAAGTATCTTTGTTGGCAAAAGTCTTTAAAGGAAGATTCTACTGTGGAAAATAGTAGAATGCAACTTCTATGACTGATACATGTTGTAAGTCATATGTGTGTTCTTATGTGATTTTTGACATCTGTATTGGATCTTAAAATTACATCCTTTATCATATAGGTAGACAAAAAAGGACAGATAATTTCAGCAGAGAATCCAGTCAGCTTTGTCTGAGCAAATGAGGGGGAATATTGAATCCAAAACAGTCACCTCATGCCTGCAGCACTGGAGTCTTGCTCTTTTTCTTGTACCCCTGTCCTGGTTTTCCTCCCAGGAAAAAGGATCTGGCTGGCTAAAAGGATCATGAGACAAAATAGAAAGAGCTCTGAAAGAAACTTATTACCAAGCAGATGACTTCCAAAGCTGCAGAAGAGCTTGAGATGGGTTTGGATGAGGAGTTTTCCATACTGAGGACACCATAAGAGTCTTTATACTGCCTTCTGATGCTTGATTTTGAAGTGATTATTGTTGCAATATTGAAGTAACAGAAGGCATGGCAAGACACTATAGAAAGGAAAAGTTATTTTATTTCAAACCACAGTGATTTCCCTCACTCAGACTATCTCATAACCTCATAACCACATATTTATAGGCACCAGAAGGAATTTGTTCATACCATTCCATTTTCTTGCAATCACACAGAAGATTCAATTCATGGGCTCTGCAGTTCTCGTTAAGACTCTGGTGTTGCTCTTAGTTTGGCCACCCTATGCTCATTTTAGATACATCTTTTGCATCCTGCAGGAGCTGGCAGCAACTGTTGTCTTTTTTGCCTCCATCCTTTCCCACCTCTGAGTATCATTAGAGCTCATCCTCCTTTGTCTCCTCTTTAGGTATCTTAGAGCTCAATCTTGTTCTTTATCTCAGCACCATCATCTCCAGAGATAGAAGTTTTTTCTTTTATTAAGTTTTAGGTGTACTCTGCCCCTTGTTCTAGGACTTATCTGGTTTTAAACTGTGATTTACCTTTTCCCTCCAGTCTGGATATCCAGAGGATCTGTATCAATATGCTGGGATCTTAATGACCCACTAATCCTGCTGCCATCAATACGGGCTGTTCTTTCAGCCCTTCTTATACCTTTCTTCCCAGTGCTTCCACACTCAGACCTCTTCTTTGTTCTCCATTTATATTATTTTATTGTTTCTTTTATAATTTAAATAAAATTGGGACCACTAATGACAAAGACACCTCTGGCAAACTGGTGGCTTTTGGAGTCCTGTGCCATTTTAGGAAAAAGGAAAAACTAACCTAAAAGATCTGATTTATCAAAAAATCATAGAATATACTGAGTCAGAAGAGACCCATCAGGATCATTAAGACCAACTCATGGCCCTGAGCAGAAAACCCCAGGAATCACACCCTAAGCCTGAGAACATTGTCCAAACGTTTATTGAATTCCTTTTATCTTCCCTTCTCCTTTTAAAATTCTTTCCTGCTTTATGTGAACACAACATTTCTTAATAAAAAATAATCAGTTGCCATGTTTAATACAAAAAAAATGATAAATATGTATCCAAAAAGCATATAAACAGTGTGAAATTAATACTAAGGAAAGCCATCAAGTCAAACGATTTGACTATCGTGTGATGTTAGGAACGTTAATATAATTTGTAGTTATGTACAAGAAGATAAGACTAATCAGATTTCATGCTTCAATAAATAAGAATGTCTTTCTTCTTGCCACAAACAGAATTTCACAATTAGCTATGTATTGTGTATTTCCCTCCACTCCCTAGCATTCCTTTGTAATCTATCCGATATTAACAACAGAGGCCAAGACCAGGGGCTTGATGTGCCACAGCAAAAGTTATTTGCTTTCTAAAGACAACATTTATGATCCTTTAGATACTGAACTGAGATAGAACAAAGAAACAGATATAATACTGCAGGGATGCTTGTAAATACTTCAGTGGCCTCCTGCATTCAAGACAGAACATAAATGTTTCAATCCAATCTTGGCTTCACAAGGGCTGGCAGATTTGGGATCTAAGATGCTATCCTAAGTATGTAGTTAAAAAAAAAAAAAAGAAAGAAGCATTATTGTTATTTTTTTATTTAACAGATGCAGGAGAAGAGTGAAACCACAGCTGCTTTCTTATCTCTTCCCATGTCTGTACAGGAAATAAGGCGGGTAAACCTCATCTGATCCCAAAGAATTAATCAGGTCAGGACATTTTTGTTTTCATGTGGTGAAGCAAGGGGGATGGCTGTGGAAAAAGAAGAGAGATTTCTGTTCCCTTTTCCCATAAGAGTGCAGCCCAGAAGCTCTGTTTATATAGACAAAGTTTGAACATTTTGCTTGCCCCGTTTTTCACAGGATTCTTGAAGTACAAGAAATGCAAGTTTCTTATATGGGTTATTTAATCTCTACACAAGAGCCTCTGCCAAATTTTTCAGCATCCAAATAATATTAATATTATCCTGTCTCTTCCTTTCTTCCCGGACTGAATGAGAAATA
This sequence comes from Phainopepla nitens, assembly GCA_013400175.1. NCBI lineage: Eukaryota > Metazoa > Chordata > Aves > Passeriformes > Bombycillidae > Phainopepla > Phainopepla nitens. The sequence continues at coordinate 112,845 of VXBQ01000016.1, forward strand.
TGTTGATCAGTGTATGTGGACATGTGTGGGTGGGAGGGGGTGAAGCCAAAGGAAGCAACAGAGTTAGCTCTTAACCCTGAAATGTTTTGGTTGCTTTATCCAGTGAACTGAATAACCTTGGTCTGACTTCTGTGAAATTTTAGTCTTCTCTGCTCATGAACTTCCTATTACCAGCCAAACACAGCTGTTCTGGGAAGTCCTGGCCAAAGAGAGATAGTCAGTCTTTGAGGTAACTCAGCAATATCCCATGGAGTTTGCTGAGCATTGGAGTTGAAGGCTCGAGCCAGGCTCACTTTTTTTCCAGCAAGCAGAACTGGAGAGCAGTGAGCTCCCATTAGGCTGTACTGCTGACTCCAAATGCTCCTGTATTCATAGCCAGACTGAGATTTTTCTAGGACACTGGGCTTTGTTTTGAAACTTGATGGATTACAGGGTGTAACTTTGAGGATCACAGCTGCATAGAGGTTGTGTCTGGACACTAATCTCTGATTTTCAGTAGATTAAATGAAATTTGATTTTGCCCCCACTAACATAATACACTGGCTAAAAGCCTCCCTAGTTTACCAACCAACCAACCAACCAACCAACCAACCCTCACAGCTCACCAACTATAAACTTCTCTTTATGGCCATGATTAATGTGGAGACATGTCCAAAATTTGTAAGTCAGAGCAAGTGAAAGAATAATTATCCTCTCACCCTCTGAATTTGTTCAGGGAAGAAGGATATGGGCCTTTCAATGGTGCTTATTTTTAGTCCTACTCCTTAGCCTTGAGATACTGAGCAACCACGTGTCCCAGAGCCCAGAGTGACATCCTTCAGGTTGGACATGCAGGTGTACTCCACATCCATGGGCAGGAGAAAGTTACTGGATTTCACTACGTAGGATGGAAAGGGAAGCTTCTAAACTGCCCAAAATGTTGGAGCAGTCATGAAAGAAAATAGCTGTGAGATGGTGTGGGAACCTTTCCCACCCACAGAAGACTGACATTATCTGTGAGCTTCAGATGGTGGTTTTTACAACAGTCCTAAGACTACACATAGATTCACACTGCTAGAACCAATATGTATTTTCACACTGGAAACTTTTATTTTTGCAGAAAGTTGTAATGCTGGGAGCAAAATCTTCCTCAGGGGAAAGGTCAAGACAGATTTCAAAGATATGTGTCTAAATATTTTTGAAGAAAAAACCCTGCCACTTGTTATGAAATTACTCTTTTTTCCCCATTCCATCATGGAAGTGGAAATCAGTCATTGCAGTTATTTTGAAAAAACTTGTTTGACTGATACGAAACTAGATTTTCCTGTTTATGTGCTCCTCCTTTCTTTTAATCTTTGGAAATTTTTAAATCTAGTTTTGAAACCTTTTTTTTCCCAGATTCAACTAGCATTTGAATTAGTTTTAGTTATAATTTTGAGTAGCTGAATGAGTTTGCTGCCAGAGCTAACACAAATTCAGATATGTATATCAAGTTCTTTAAATGTCTGAAATGTGTTCTGTTTATTTTTATTTCATAGTCTTTTGACTGGCTTCTGTGTTTAAAAAACATCTCCCTTTCTAAAGCTTAGTGTCAGTATGCTGGTTTTCAGCACGATTTATTCCATGAGATTGTTGACTTTAATTATATTGTGGATACTCAAACACTCTTACTTAGTGGCTCAATTATTCTTGCTTCTTGGATCTGTTCCTAGGTATTACTTAGGACTAAATGGAAAAGTATAAATAAAGTCTTGTTTTCTCATGTGCTGTAGAACTAGTTGTTCTAAGAAGCACTTGTTTATCAGGTTGAGAAATCTCTTCGTAAGCCATAGACCGTGTGGTGGTTGACTAACGTACATCCTGAAACGCAGAAAGAAACTTGAAAAGGACTGTCCAGATTGGTAAGTCCAGTTACTTGATACTCTGGGCAACCTGGGTTTGGAAACCCTGCTCTGCTGCAGAGCTGATAGGGTTTATTCCCCTACTTTAGCAGCTCTGCTGAACCCTTCCTAGCATGAGCTGGGCACTCAGTGAGGGAGACACAGATGTGGATCATGGCTTAAAAGACAGATGCTGGAAATGGGATTTCTAATCATGAGAGCTGTGGACTGTGAAACAGCCCCTGGGGGGTCCTGAAAATAAAACCTGACTGCTAGTCCACTGTCCTGCTGGAAAAGCCTTGAGGTCAATGCAGGTATAGAGAGACTCAGCAACTCCAACAGCCTATGGTGAAAACGTCTGTCATCTTGGGTGGGCATGCAAATCATATTGTCTTTTTAGTCCTCATCTATAGCACTTCCCACCAGAATTATTCCATGAAGGGGGTGACCTGCGCCATGCAGAGGAATCCTGTTGAGGTCTCCCTAGTAACTTATCCAGTGGCACCAACAGATGCCCATGTCTGCTGGCACATTCTCAGTAGACATCTCAGAATCATTATTCTGTCCTCCCCTTTATGATTGTTGGTTCATAGTTTTCCTTTTGTTCCCCATTTTCCTCTAGCTTATGAGCTTTTAATTTACAGCAGGATTCTTATTGCTGATCCCGATGGCAGACCTTGCCTTTGCCCTATTGCATATTATTCTGTCGCTGCTAATGAAGATTTAAAGGTCATCCTTTTCATCCTGTATGAGCTCTCAGACTTCCTTTTCACTGCTGTTGCCTTCTTGGTTTGTATTATTGACAAAATTCAACAAGCATTCATTTTTAAAGCCAGTCATTAAGAGAAGTAAAGTAAAATAAAGTAAAACTCGTCCCAAGAAAAATTCAATTGGCATTTTCTCATAATTTCTCCTTTCCACTGCTTAAGCTCTTACCCCATTTGTCTGGTTCCTTACTATCTTGCCATCTCGGTTTTAATGCCCATTTTCCCCTACTTAAATAAGAGTTTGCCAGATGGCACTGGGGCATCTGGCAAATGATTTACCAGTATCTAGGTAGATGAGAGTTACCAGATCTTCTAAGTCCTGATTTCTTTCAGGGTTCATCATGTCATACAGCTGAAAACTTAGATGGCCTTGAAGGGTGGGAGACAAGGGCTCTACTGCTAGCACTTCTTTTCCAAGGTGGTTCCTTTGCCTTGAGAACAGTTCAAGATTGCTGTTCTCAGGCTCTGAGGACCAATAGCTGCTTGTCCAAGGACACAAGTAACATGGCACCTCATTGCCACAGTGAAGTCTGAATCTTCTCCAAACTCACAGAGCACTGTAGGAGCTAAGGATAAAACCCTTGGACAGAAGCTGCTCACTGTTCTTTGTCCAAACAGTGGTGGTTCTTTATCTCCATGGATATGCTATCATCTTCATCTCAGGCCAGAAGCCCAAAGCCCAGTCCAGCAGTCACACGTCCTGGGCTGCCCAGCACTGCTCTGAGTCTGATGTGAGCAGAGGGTGCATCTCAGGGGTTTGGGTTTGTGTAAGCCAACTCTTCGCCTCATAGCGTGTGTCACTTTTGGGGATTTCGGAGCTGACATTTTTGTTATGTGAGTTTTCAGCCTGATATTAGCCTGCCATTAAGAGGGAGGATCAGTTGTAAAAGCAGAATGAAATGAGATGGGAGAAGGCTCCTGGACCACCGTTCCCTGTGGAAGAACAGGTGCCCCTGTTCACTGTAGCTTGAGATAGAGAACAGCCAGAAAAGGAAGGTGTGAAAGGCAAGGGGGTTCTCACAACAAAGAAGAAGACTGGAGCTTGTTCTCCTATATCTGTCCACTCACCGCTCCCAGGCACAGAAAGGCAACCTGGATGTGGCTGTGTCCCCACCAGCCGCCAGTGTGCGCTCGGGCTCCCTCCCTTTTGGCTCAGTCCTTTGATGTTGCTGGCTTCCTGGCTGTGGGCAGAAGGTGGTTCTGATGGTAGCCTGGGGGTGGATCAAGAGTGGGAAAGGGGAGGAGTCACTGATCGATGCTAATAAATAGAAGGTCCCTCTTCTTCTTCGGTCCGGGGTCCAAGACGCCAGGAGAGCTGCCCCCTGAGACAGGAGCTGCAGACTGGCAGGGAAGCGACAGCTTAGTGAGTATGCAGGGACTGCCTTGCTTTTCCTGGACAGCTGCTTCTTATTATTGCCTTGCTGGTGCTTCACCACTGTAAAATGTTAGGAGCGCTTGCTACAGGGTGTATAGTGTTGTGATTTTCCACTCCAGCAGCAGACACATCAGGGCTGCTTTTCTGATCCCTCTTTTATTTGTGAGTCTACAGAGACTTCCCTGGCACGTGCAGATTTGTCTTAGCTCCTTTCTGTATTTCTAACCAGTGGATGCTGCAAGAAAGCAGAGGGATTTGGCTCACTGTGCTGCATGGTATGTTACCCCCAGGGCAGCCCACTGTTGTTGAGTAGGGGAGACGTGTGCTGGGAAAGCATGGAGTGCAGGGCGAGTAGAAAGGACTACTTTTGCAAGAGGAAGCATTCCCCAAAGGAGATTTGTTGGTACAGGGCTGTGTAGTTGGCATGTTCATTCATGCCTTGAAAAATAGGATGAATGAACATTCATCAGCCTCTGTGGTGAAAAATGAAATATTTGGGTTAAAGTGGTGTTTGTGGCTGTTCTGCTGTGGTTGATGGCAGGGTATGCTCCAGGCATTCTGGGATCAGAGTCCTCTGAAATGGGAGCAGAGTCTTCTAGGCAGCAGAAAGCTCTACCCTGAGTGAAGACAAATAAAGAGGACAGCGTGTTGGAGTTTCCCACTGGGCAGCCTCACTTTAATTCCAAAGTACACCCAGCACCTTCCTCTCCATGCCCCACTGCCTTCCCACTGGGGTCTGTCCTCTAGCCTCTCCCTCATGTTTTCCTTTCTTAGCAGCTACTGTACAAGACATTTGGGAAACCTATAAAATCCACATTCAACAGTAAGTCCAAAACTTCTAAGTTCCATGAAACGAAAAGAATCCCAGAGCAGAGAATGTCCTTAAAGAGACTGGAGTGGCAGGGTCCAGAATAGCAGCAGCAAAGTCTCAGTTCCCCTTTGACCTTGTGTCTATAGCAAACTCATGGCTTTTCCCCAAGTTTTCCTCCTCATTTCAGGCTAAGCACTGAACAGACAAGAAGGGGATGTGTATGGGGGAGCCTTGATGGTGCAGGACTGAGCTGGTCTCCACATGGAGTGGGATAATGGGGATGAAGAGCAATTCTTTCTCTTTGGTCTGAAGACGAAATCCCTGGTCAGTTTTTCTTCCTGAGACAGGAGGCTTCAGGAAAAGGTCATGAGTTTGGCATTGAAAGGGTGAATTGCAAAGCCCAGGGTAATTTTTTTCTAATGAATTTCACTCCTCACTGATGAAGTGTTAGGATCTGTCTATATGTCCCTGTAGTTCTTGGCTGTGTTATCTTCAGTGTAGCTTCACGGACTGGCCTCTGAAGGTGACAGCAGTGACAACAGCACAGTGGTTTGGGGAGAATGGTCTGCACCCAGAGTGCATTCGCTTTGCATCCTGTCAGTGAGAAACCCTGATACCTGCATATACACGTAGACAAAACAGGCAATAGTCACAGCTTGGATGAGAAAGGTTCCTGTGCCCTAGATTCATCCCCAGGCAGTGTGTGGGGTCCCAGCTCCATCACTGCCACTGGGGGAGGGCTGGCAGGCTGTGTACCTACCCTCCCTCCCTCCCTACCTTGCCTCTAGCAAACTCTTTCTTTTTCACCCAGCGGGGACAGCCATCTCTGTAACTCCTTTTCTCTTGCACTGCTTTCTACTGTTCCAGGAGTTGGAGAGTGGAACACCCCATGTTTTGTCCATCTCTGCTGCCCATGATATGGGATCCAGTCAAATTCTTTTAGTGTTAAAAGGCAAGGTAATTCTCCCTGAGACTGCTGGCCTTGAAAATTCATCTCAGATAAAAAGCCTTATATTGACATGTGATTTCAGTGCCCAGTGAGGCCAGGACTGCTAGTGCTGGACCAGAGAGGAAAATGTTTGCCTCTGACTCCACCAAGATGTTGTCCTTTGGGCTGCAAGAGGAGTCTAGGGTCAGCACCACAGTGAGAGCCTTCAAAGATAGAGTTCTATGTGCTGCTGTCATCTCAGTGCAAAAATCATGATATCGTCAGCAGAAGGATTCTTTCACTTGCTTGTCACTCCTGAAGCAATAAAGTGGGAGATAAAAAGGGGCAGCAGGGTTGTATTCTCTGATAGCTGGCAGGCTGGTGTTGCAGCAGAGGCCAGTGGGAGAGAGGGGGACTGAGTGGGCCAGGAATGTTTGAAGCCTAGTGCTCCGTGTCTCCATCGGCATAGCTGACAGAAGAGTTTGGGCTGGTCGTATCCAGACAGGGTATGATGAGAGCAAAGAGAGCAGATCAGAGGAAAAATCAGAAAAACAAACATTTATATTTGGGATCAACACACACCTCTGCCTTTGGGCCCCTGGCAGCCTGTGAAATTCTTTCCACTTGCCTAGGCCAGCTTTTCTGAGTGTGGAGTGCTAGAGACATGTTTGCCGCTGGATTATGTCCCCCAGCCCTGAACTATGAGAGGAAGGGGGCATGCCCCTTCCTTCCCAAAACCTAATCCAGTCTCCTAATAGAGGATGTTTTGTAATAGCTCCAAGAAGAGTGTGTACCAACTAGCTGTCACCTTGCCCAGGCTCTTTCACGGGCTTCCTCCCAGCTCTGTTTTCATAGTAAACATTCCACTGCTAATTTTGCAGTCAGCCCAGGATCTCCAGCTACCCTCAGTGAGAAGAGAGCAAAACACAGTGACAAAGACAGAGTGAGAGATTCCTCCCTGCACTGGCACAATGCGCGCCCTCGTCATCCTTACGCTCCTGGCTGTCTTGGTGATGGCTGCCACTTGCTATGGTAGGTGACTTTTATTACTGGGTAGAATGAAAACTCCAAACCTGCAGATCTGTTCAGATTTTTCTTATCTAACTTTGTGTCTTCTTTGCCTTTAACTTGATGTTTTGCCTGCTTTCCTGCCCTTGTGTTTGATCCTTCTAGCCCTGATCCAGAGTCATTATCTCCAGTCATTGGAATTCACAGTCCAGGATGTTTCAACCCCTTCCTCTCTGTTCCAGCTCATCTCTCAGACTGCTCCTCTTTTTGTCCCTTTGTTGTCTGGACTGTGATAAGGGTGCTAATTCTTAATTATTCCTTGCTAATCAGAAGATTTCCCTTTTTCCTTTTGTAATATCATCCCCTTTTCCTGGTGAGGCACACAGTTCCATTGGTGGAATTAAGACAGCTGCTTCATGCAAGACTCAAGTGCATTTCACTGTGCTAATCCATTATCTAAGAACACAAGCAAGCTTTGAGGGTAAATAGGTATCCTATCCTCTGTACTGTCAGGAGCAGAAGGTGAGGAACTATGCTGGAGAATCAGGCTGGATGACCAAGCATGAGTCTGGAAGCACTGACTAAATCACCAGGTAGCTCTGTATTAAACTCCTGAGCACTTCAAACCCCTCATATAAATTCTAGGTCACACCACTGATCCTTTTCTCTTCCTTTTAAACCTGTGCCTTAAAACCTGGCTTCAGTGATTTCTATGTGTGTTCTATTGATCTGTGGTATATGAAATACTGAATCCCATCAATATGGTGTCATAACACATTTCATTCTTTCTTTCCACAGAGTCCCATGAGAGCATGGAGTCTCATGAGTATCTCAGTAAGAGACTGCTTTACTATTTTATTGAATTTGAAGAGTGCTACAGACATGTCTAAGATCATTTACTCGTACTCCTACAAGGGATAAAATGGGTAGAACAGCTGGGCCCAGGGAAATTGAATTTACTGAGTGATGGACTTTCAGAATGAAAAGGGAGAGAGTTAAAAGAAGACTGCACATGTTTTGGCACAAGCTCCTGCCACCATTTTGCATAGACTATTATGAGAACTGGAAAACAAAATCTGAGAGCAGAGCTCAGATCTCTGTTACGCGTACCAAAACCAGGTTAACTGACACTAGAAAAGGACATTGCTCAAAAAACTCTGGGACGAGCATGGAAAGAGGTACTGTAGAAGCCACCTACAGAATTTATTCTCCCCCGAGAACAAGGAGAGCTTTACTCTAAGCACCTTGGAAGCAGGCAGGGTGTGTGAATAGAAGGGATCCTCTGGCTGGAAGAGGGACAGAGAGTGTCACAGGAAAAGCCTGAAAAGGGTGGAGAGTCTCACTTTGGAGTCTCATTTTACAATATACTGGAGAGGTTAGAGAACAGGTGAATCAAAACTAAAAGAAATTAGGACATCTGGAAGAAGAATTTCACAAAGCAAATAGTCAGCAACAGAAAGGCACATGTGGAAGCCAATATCAATGCCATCCACAGACTCCCAAACTCTGAAACAGGACTGTGATGTTTCTCAAAAAAGTCGGAAGGGACTTTCAGACTCAGTCCAAAACTGCCACACAAGGACTATCTAACTTCTCAATGACTCTCTAGCCTTGGAGGCAGAGAGATTTCCTGTGTGCAATTTCCCAGTCCTTGTAGTTCTTCTGAGAGTGCTCAGATGTCCCATGGTCTGTGTAGCTTGGTGCCTACCTCTTCTAGGCCAAGCTCCACTCAGTCAGAGGGGCTGTGGCAGCAAAATCACGGTGACATTCTCCTGTGTGATTTGAATAACAGCAGAACAAGAGCAGCATGGGCACTTCTGTACAGGCTGCACCAGCCTGAGAGAGCCTGTACATGAACCAGCCAGGGGACAGGAGGGAATATTAAAAGGTCCTGGATTTAATTGTACATGGGAGGGCAGACAAGGAGGCAGTTATAAAGGAGGAAGTTAGCTTTTGTTGAAATCTGGCATTGAAAAAGTGCCATTCTGAATAACACCTTGCCTTCTCAGATCCCTTCCTCAACAGGCGAAGGGCCAATGACTTCATACAGGCGGACTCGAGACTAAGAGCCATCACTCAGGAGAGGTATGGCATGGCCTCAGGACACTGAGGTTGAGAGTGGGAAGAGATTCTTCCTTGCCAGGCACAGGCTGGTACCGGGGTGGTAGCCATGGTGACTCCTGAGAAGCCTCAGTCCATTTTTTAATGTGAGGTACCATTTAAGTCCCCAATTCCAGGAAAAGCAAGAATTCAGGTAACAGAGAGGAGGTACTTTGATTTGGAGACATGTCACATGCTGAGAAGACCGATTAATTTTTCTGAAGGAAGCACCAACAGAAGGAGAGAGAATGAATGTGAGATGGCCTGAAAGAAAGCTCAGTTTGAGATCTTATTCTAGTCCCCAGATCTCATGCAGGACTTGCATGACCTTTTCTAAATCAAAGGACCATCTGAGGGCCTCCTTGCCTCATTTATAAAATACAGATATAACCAATTTAATGCCTTATTCAAGACTTTTGAAAATAAAGTATGAAGCACAGAAACCATCTCTCAGTGAGGCATAAGGCAAACCTTCTCCTCAATACCAGGTGACTCTTTGCAGAATATTTCAGGTCTTTTTTCTACGTATATGTTTGGGAAAGAGCAGAAGAGCTGAAGAGAGCAAACTGGGGAAGGGTGCAAAGGGAGGACCTTTCCTGAAGTTGAGGCAGGAGTCATTCCCTTCTCCCCACCACCTTACTTAGCTCCTAAATAAAAGGTTGCCTGAGGGGGCAGAACATTCCTGCTGTAGTCACATCACTCCCCAGGTGTGGTAAACACAGACCCTGGCGTGCTAAGATCTCTGTAGCTGGATGATGGACTGTGATGGTGGATCCTTAATTCCAGTGGACAGTTTTGGCAGAGGGAAGAGCTGTAGACAGATATATAAGATGACAGCACTTACCCCTCTTCTCTCCTACCTTTGCAGGATCAGGGAGCGTAGCAAGGCGCCCTATGAGCATCAGAGGGAGATCTGTGAGGACTACTACCCTTGTGAAATGTACGCTTTTCGCCATGGCTATGCTGCTGCTTACAAGCACTATTTTGGGGGTAGGAGGAGGACTAAGTAAAGGATGACCTGTCCCCACCCTGGGGCCTGGAGTCCGGGGTATCCTCCCCAAAATCGCAACGGCTCTGAAACATATTCAGTTGCTTGTATCCCTGTATGTTATCCTGCCTGCTGCTTCTCTCCCATGTAGCCATGGATTCCTACACTGTGTTAATTAGCGCTGAGCTGATGTAGCAGAGATCACAGAGAGTTCAGGATGTGGGTGTTCACTACAAAATAAATGGCTGGTTTGATACTATCTTCTCATGACTCGCAGTATTTTGTAAGGGGGGTATGCAATTTTCCATGAAGGAACTGAATTTGTTTGTCATGCACTCTGTTGCAGATAATGGGGAAAAATGTCATTACTTTGCAAGCATATGGCTTTGGAAGAATCTATAATGTTCTTGTTCCAGGTTCTACAAGTGGCTTCTTTCAGAGGTCACTGGACAGTTTCAGCTCCCAGTCTTAAGACGTCTAAAAACAGTGGAGTGTTCAGAATATAGACACACTTTTTGAAAGTCAAATCTTTGCTCAGTTGGGGAAACAAAATCCAGAAGGCACCTATTTAATCTTAAAACAAAGTTAGGGTGAGAGTTGGTGTCAGAAAAAGCCTGTAAATTGCCTCTTGTTTATCCAGCTGCCATCAGGTCCTGATGCTAGGTGCTCCTTTAGAAAAGAGTGTGTGGTCCAGACTTAACTTGTATTTCCTTTTGCAATCCCCTTTCAAAACCCTTCCACTTGAAACTACTCTGGTAGCACTTGAAAGCCACAGAAATCAAAGCTGGAGAGGGGCTCCTGGTGGTAAATAAATAAAATTGGTCATGCCCAAATTTGTTCACATAGAACAACTTCATTTTAGTGTTCACACAGGGTTTGAAATCAAGATATGGCTTGATCTTGTGCAAAAGTTACTGAGGACCTCCTGGACCTCTGAGGAATGAGCATGGCTGCATTCTGCTCACCTTCACCAGGGCCTGTCCCCAGGCCAAAAGGCACCAGTGCTGACATGTCCAAGAATTCAGTGCTGCTCTGGGCTTGGCAGCAGCCACAGCAGCTGGGACAGCCCTTGGTGTGATTTGTGTATGAGACATAACATCTATCTCTGCTCAACACAGATGGTTTCAACATTCACATCTCCAGGCTTACACAAGCACCTGCAAATTATAGAAGTTGGAAAGATTCATGGCATGCAATCAAAGTCTATGATGTATAAAGTATCAAATTGTTGACTGATCTGTGAAATTAACTCTGGAGCCAAATCTACCTGGCCCATTAGAAACATGCATCTCCTTCCAAAACATGCTTCAAAGTTTTGCCAGCTTTGAAACTGAATTTTGGAAAGAAATGTGATTTATTTGTTGAAAACACTCCTCATAGGAAACTCCACCCTGAAAGTTGCTAAAGTTTTGTCCAGAGGAAAAAAGTGAGAGTGAAATAATTTAAAGGAAAAAGCCTGTACAGATTAGGTATATTCACACACACTTGTTCTCTGTGGTCTCAAGTAGATGAATCTTGTGATTACCAACCGGAGCAAGCTCACGTAGGCTAAAATCAACAGGTCTGCTGTGTCTGGGTTTGACTTGACACCGTGACACCACCACAACAGAAGGCACAAGGTCTAGTGCTGTCTGGGTCTGTGTCCAGAAATACCCAGTGATTCCAATCCCCAGTTAACCAGCACAAGTAATGAATAATACCAGAGATTTCTGTGGGATTTCATTAGTGTAGGGAACAAACAAACAGATTTAAGAGACTACATGCTGGTTAGAAACCTTGGGAAAAGATGGGAGGATAAATAAAGTTGTTTGGATTACTAGAATTGTACATTTATATATTTACGTTATTTCAAGTATTCATCTGGAAGCATAGCTTTCCTGGAATACCTATTATTTTTAGATGTTTATTTACTTTTTAACTGTTGCTCTTTTGCTGGAAAAATATATATACACAAGACCTTTTGCTGGATGTCATTAGCATATATATTCAACTTTCCTGGACTGTAGAAAAGCAAAAAACAGGGACAAAATTTGGAGTTTATTTTAATCTTGAAAATTCTTTAAGCTAAAAGACAGTGTTTCTAAGAATTGGAAAAATTCCTAATGGCTTTAATTTTCCTTGGGAGCCTCCTAAACTTTACTTCTGTAACCCTGCACATGGATCTGAGGAAGACTGGATATGAGGTGGAGGAAGATTTTGTCTCTGCTACCAGAAAGAATGAGCACACTTGATTAAAAAACACCCAAAAAACCCCCAAAACACTACCCAAACTTGGTCACTTGGTCTGTTCAGCCAAGAGGAGACCTCATTGGAGTGTACAACATCCTCCTAGGGGCAGTGGAGGGGCAGCACCGATCGCTGCTCTCTGGTGGTCAGTGATAGTACCCAAGGGAACAGCTGGAACTGTGTCAGGGGAGGTTTAGGTTGGGTATCAGGAAAAGATTTTTCACCCAGAGGGTGTTTGGGCACTGGAATAGGCTCCCCATGGAAGTAGTCTCAGCACTAAGCCTGACAGAGCTCAAGAAGCCTTTGGAGAATGCACTCAGGCACAGGGTGTGACTCTTAAGGTGTCCTGTGCAGGGCCAGGAGCCAGACTTGATGATGCTTGTGGGTCCCTTCCAAGTCAGTTTATTCTGTGATTCTGTGGTTCCTATGCTGTTTGTAGGACGTGGCTTTGGTAACTTGGGTACTGGGTTTGGGGACTGTGGGGTTATTGACACATAGCCCATGCAAGGCTCTTGTCATACCAAGTAACTTTAGCCACTTGAGTCCTGAAGAATAAAACACTTTTGGAGTCTAAATGTTTATTTGACTTTTAGACAAGAGAAGCTAAAGTAAAGCTTCTAAATTATGAAGATTTCCAGGAGGAAAACATAAAGATCTTCCCTCAAACTAACTTTCAAAGTTTCTAAAAGTATAAAAATCTCATCTCTCCGAAGTGATTTGGTGAAACTGTGGAACTGTCTGAAAAACTACTGTGTTTGCTGTATGAAAACTGATTTACATGTTCTTGACCCTCAGGGTAATGAGTCAAGGTGGGGTGGAGGAAAAGATCACCATTGTGTTCAGTCTCATTTGAGAAACTCCACATGAGAGCCCCATCATGTGAAAAGAATTGCTCTACTTCAGTGTGTGCTGCTCTCTCCCCTAGCCTTCCAGCATGACTGAATGACTTTATAAGTTTGTAAGAAAAATTATTTTTTAGATCCAGTTGTTTTTCTTCAACAGCCTCACTCAAAACCTCAGATAAAATCTTCTGGAAATGCCCCGAGTCATGAGACGGATGCCAAAATTACTGCCAGGACCCAATATCTCCTGGCCCAAAGGACAGGCTTTGTTTTGGAGCATAGACACAGGAACACAAGCCAGATTCCTGATCTCTCCAAGAAATCACAGGATATAAACTGCTGCCCAAAAGCAAGCCCCGGAGAACTTCAGTAACATCCAGGAAAGCTCTGAGGTTAGGGAGACTAGCCCAGCCAAGGGAGACATGAGGAGTCTGCTGGCACTGCTGATTGTGACTCTGGCCCTGGCAGCACTCTGCTGTTGTGAGAAAGGTAAGGGGACATCTTCCCAGGAAGGCTCTCAGAGTGCTGCTGGACCCTGCAGCTTGCTGTCAGCCTCCCTCCAGTCTGGGAGAGACACAGAGCTTTAGGAGGGGAGGAGATGCACTACCAGGCATTGCATGACTTCAGATCTCTGTTGGAGAGAGAGTCAGGGATGAGAGAGGGCTTGGGAACAGAGACCCCCATCTTTTGCTGGGCATTTTCTTCCACTGGTCAACATCCACTCACCCCCACCTCAGCTGCATAGTGAATTGTAGCAGAGAATTTGAACCTTTTAATATGTTTAAGATTTCAACTGGTTTATCATTTAGTCTCTCTCTAAATGGTGGGTGTTAATAAAACCATTTTGGGAGAGACAGAACTTTTATGTAAGTGAGGGCACCTGGATCTGGCCAGTCGGTGGGATTCAGTTACAGAGGAGGACGACTCACAAGCCAACTCCTTTCTGTCTGTCTGTCTGTCTTCCAGATCCCAAAGAACCTTCAGGATCTCTCAGCACTGACAGTGAGTATATAATTCCAACTGACACTCAGCTCCATTCTTCTGCATCTGCCTTCTTTCTTCCCTTTGATAGGTTCAAGGGCTGAACAAGAACCATGCTGAGTCCCTCTCTTCCCTTTTCTGTCCCTAAGTCTGCAGCCCCTGAGGTGCAGGAGTACATGCAGCAAACAGAGCCCTTCACACGTGAGCATAAGGGCAGCCAGTGTCCCTGCACCAGCAAGGCTGGCATTGCCCAGGGTGTGCTGCTGCCATAGCTGCATCTCCACAACCCCTGAGCAGTGCCCTGGCAAGGCAGGAGTGATGCAGGTTGTTAGCAGCTGGATGCATCTGCCTTCTGTGAAACAGGGTTGTGTTGGCAGAGTCCCCCTGCTCTGACCTGGCTTCAGAGACCTGCCCAGAGCGACTGGGTTGTGACATCTCTGCCAAATCCTGCAACAAGGAAACCCTCAGAGAGGGGCTTCTTTGGCTGCTCCTGAGGGCTGCAGTCCCTCCTGTCAAGTCACATGGGATGCTGGGATTTGCACACCTTGGGTTGTTCGCAGCTTTTCCAGCAAGCCGATCCTGGCAGAAATCTGTATGGAAAAATCCTCTTTCTTCTCTTCTGTCTCTCCTTCCTCACACTTTAAAAGGATAACATTGCTGCTGAGAAGCATGAAAACTGGTATTTTTCCAGTGAGCCAATACAAACACAGATTGGGAAAGAGAAAAAAATATGTAAAGACTGTTCAGGGAAAGGTGGTAGTTTCTGACAACTAATGAACTGGCAGTTTCTGTGTAGCCAGTATTTTGATCCAGAATAAACCTCAGTTTGCTAGAGATGGGATACCTTTCACCTCCAAAGAGGAACACAGCCAAACACTCCATGATGATGAGGGAAGGGACTAACCCCACCATCTCCCCACAGGCAGACGTCTTAGAATCTTTTTACTCCCAGAGACAGTAACAATTTGCTGGTTTCCGTGCTGAAATTTGTATTGGTGTGCAGCTGCCTGTGTTGCCACTGTGGCAGCACCTGTGCACACCTCTGCTGCTGTGGGACCACCCCATGGAGCGAGGCTGTGCCCTGGCTTGGGCTGGGAAGTGGCTGTAGCTGGTGTTTGTGGGGTCCTTCACAGCACCATGGTGTTTGCACAATGACAAATCAAGGGAGCAAAGAAGCAACTGTGCAGACATGACGTGTTAATGGAGAGCAGGGGCAAATTCTCTCATGACTGAAACACCTCTTATGTTCTCCAGTCCTGAATGCTGGGATCTTTGCACGTCTTGGGTGTATTTCTCACTGGGTGATGTTTGCTGTCACTACTTTGTACTCTTCACCTTTCATGGAGCTCTGTACACGTGAGCATTGGTATTTCTGTGTGCTGCCTGTTGCTCATGGCTCATTGGAGGTGCTTTAAGGTCTTCTGGTTGGTATCCCACATCATTCTCAGTCTGAGACAAGACACAGAAAGGAAGCAAAGACTCTAAAATTAAGCAGGGCAGGGAGAGAGGGTGTCGTTCTCCTAATTTTCTTCTTATTAATATTTTATGGCTTCTGCACATTTGCTGCAGACTCAGATTATGCTGTGTGATAAAAAAAATGGAGTTTAGGACAGAAAAAGCCCTTGCTTCATGGAGATGAGAAGGCTGTAGTGAGGAGGGAGCTTTGGGTGGATAGTGGGATGGGGAGAGATGAATGGACCATTAGGATGATTTGTGGCAGTCATTTGCTTGTGAAGAAAGTAGATTGTGATTTTCAGAGGTTAGACAGGTCTTTGTGTTTCAGTGCTGCATCTCTAACCTGCTGTGTTCTCTCTTGGAGGCATCAAGATTAAAAAAGAAGTTGCCAATGCCTTTGTGAAGAGGAAGAAGAGATCCAGCCCTTACGAATGGTAACAGCTGAGAGCTGGACTCTGGACCTGTTCTGAGGAGGGGGTGCAAAGGCCACAGGGCATGGCAAGGCATTATTTCATTGTACAGCTATGTTATTACCTTCATGTGTTGAAGGAAAAAGGCTGTAGGAGACATTCAGTGATGGAAAAATGGTTCTTTTTTCATTAAAACCCATTTGACGGCTCATTGCTGGACTCTAGTATCCTCCCAGGGAGAAAGACAGCACTAACTCTGCTAGCCATGGACACAGTGGGATACAATTTAGAAGCTGCTCCAACCTACTGGGTCATCAGAACTAATTTTTAGGATAATGAGAATCATAGAGCCTTGGTCATTGCCCCTGGTTTCCCGCAAAGAAAGCACAGCTTTGTTGCAGGAATAAAGCTAGATCAGATTGGCTGTTCTTTCTGAAGCTACAGAACACACATTTACTTGTGCAGAAAGTAGACACAAAGATTTGGAGAAATCCCAGCTATTTGAGAAATTTCAGGTAATGCAAGGATGTTCTTCATATATTTCCTGGGAAAGGGTGTTAAGCTACTCTTTCCAATACAGAAATAAAGTAAAAATTCAGGAGATGCTGGTGGGATTTCTGTGGTGGTATGTACAGTCTTCAGGAAAGATTAATCAAACCTAGAAGAGGAACTGAGAATGACATCCAAAGTGTACAACTGAGACTAAAAAATTTGGGCTATCTTAGCCTGGCAAAAAAGAAAAGGAAAAAAAAAAAAAAGCTACATAGGATAGTGCTCCTGTCTACAACAGAAGTGAAAATAATTAGAGAAAAGTGTTTAAACTAAAGGAAAATAATGGCTAGAGTGCAAAAATAAAGGTAAGCAGGAAATAATAAAATAAATATATAATTAAATAAATAGTAACAACAAAAAAATCCTGAGTAGTTGGGAAATGAGATTGAAGACAAAAAAAAAAAAAACAACCTTGAATCCTTACAGCTTCTGTGGTATCCTTTGCTGATAAAACCTCAAGAGCAATTGATTTAAGTTGGGTTCAATCCCGTGTTTCCCACCATTCATCAAGCAGCCTATCCCTGTGTAAGCAGATGCTTAACTCAGCATGACCTGGAGGATCACGTTTTTCATGCCAGTGGCAGGTGTGTGAACTGACTCCAACTGCCTTGGCTGCAACTGCAGAGTGGCGTCTCTGTCTTTGTCTGCTCCAGGTACTTTGAGTACTATAAGAGCCCGATGGAGCAGATGCACGAGCGCTGTGAGAGCTACCCCCCCTGCGACTATCTCTCTGACCAAGTAGGATTTGCCGCGGCCTACAACCGCTTCTTTGGGAGATACTGAGGATGGGAAGGTCTCTCCACTCGTTTGGCTTGGAACACTCCAAACCCCACAGAGGAAAGAAGGTTGTGGTTGGGAAGGAGGAAAGGAAAGCATCTGGACTGGCATTTTTTTCCGTTGTCTCCCTAACCAGCTGGGACACCAAGGCAGGGATTATCCCACCCGTTGAGCTTCCATTATCTTTCTTCCTTTCATCAATAAAATCTCTCTTCAGATATGTTTTGTGGTATTTTGAGCTTCACCAGAAGACTCTGTCTTATTTCCTTCCACCCGAATCCCTAGCACACAATAGGTGAAAAAAGGGGATTAGCTTCAAGAAAACCACTGCATGTTTTAGACACATCACTAGATCTCTTATCCTCTTCTCCAAAATACAGGATTATGGGAGAATGTCACACTGTGTGTAAATGTGATGGATCTGATCCTGGGATGCTCACTGTGAAGAAGGAAGAACACCTGGCTCCTGTTCCAATTTGTGGGAAAGTTCAGTATTTTCATGGAGTATAATCACATTAAATATGCATTACAGTAGGATCATTTGGTAAAGATAGAAGTGTGCAAATACTATAGCAAGTACTCAGCAATCAGCTTCTGGTACACTCTTCTGATTACTCTGTTATAAAGTTTGCCTGTATAGCAACAATAAATAAACCCCAAAAGGTGTGTTTAAGGAGTCCTTTTAGATGAGTCCTTGCATTTGTGTGCTGGTGTTTTTTGTGACTATAAAAAAAGACCTTGAATTCTCTTGGTTTTTCTGTTTTTTTTTGGTTTTGTGGGTTTTTTTCCAACCAGTTTCCAGTGAAACTCAAAATACCCAGCAGAACACAAAAAAAAGGAAAACAAACCTTCTCTCCTCTGTTGCTTTTGAACTTATGCTTGAAATTAAAAATATCTAAACAGCTAAAAAATAAAAAAAGAAGAAAAAAATAAAGCCATAAACATTATGAAATAAAAAAATAAAAAGAAATTGGTTCAAGGACAGATTGAAATTGGGGCAGTGTTTTGTTTATTCAAGACAATTAGTAGCTAAATATATATATATATATATAATGTATGTGTATTTTTATATGCATATTGTCTTCCCTCTGCACTACTTCATTCTGTCTTCTGGTATTAATATTATACCTTAGCAACTTTCTGCATAACCTTTCTATTGTACTCTGTCAGCTTTCCTTGCCTGAGAGGTGGATGGCAGATCACACCTCCAAGGACAGGGACTGCTGATGCTCAGGAAACTGGCAGACCAAATCTCTCTGGTTAGGTGTAAGCTGGTGCAACCATCCTCAAACTGCTAATTGCAGTAAACACTGCTTATGTAAAGTGGGTGTGCTGCTTCTTTCTGCTCCTCTGCACAACCTTTACCTGTGGTAAAAGAGATGCCTGGAAGACATAGCCTGCTTTTGTGCATGCTGAGGAGCAGGAACCCAGTGCATGAGGCTTCCTTCTCCCCTCCCATGCCCCATTGTGATTGGGAAATGATGACATTGAAATTTAGGTCATAGGTTCAGCACTCTGTGACTCTGAGGGAGACGAGGGCCAGGCTTTACCTGACTCACCATCTACCCAGATCAGCATTTCTCTGAGGAGCCTTGTCCTGAAGTAAAGACACAGGATAAATCTGCAGATGGCTGCCTTGTTTGGCGAGCTGCTATGGCTTGCACTGGCAATGCTGATCTTGGCCAAGGAGATGACCCTCAATAAATATCTCTGCATGCCTTGGTCAAACACCTGTGACTCGTTCCTCTATCGACAAAAACGAATGAGCCTTCATTGCTCACAGTAAAACTCTCCTCTGAATGCCATCTAGTAAATATTAACCGAGTGCTTTATTGAAAACAGCGACATTTTTGCCTGTAAAAATACTAGAGAGATTCGCAGAATCCTAATATTCAGTGTACTGACAAAATAGGGGGTTTTGTTGTTGTTGTATGGTTTTGTTAGCACAAAAAAGTTTCCTGTCTATATTTGCATCTTTCTGTTAGTTTTATATTTTTTCTCTCCCTTTCAGTAAATATTTTTTTCAGGCAAAAATGTTACACCCGGAGGCCTCCATTATGTCATCTGCTCTGTGTCATCAGATCTCTTCATGCGCTGAAGTCATTATGACCTTTGGGGATCCGAGCACTCAGATCACGTTACAAATTTACTGCTGAAATGGAGGAATTCGATTTTCGCTTAGTTAAGGCAGCGCTAAGCACCGCCACAAATCCTCTGCTGCCATCTTACGGCCGATGTATTTGTTGTATTTAATAATAACTTCAGTCTCTTCTGAAACGTTTGAAAACGCAAATTCCCTTCCTCCTGATTCCCTTCATACTAAACATTCACTTACAGGTCAGAGGGGAAAATTAGGGACATAATTTACAAATGTATTATATGCAGCTGAATTGACATTTTAGTGGGGGTGTTTATCATGATTGCCAAGCTCCCATGGGAGCCTGTCTCAGTTTAGTTTTGCTTTATCTCTACACAAACAGAGGTGGAGTTGCCTCTGCATAAATTCATGAGCCGTCCTGTGGACTCACTTTTAGCAGTCAAACAACCACTTTTCCTCCACAGAGAAATTCCAGGATGGAGAAGCAAGTAGCCTGCATCCACCACTTTGTATGGCATTTCACGGCATCATCTCACGTCACTAGGGACTGCAAATACTGTCAGCAGCAGCAACTGCTTTGAAAGAAGCCCAGTATGAAACCTTTATGTCACCTCCCACCCTATCTCAGCAATATTTTGCAGATGCTCTGTCCTCAGAACCCAAGCAGCTTCACAAACATTCCTCATCTCAGGGAATCACTCCAGGTCTGGAGGTGCCCCCCTCACCCAGCCTGTCATTATCAGGCTATGGAAAATGGGCTTCACTTTTCTGCAGTCAGAACCAAAGCCTTGACAGTTCCTGGCTCTTTTTCCATACAGAAGAGTTATCAGAGGCCATGGGGCTCTGTGGGTGAATAACTCACTGCCAGTATTTGGAAGGGTGTCTAGAAAGTAGCTGCTAGAGAAAGGTTTGTCTCAGCACAGAATCTGTTGTTACACACCCATTTTGCCTGTGCCCAATGTAAACAGTCCAGCAGGGTGCCTCTCTGCAGTGGTGTAAGAGTAGGATTGGCAGCACATGAGTAGAAACCAGGGGGTGATAAGGAGGAGAAGGAGAGTTAGGTTATCGCTGCTTCCAGATGGGATCCCAACCTACCCTGCATTTCTGTGTTGGCTTTATCAGAGTCAACTTCTTTAAAAAGGCTTTTTAAACTCTTAATCAGGGAGTAGCGACCCTGACACATCACTCCTCAGGAGAAGTGCCTTGGACTTCTCCAAGTCATGGTTTTCTTCCCTTTTTCAAGAACAGCACCAAATACTTTGGAATTAAAAGAACTATCAAGGCGACGGACAGTCATGCCAGCTGAAGTTGGTGCAACCAGACACTTCCTTACGGATTTTGGGCACATTTCTACCGTAAATTGTCTGCTTGGATTGATTAATGACTTCTGATTTCCAGTGAGAATTTGGTGAATGATCTCTGGTTGAAGAACAGCCACTAAAACCTGGGTGTAAATTACAAACTGCAGAATTTTCCAGTTCAAAGAAGAGCAGAAAGAAACAGGTGCAAATTACATTACCTTAAAAAAAAAAAATGTTCTTTACAGTGTCTTGGGTGGACTCTGGGAAACTGGTGACACTGGGCAGCCTCCTGTTGCTGATCTTCTCACAAATACTGGTAAAAGAGGTAAATATTGCTCTTTATTTGAAATAATGAAATTGCTTGTACCACAGAAATAATTTTTTTTTCCATTTGAAACATGTGTTTTAAGGAGTTTTGGGTTCAATTTTAACTTCCCTGCTTTCAATTCATCTGTTCCATTTCTTATCTGTCTTAGTTTGTTTTTAGCTATTTGGTTGGAATTTTCCTCTTGTTTGCAGCCTTGTTTGATTTCATGGAGTGTTTGTGAGTAGATCTCATGGAATCTTTCCTCTCCTTTTCCAGCCTGTCTAAATTGACCAAGGCTCCTGGACACTCTAATGTAGCCCATCCATATCAAATAAGACCTCTGTCATCCTGTCCAGTATTTGCCTGTGATGGTGTATAGACAATACAGGTTGCTCAGGAGGTTGCTCAGGAAGGTCTTCCTAAAGATTTGCTACGTGCCTTGCCTGCTCAGCCAATAATGACAAAAAGGCAAGGAAAAGATAGAGAAAAACTTGGCTTGCCTCCACAAAGATACACAAGACATTCACACTTCTGGTGCTAATCTTCATTTGCTTTTATGTTGCAGGCTATGTCCCCCATCCTGATGGATATGGCTCTGCATTCCTTTGATGACCAGTATCTGGGCTGCAGAGAGGAGATGATGGAAGAACTGGAGCAAGGAGACTATTTTCAAAAGGAAATAGCTGCTAACAAGGACTACCTGCGTCTCTGGGAGAAGGCTCAGGAAGCTTTGCTAAAGAGCCCTGTGGGTCTCCTGAGGGAGATGCGTGACAGCCATGCCACAGTCCTCATGGCTTACACCATGAACTCCTCCCTGCACTCGCAGCTGAACCAGGCCACATCTACAGAAGGAATCTCTCCAGAGCACTACAGACACAAGTTCAATTTTAAATATTTCCACTTCTACCTAACAACTGCTATCCAGATATTGAAGGAATGGCAGAGCAGCATGGGGGAACAGAAGTGCTACCAGGTGCACAGGGGTGTAAAGGATTTATATATTGAGGCCAAGGTAGGCAGCAGGGTGAGATTCGGCCGTTTCACTTCTACCTCCCACCTCAGGAATGAAGCCCGGAAGTTTGGGAATGAAACTTTGTTCACAGTGACCACTTGCCTGGGAGCAGCTATGCAAGGCTTTTCTTACCACACACACGAGAAGGAAGTCCTCATCCCCCCATATGAGATATTTCTTGTCAAAAGCTTCCTTCAGACCCAGCAGGGTAACCGGCTGCATCTGCATTCTGTGGGGAACTACAGCAAGTACCAGTGCCAGCTGGTGGAAGGTATTGTACACAGGCTCCCATGCAAGGGGGGCATAGGACAGTCTGGTCTCCACTGCCCCAGGCAGCCCCTACCAGCTACACCTACACGGGGCCACACTCAGGGCCAAGCCTGTACCTCGCCTGCTGTGCTTGCCTACGAGACCCACAAGACCCAGCTTTTACCTGTTTGCTGTGAAACCTGGGACCACCCCACAGCTCACTAAAGATGAATCAACAGCAGGTCTCGAGGCTCTTTGCAGCCCCATATATCTCATCTGTCGTTTCAAGGCTATTGTAGGACTCATGCCTTTGGGTCCCCAGCATTCTTACTGCAAGAGTGAGATTTACTTGAACCAATAATCTCTGCTAATGTCTTGCAATGCTGCTACACTTCAAGCCTCAGGACTATTCTAGGCTTTGGTCCATGACTACTCTGGCAAGCTACTACTTCTACACTTATCTCTGGCAAGCTGAGAGAAGTGTAAACAAAGCTACTGTCACTTTAGCAGTGACCTCTCTCCTGAGGCAGAAGGGAGAAAAGGCATCCTTTGACAAAGAACACGCTGAGTTTCCTGGTTATAGAGAGAACCCTGTGCTGGAATACATCATGGGGCCTGTTTCACTTCCCTGCCTTTCTATGAGTCTACCACCAGTGCAGGACTCTTGCTTTTGTCTCTTTGCACAGTAGTTTGTCAATGCAATCTCTGAGCTCAAAACAATCATTTAGGAATAGGGGTTTGTGCCTCCAAAGCCAAAATAATAGATAGAGTTGAGAAAATGGCCTTTGTGGGCAAAAGTTGTGTTACAAAAGCAAAAAGCTTTAGGCACTGAATAGAGGTCTACATGACTGCTCTCTTTACTTTCTTTCAGCTTCAAGAAGCAAGAACAGTGGTCATACTGCACTCGCCTCTACCATTCTCCCTAGTGTGTTTGGGGTTTACCTGTGCTTGGCCCACAGTCTCTGACTCTCTGGCTGTCTCCAGATATGTGCCCTCAAATAGCAGGCAAGAAGCCTCTGGAGTTCCTGCTGCTACAGAAGGTTCAATCTTCCCTTTGCTTTCAGCTGCAACTCTCCAGCTGAGACTGGAACATTCATCCTGATCCATCAAACATTCCCTGGACTCGTTCAGGTAGGAAGAAAGTTATGTATGGCCTTTCTGAAGACTAGATCGGGGATAACCTTCACTGTAGATAGCTTTGTCCTGAGGCATTCAGGGACTTTGAACTCCTTACAGATCCCCTAGTATCTTTATTTTAAGTGAGAAAACGTCTGTCTGCGGGATGTGGAAGGCACCATGGCAGTAAAGTCAAGTGGGTAACTGGGAGGCTGTGCATATCTCCTCTGAGTGTAGGGAAAGCTAGTGCCAAGATGTGCATAGAGGAGTCGGATTATTGTGTTGGTTGAAGGGACAGAGAAGTACATTAAGTTGTGCAGATTCTGGCAGATTCTGAACAGCCTTTCTTTGCCACTCTTAAAACCAAGATGGACTAACATTTCTGGAGTGGTGTCTGACTCTGAAAAGCAAATAGAGGAAATCCAGAAGGCTTTATTACAGAGGAATAAAGGCGGGTATACTTTTGGCTAGATTGTTACATTTCTGAAATCAATTATCCAAACTGCTAACCCACCTGAACCATTATTCCCCAAGACATTAGTTGGAAGAAAACATAGAAAATGTTCTTGACAGTCTTTTCTGTAACCTTACCAAGAAGCCAGCAAAATATGGTGTAAACAGCTGCAAATATTGTTACTCTGATGGCTGCAGGAAGTATGACTTAGATCTGCAATCTTAAAAGTAAGGGAAGTGCTGTAAATTAATTATTCTTACATTTTGTTGGTTTTTGGTAAATTTATGTAAGTCCTAGAAAACAACTACTTTACATCATCCTCAGAGCTATAGTCCTTCAGTTTGTACATACTGGCGGGTCTACTCAGAATTAAACTCTCATTTTTGGGAGGGGGGAATAGACACAGCAAAGTCAAACGCATGACATCTATGTTCAAGGGACAAAGCAATTGAAGACTGAGTACTGACAGGTTTTGTCAGGCCACAGTTCCCTTAAAATGGATTTATATTAGTCAGTTAATACACTGACTAGGTGGTGCAAGCATCCCTTGATAGGTGGAAGCATAAAACATTCTCCTTGCTTGGGTGCCCATCATGGTACCATTTTGACTGCTAAGAAAGTTATGTTTTTCTGCTTGCACCGACGAGTTCTCACAAGGCCAGCTAGAGGTACAGTCCTGGGAAAGTGTGTGGCTCAGAGACTGCTCCTGATGTTGCCTTTGATTGTGCCAGAGCCCTGTAAAGCAGGACTGGTTGCAGCAGACATGTTTCACCAGCTATGGCTGTGGTTAGATGTGTAGTCAGAAGTGTTCAAGAAATTGCAACTTCCTGTCCCACTGTATACTTCTAAAGACTATTTTTTACAGAACTCAACCAGAGTTCAACCATCTACCTTTTCCTCAGTTTCTTTCCCATGGCAAAAGGGGTCTGAAATTGCATGAAATGGCAAAATTTATTTCAGCCTTTTCTACTGTTCAGAGCTCTCTCTGGGCTTCCACACCACTTCTTCTACTCTTATGGCATCAGAGATCTGGCAAATTGCAGCAAGGAAGGATGACAGACACTCTAGATCAAGTCTTTCCTTCCACCTTAATAGGCCTGAAATAATAGCTGTCAATCTTCCCAAAAGACCCAAAGTAAAGCAGGAACAAAACTGCCTTCATATTGTTCAAATTATTTTCTGTCATGTTCCAAATGATGAGGGCTCTAGAAGAAAAGAATTTGCATCCACTGCAAGCACTGAAGATCTGAAATCAGTTTCCAGAATGTGACACACGGGCAGCTGCCAGCCTGATAAATTCAATTCAGTTCAATATCAGATGAAGTATTTCAGGACTACATGGCATTCTCAGTGGAAAACACTCAGCAGTCACAACTAATTGACATTTCCAGAAATACAGCAGTTAAATAATTTAGTGTTCTCTTTCAGCTTATGTTTTCATGTCCACAGCTCCGACAACAAGAGAGTTTGGCACTCTGATTTTATTCATTGGAGTTGAATATAGCAGCTCAGCTCTCAGGTGAAAACATGTTAGCAATTGCAGACTGCTCATTTTATGCTTCACCTTATATTTTCATCTGAGAACTCAGCCATCCTCTATAGTGGAAACGGTATTCCTGGTGAGACCCTTGTGGGCTGCAAGCCCACCTTTCTAAGGATAAAAGCATGAAAGATGTCTAGCTTGGTTGAAAGCATATGTACAAGCTTGTCTTACTGGAACAGACAAAGCCTGTTTCCACTGTCTGTTTCCACTGTATCTATTCTCCCGTTTATGTGGAACCATTCAACTTTTCTTCTGTATTTTGCAGGTGTACAAAAGCAGTCATTGCAAATATTCATGATTTCAAGGCATAGGTGCAAGCATTGATGTTTATGTTTATAAACAATAGACATTTCTAAATCCCAGTAAAAAACACAATCTTGTATCTATTTGAGTTAGAAGTGCTGTCCTACACCTTTTATGTTCTGAGGACAGTAAGTGACACTATCCCCTTTCAGCCATGGCTGTAGTGCCTGTGATGGCACCTCTGCTGCAGGCAGGAGGGCTTTGTGCTGTACCCATTCTCTCCAGGAACGGAAGGCCTTTGGAGGATCTAGTAATTGGGAACTGGCCCTAAGTAAACTGAATTCTCTTAAAACTGGAAGGAAGGGGAGAGGAGGAAGAAAATGAGATGAATCTGGGTAAACATCACACAATAGAATTAATGACAGGCAGGCAGGCACAGGATGCAGCTGAAGCCCAGCCTCTAGATCCCTAACTCATCACATGCTGCTGGAAAACACCAGGCGAGCAGAGGGGAAAGAGGCTGAAGTTACTATCCTAACACATTTCAACAGGAGCATTCAGACCAAATCAGGTAAATGTTTAATTAGAAAATTTTCTGTTTTAAATCTCCCTGGAGCTGGAGAAATAGAAATATAGAAATAGATTTGGCCTGACTAATTCTAGGAGGAAAATATAAAAGCTAATGAAAGTGTTAATGTGAAGAGTAAGAAGTAATTTTAGCATTAGGAGACATAAAATCTAGAGCAGCTATAAGAAACTGAAATAATCATACGTAAAGAACAGATTCTAAAAGTCTTCTCCACACCTGACTAGGATGTAAAATGTTTGTTGAAGTGCTATTCCTCCTAAAACAATTTGTCTTCTCGCTTTCTACCAATAAGGGAAAACAAATGACCTTACAACAAAACACTACTGGAGTGGAAAGGTTTTAGTATCACGTTGGGTCAGAGAGCAAGCCAGCAACATCCCTGAGGCAGGATTGATATGAAATCATAGCCTGCATTATCATGGCTTTATCTTCCCTGAAAATCACAAACCTTTACTGCATGTGTAGTTTGCTCCCTACAGCTTGTATAAGAAGATGTGTTAAAGAGCTTATTCTCTTGCTGGAGATACAAGGTAAGAGACTGAAAGAAATACACAGTGTTGTGCAAAATACTGGGGAAAAAAAACCCCTCTTTTCAGACTGGCTTATATTTCAACACTGAGATTAAAAGTTGGCAGGGGATTGTGGAAATCATTCTGGTTTTCTACAGTGACCTTGTGGGGGAGGTGTGTTTAGTAAAATACAGCTGGGTCAGTGTCAGATGATTTGCAGCTAACAGATAGTGCAAGAACTACAAAGGACCAAAATGGCACAAAGGTATCTTTTCTAGAAGAAAAATCTGCGTAATCCCCTACACATAACTATTTGTAGCTCTAACTGTGATGTGTAGGCACCGACAGCAAGAAGAGTTTTATCTTAGAAAAATGCAAAGCACTGCACAAAAGTGGCCCAGATTTGCAATAAGAGGGCTGAGAGCATAAAAACTACCAACAAAGAAACAAATCATCCTACTCATTCATAGTTTGCCCCCCTAGCAAAGATGTTTGCATTTAAGCTGAAACCATGCTAAAGCATTTGCACTTTGCAGCTGGTGACAGGTTAAAGGAAAATAACAGTGTTGATTACAGAATCTTAGGATGAGGAATAACTACATGATCACTGTTAACTCAGTCTCTTTGGACTCTCTCTGTTGGCATGCAGTTTATGAAGAAATAAATATCAGGGCAGAAAATACAGTGAGAGATGAGTGTAAGGTGAAGTAGGTTAGGATGGGGTTATTATAGACAATTTTACTATTCTCTATGAATTCCCAAAGGCAAGCTTCTTAGTATAAACACAGGATGCCTGTATACTAACATCTTCTCTTTAATGTTAGAAGAAAAAAGCTATACTGGCATAAAATACCCTTATTGTGGCACAAACCATACCCTCCAATCACCACGGTTTGCTGAGCATTTGGACACCACTAAATGGAAATAATAGGCTGATACAAAAGAGTGCCTGAACAACCCTTTAATCTTTGAGCCATATCTTTAATTTTGCTGATTAGATGAGATTGTTCCATTTTAGTGAACTAGTTCAGGTTCTACCATCTTCAGTTTCTAAGATTCAGTTTCAATTTCAATCTTCAGTTGCCAATGACCTACATGCATTTTACCAGTCTGCTCATTACATATTTACTAGCTATTTTTGTTGCTCTGAGCATACCCGATGTCTTATAAGGTCCTTTTCCAATCATTCGGCAAAGATCCAAAATAAGAATTAAGATTTCTACATTTACAAGCTATGCCTTGAGATTTGACCTGCTCAATATGAAAAGAACCAGTGGGGCAGAGACAAAACACATTTCACTGCTCTTTAAGGGCAATGGTTATGGGTGGTAAACAGAGTAAGAAGTTTCTTTTCTCTCTTGAAGTAGCCTATTTCTGAAGAATGGCATTGAGTGACCTCCTTTACCCGGATAATCCCAAGAGAAAGCAAGAGCTGATCCATCTGCATCAGGAATTGCTTGACTGTATGTCCACAAATTTCTGTGCAACAAACGAGCTGGTTGGAGTGCTGAATGAACACCTGGGCTGTGCTATTACCCCCATCGAGATGCGAGAGAGCAGTACAGTCAAGGAAAACTGTGAGAATATCATTCAAGTGATGAGTGAGATTCAGCACCAGGTGCAGAAGATCGATAGTGACATGAAGGAAAAGCTCGAGCCAGTGCTGTACCAGAAGCTATACGATATCAAAGAGCCCGAGCTGGAGAAAATTGCAATAGCCCAGAGAGTTTTTTCCATTATTTTTGGAGAAGCAACTTCAACGGCTGCAATGGTAGCCATCAAACTTCTTGGCTCCAATCATTTGACTCTCACTGTCAGCAAGCTCATCGGTCTCCTTGCGCAGATTGGGGCATCTGTCCTCGGGGGAGTTAGTATTACCATCATTGGGCTCGGCCTTGAAATGATTCTCCATGCCATCCTGGGAGCCGTGGAGAGGAGTCAGCTTCTGACAGCCGTGAGAAGCTACGAGAAGCACCTGGCCGAGTTTAAAGCAGCCTCAGAAAAGTACCAGCGTGCCATCCATGAAGTAACTTCTTTGGTGAGGCAGCAAGTTCAGTAAATAAAGCTGGAGCTCTCTCTTCTGCTGTGACAGCAGCTGCAGCAGCTATGCCTGCAGAAACATTTTTGATTCATTAGGACAAATGAACTACTGATGGCTTTTTATTTTCTTATTTGTGGTAGCAGAACAAGAAAAGTGACAATTCAGGAAACTGGCACTGAAATATATTAACAGAGAACTGGTTTACAGGTGTAAACCTGTTTTGGTGGGGGGAATGTTTCAAATACTTTGCACCTTTCCTTAAGCTTATTTTCTGGGAAGCGTTGTAGGTAACCTTGAACTGTAATTCGTACTAGAGACAATAATACACACTGCTGGACTGGTAGTGGTGAGAAGGTGCATTCCTGTATCAAATATGACAGCACAAGGGGAGAAAACGATTTCAACAGGGCGATTCATGCCAGCATCTGGAGGCTTTATGAAGACATCTGCAGTTGCTAAACTCTTAGTGTGGATTAGTGCTCAATCTCATAGACTGAATTCCCTGCTCATTACAAAGACTAGCTGAAGCATATTTAACTGCTATTTCCTGCCCTCCTAAGAAGCCAACCAGAGATTTTCTTTAAATAAACTCTAATCACAGTAGACTGGCAGGTAAGAGAAGCCTGGGCCTACATGCAAACACACACAGCCTTGCTCCACAACTGGGAGAAACCAGCTGCTGTGTTCCAGGTGTGCCTGGCCATAAATAACCTCTTATGCTAGTAATGCTCTGCTCCTGCCAACCTACACGTAAAAATTTCTGTGCAAAGTTGCTCTTTTGTTGATTGAAGTGGGATTATACACATGTGCAAGTGCCTGTAGGATTGCAGCCCTATTAATGTACTGAAGTTATTTTCAAGTGCTTTACCCAATCCCACCAATGTGGGACTGCCAAGAATGTGCTCAGATTCTGCATTTCACAATATGCTACCAACTGTCCTTAGTTTTCAGATTTTAAAACCAAAGCGGGAAGCAAGAACATTATTTGTAGTGTCTTGCTCTGATTTGCTGTGGATTGTTTTTTCTTGATCATAGAAAAAAAGGTTGTTTAAGAAGTAATAAAAGCGTACATGAGTATTTGAAGACCTTTCTTTTCTGTACTTTTTTTTTCTTTTTGTCTGAAAACCAATCTTAAACCAAATAATAAAGAAGTATTAAAAGCTTAATTACACATGCAATTCATAACTTTTTAAAATCCCTGATAGACCAGTCTAGTAGGGTTTTGCATAGGTTCTTTTTTAAATACCTGCTTCTCCCATACTAAAGCCATGTCCAAATTCATACATGTTTGCTAATATTCAATATTAGCGATCTTAATTTAATAATAACTAGATAGTGCCTATGAAATAAAGAGATGGGTGAGATTCACAACGCTTCCATTCTGAGGTTTGGAGGGTTTGTTGTTTTGTCGGGTTTTTATTCTCCTCCACCTCTGTTCTCACTTCAATATTTTCTAACTCCTCTTCCTTTCTATGCACCAAAGCCACTAGATGGCAATGAAACTGCTGGTACTCAACAGCTCCATCAAGTCAGCAAGGAGAAAGCCCAGGGCTCAGAAGCATAGATTGGTGCCAGGGACTGAGAAACTGGGACCAGCTGCAGACTGGGCTGTGTGAGTCAGAAAAGGCACTTCAGTGGTGCCAAAAAGCACTGCCTTGCCTACATGAGGCATGACCTGAGGCATCATTTCTGCAAGATGTAAAATCTCTTGTCTCCTGACACAAGTGGCACTCAGTTTAGAGGTACTTGTGTAGAGGCAAGAGGCTGTCAATCAGTAGAACAGCAATATCTGTGTGTTGGAGATGTAGGAGTTCCTGGCTCCCGTTTCCTCTGTGCAAATATACACTCTAAATTAGGAATTAAAATCAGCTCTTCGAGAGATTGCCAATCACTGCTGTACGAGAATAGTGGAGTCAAATAAAAACAAATCTGTCATATTTTTCAAGCAATGTGCCCACATGTTCGTGAATGCAAATACTAAGCAATGTCAGGGGAAGTGAGGTACGCAATGAGGAACATAGAGGAATATAATTGCAACTTGCCTCTAGGTATATCCCTGTTTCTGGAGGACTTAAAGAATAGCTGGTTTCCCCACAACAGGTTTAATTCCTGCTCTGTCTTATCCTCTGGCCAATCTTATGTTTGGTGCTTCAAATATGTCATAACCAGTCTGTTGATATTTCCCCTCTAGACTCCTTCAAGCTGCCTCTCAGTGTGACAGAAGTACCAAGTGAAAAATGTGAGAGGACTATTTTCCTCCAAATCAGCAGACACTGCTGGGAGAAAGCAGTCAGGGCTGAGGCAGTACCATTATCCCCACTGAGCCCAGTATTGTCCAAACAGAAGACCCCAAGCCTTGTGAGATGCAGCTAATCTTCAAAGGCTCAGCCATCCCCCTCTACAGTGACATGGCACCTGACAGGGGTGGCCACAGCTTTCCTTCACATCCTCTTGAGCATTCTGCCTTTGCTCAAGCTGTTGTTCTGGACAAAGTATTAAGAATTAAAACTGTGATATACGTGTTCCAAATAAGAACAGCCTCAGAAAAACTGCAAACCAGCCCAGCCCGGTCTAATCTGCTTCCAAACCTAAAAACAGTATAGAAAAACCAGTACGGTCGCAACCAAAATCTGCCCAGCTGAACGTTCTTTCTGGTGACAAGAATAAAACAAAGAGAACATGCCAAAGAGGCACAAGGTGGGGATGACCACGCTGTGCGTGGTTAGCAAGACTCCCTAGGCACTGAGAGCTCCTGAAGCCTTGGCTCTGAAGATGCTCCTGGACTTTGACTTTGTGCAGTTTGTGACTCTATGCTGGCGCTAACGTGATATATAGCTTGTAGTCTTTTACCCATGCTACAATGATCCTTACAAATTAGCCAACTGAGTCTCCATTACTTGAAAAACGATAACAACATCGTGTTGCACGGCATGTTCACCAGAAGCAGGGGGTCTAGAAATCCTGCTCAGAGATATGACCACCTCTTCACCCAGGTGCCACCTGTGCAGAGAAAAATTTCCTCCCTACATCTCCTCCCCAACACGCTAGCTCTTTAAGCCTGCACCCATATTTTGTTGCTTGCACATTGATGTTTTGTGCATCTTCATCCTGGTTCTTCATGTGCTGTGGACTTTTGCTGGAAACTGGACACAAAACAGCTCCCACCATGTGTTCACCAGCCTCGCCAGCTCACCACAGCGGGGCCTGCAGGAACAGACGGACAGTAACAGAGGAACAGAGTAGCTTCTGCGGTCCCCGACGCATACAAATCATCTCTCCCGTTCTCTTTGTGCGCCTGAGCTGCCCGATGAACGTCCCCCAGTCACTTTTCTCCAGCAGTCCCCCGGGTGGAGGAGCAGCCGGCGCAGGAGCCCAGCAGAGGGACGCCAGTCCCGCTGCCAGGGAGCCGACGATGAACGTGGAAGAGCCCTGAGGCTGCGGGCAGCCCCTGCTC
>VXBQ01000016.1:145070-156836 GCA_013400175.1 Phainopepla nitens
CGAGGCCGCTGCGGCCGGAGGAGCCGGGCCCGGCCGGGCCCAGGGGTGAGCAGGGCGCGGCGGAGCTGGGCTGCGAGGGGAAGAGAGGCGAGGAGAAGGCGGCAGTTCGCACTACCTCATTTTCTTCCTCCTTCCATCAGGCGGGTGTAGGAGGGGGGCCTTTCTGCCCCGTTCCCCTGTGGCCAGAAGAATAATGAATTTAGTGCTTGATGTATTATATTTTTTCTTCTCCTTGGGCCGTTAACTTGTTGCGTTAAAACTCTTCAGTCTGGGTCCTTAGAAGTTGTGAAGTTGAGGTTTCGGAAGTTTGTCCTATTTCGCTTTAGCCTTTAAATATTAGAAATGTGGGAAATACGGGTTGTAAAGGTAGCTCCTACCTCTGTTTGGTGAGCTTCCCACCTAAAGGAGCGATAGCGTCTTGCAAAACAAAAAAAATCCAAACCCACCCCAGTGTTCTGGCAGGGAAGTAGGTTTGGAGGGGGAGGGAGAGAACAAACATCCCTGGCTGTAGTTTGGACACTTATGTGGTCACCTGTAAGCTAAAGGAATGTCTGAAGACAGGAAATAATTTTTTGCCGAATAATCCTACACTTGCTGATACATTGGGTGCTGGGGAGAGAGATCAAGGGCAGCTGGAAGTCGGAGGGAGGGAGGAGATTTGTGGGGAAACATTTGGAACAGAGAAAGGGGAAAGCTGGAGAGCACTTAGGGGAGTGAATGAGAAGCTAAACTCTGATATGCTCTAAGAAGAATACAATATGTATTTCTCCCTGTCCTGCACCCCTCCATAGTGTAAGCACAAAGCTTCTTGGTTTGAGTCGTAGCTCAAATAATAGCAAACTCATCAATTAGTTTAAAATTATAACCTACAAAAGTAGTGGTAAGGAGCTACTTAGTTAAGGAGTAGTATTTTGTTGGAGTGGGGTAATTTTGATACGGGTGCTGAGCTCATAGTCAGGTTTGAGGACCTTAAAGGTATTTGAGGGAGTAGCTTGCTGATGGAAAGAAGAGGAACAAGCATCCTCAAGCTACCAGTGTGTAGGACCTGAAACCATGTCATCTTTTCCAGGTCCCTCCCTCTTTTTTTAAGTTTTGTTTTTTGAGGCAGAAGAAAAAAAGATCAAAATGGGGCGGAGATCTACATCATCCACCAAGAGTGGGAAGTTCATGAACCCCACGGATCAGGCCCGTGAGTACCCATAAAAGCTAAGCAGGGGGAGTGGGGAGTGCCTGGAGGAGCAGAAAGAAAGCCTTCTCTGAGGATAGAATCCTCACTCGTGGATCAGAACTGAGTTTCTCTGACTGGAGAAATTCTATCTCAGTTTTGTCTGGGAAGGCTGCTTGCTTTCATGCTCTTGCTTCTCTTAAGTATTTGCCTCTTGTTTTCCACTGGTTATCAGTGTTGGAAGGCCTTTGTGCTTAGCTGCTGGATAAACTGCAGGCTGCTTCCTGGGACAGAGTTAATCTGTCCCAGGCAGGAATTTGAGGAACTTGTCAAATTTTGCAGGTGCTCTGGTTAGATGGGGGAGTTGTCCTCCTGGTTTTTTCTACTTTTGGTAACGTGCCAGGTGTTATCAATGCTCAGCGAATAAAGAAAATCCAGACTCCCACAGTGGATACGCTTTATTTCAGAGGCGTTCTCAAAGCCTACGTATTTTTAAAGTCTGTTGTCTGATGACTCTGTTTCAGCTTCTGTGCAGCAATCTTTTCAGGATTGCACCTATCACTATGACTTTGATCGCCTATTGTTCTTTTTTGTATGGAAAAAGCCCTGCTTCTGGAGACATGAAGATCACATCTCTTTTTTTCTCAATTTTTTTTTCTGTATAAAAGACAGGAAGTAGAAATCTATTTCATACTGTATTTCAGTGGTAAGCTGAGTTACAGTAAGTCTTTGTAAAATGAGTGAGCTGTTGAGAAACAGCCCTACTCTTGATGAAGGAAGGGTTCTGCATTAATTTGATTTTGTCTTTCAAATTGTTATTTTCTTTTTCTTTTCTCCTCTAGGTAAGGAAGCTCGGAAAAGGGAACTAAAGAAGGTAAATAAATAGATTAGGGAACATTTAGTTGGCATTTCCTATACGCTGTATCATGTGTGTGATTGTAAAGGGCCGTGAATAAACTCAATATTTTGGTTGATATCCTAAGACTGACTTTGGAAATACTATCCAAACATGTAGTTTAAAAAAAAAAACATAGAAGTCTTGTTTGGAGTAAACAGCTAGCCCCAGCTATGTTTTAACTTGTGATTATTTTTGAAACATTGCTGGAAGTACTTAGTAATTAAAAAAAAACCCAAAACAACAAAGCAAAGAAGCAAGCAGCAAACAAAATAAAAAAAAAATCCCAACAAATAAAACATCCAAGACTTTGAAGATTAAGAAGTGTGTATTTCTTAGTGTGTTTTACTGTATTTTGTCAGTGTGGATTGTGTGTGTCTTAATTGGAGTGAAGAAATGATAGAAGCATTTCCAGTTACCAAGATAGTGGAATTGCCATTGCCAGGAGTTTTAACTGCATTTGCTGCTGATTTGTGCCACGGTGAACGTTCAGGGCATCCTGAGGTGTGATTTTTTTCCTTCAGACTGGAAATACTGAGAAAGGGGTAACAGATGTTTTGTGTCTGTCTGCTGTGAAACTTTTCTTTCTGCTTGATCTCTGATCGTAGAACAAAAAGCAGCGGATGATGGTACGAGCAGCTGTGCTGAAGATGAAAGATCCAAAGCAGATTATCCGGGACATGGAAAAATTGGATGAGATGGGTGAGTGAGAGGTACCAGGCGTTGGACTTAGGCGTACAGTGGTTTATGTAGATGCACAGTGTAGTTTCAACAGCCAGCAGGGGAGACTGAAATAGAGTAATCTTTTTTCCTTTCCTGTTAGAAGGGGGGATTCTGTGAATATCTGGGGATTATGATTTGAGGTGTTGTGGTGCCATCAAAGAGGACTTTTTTCGTAGAAGATGATTGATAAGAAGAATGAGTAGTGTGTGTGTGTGTGCTGCTGATGTAGAGCTCAAGGAGGGGATTGTCATAAACCTGAAGACTTCCTGCAAACAGGGATTGGAACTTGCTTTGAAACAGTTTCATTCATCATAATTCTGCAGTAGAGTAATTTGCAAATTTTTTTGTCTTTTATTTTTTTTTTTTTATGTCTTGGATCAGAGTTTAACCCAGTACAGCAACCACAACTTAATGAAAAGGTGCTGAAGGATAAACGCAAAAAGCTCCGTGAGACGTTTGAACGTATCTTGCGGCTCTATGAGAAGGAAAATCCTGACATCTATAAAGAACTGCGCAAGCTGGAAGTGGAGTACGAGCAGAAGAGAGCACAGCTCAGCCAGTATTTTGATGCTGTCAAGGTAATGCTTACTGTATTTCAGTCTTGCAGCTGTGGTAGTGTGTTCTCTTTGCTCATTAGGTGTGGCAGTTACGGAGGAAAGGAGATTTGTATGAGTTCAGCATCATGTGGCCCACATGAAATACTAATTTGCGTAGTGCCTCAAGTTAGAGCATTTCAGTGAGGACGCTGTGGTGGTCGTCAGGTCACTCTTTGTCTCTGATACGCTGATCTCCTTCAGCATGAAAGGAGGAAGGGGAAATTTGTGTTGCAAATCACCAATATCAGCCTTTTGTGTTCCTCGTTAAAGAGAGAGCGAGCCTGTGAGTGTGCAGTTGATATTTCTGTGAATTTCTGCTAAACCTCTTCCTTTGGAACAGAATCCTTTGCATTCCTTTAAAGATCTTTCTCTTATATTCCTCCCTACCGTGCTGGAGAACATAGTGTTGTGCAAATGCAAGGATCTGTAGGACTTCTTTTTTTTTTTTTCTTTCCTTTGGAACATGCAGCAGTCTGTGATTTGAATACTTAAAAAACACAAAAGCACAGCCATACTTGTCTACAGCCTCTTCATTTTGTAGACTGAAGGTCTAAAAGGAGATGGAAACCTAACTGAGTTTTGACTGAAATACTAAAGCTTTTAATGGGTGCATTGCAAGTGCTTTGGTTTGCATTGAAAGCTTTTACTGTTGATGCTTTCCCGAATTTCTTTCGTGGACTGCTGCAAATTACCACACCCTTGAGAAGAGACACATTTGACAAGTGGTGGCAGGTTCCATATGTTCTGTACTTTAAAAAGTGATGAGTTTGTGCAGTAGCTTCTGTGAGAGTAACCCATTCTCTTTCTCTTTTTTTTTTTTCTTTCTTTTTCCTCGCTTCCAGAATGCTCAGCATGTTGAAGTGGAAAGTATCCCCTTACCAGATATGCCTCATGCTCCCTCCAACATCCTCATACAGGACATTCCCCTTCCAGGGGCTCAACCACCTTCTATCCTCAAGAAGACATCAGCCTATGGGTAAGTGGAAGAAGAATCTTACAGGGGAAGTAAAAAGGAAGCACTCGTATTATGGGGGAGGAGCTAGGGGTAGAAGCAGAGGTGATATTGACTCGTTGAAGTCAGGAATTCTGTGCAAGTGAATTGTGCTTTCTTTTAACCAAAGCCCTTTTTAATCTTTCCCCACTATTAAAGCTCTTTGTTTAAATTTCTAATACATTATGCCTTCTAGTTTTTATCTTTTTCATATCAGGAAAATAGAGCCCTACTGTTTTGAACATAAATGCCCCTTAAATTGCCCATATGTGTGTTCTTTTGTCCTGCTGGCATATTCAGTGTATATGAATAGTTCATATAAACTCCTAGTTTGCTTGGTTTTGTTTTGTTGGGTTTTTTTTCATTCTAGTGCTAGTTTTTGTCTGTTTCTTTCTGAATAGCCTTCTGTTTTCACCAACTCTGTGATATTTCATTCTTCTTCTGTGCTAGGATTCAAAAGCTGATTTTTTTTAGTATCATCTTCAGTTGCTTTCTGAGGAGCTTTTGTCTGGTCTTCTGCAGTCATGTCTTTGTATGAGGTTGTAAACTCCTTGTGTCAAATCTGTGCTTTCTAAACGTTCATGTTTCTTTTTAGAAGTCCGCATAAGCAGCGGTGAGAGAAGGCTGAATAATTCTGCTAAAGGCATGCTTGCTTTAATTTTGTTCCTGTATTTCTCATTTCCTTTCTCATTTCCAGGCCACCAGTTCGGTCCATTTCTGTGCTCCCTCCCCCGGGGCTTGGCGTTCCGCGTTTACCTCCGGGCAGGAAGCCCCCCGGGCCCCCGCCAGGGCCCCCGCCGCCTCAGGTCCTGCAGATGTATGGCCGGAAAGTGGGCTTCACCCTGGACGTGGCTCCTCGCCGGCGGGAGGAGGAGATTTCCTACAGTTCTGAAGCAGGTGAGGACTTTGCTGTTCCTCTCTCTGGGGTTTTCCTTGGCCTCTGTTTTGCTGTGGATGGTACTGCTGTCAATATCAATACAGTGTGCCCTAGACGAAGTGTTCTCTGGGCAGTATGAATGTTAGCGCTGTTTGATGGACTCTTGCTAAGTGATTGCTCCTCTGAGGTAATTCAGGTATATTCATAATATCTGCAATTTTGCTGCCAGCTGTATTTTTAAATGTTGAAACTTTTAATTACATGTCTCCAGATACGTTTTTTTGTTGGGTTTCGCAGATCAGATTTTTTTGGATGAACCCTTAACAGTGCTAAAAGATTGTTCATATTTATCCCTTTAAAACCCCAATCACTGTCAGAGAAACCTTCTGTTTAAAAGACCCATCAAGTAAACACCCCAAACCAAAACCACAACGAAACCCACAACCAGCCCTGAGTGTGTGTTTGCTAGGAGAACATGGGTCCTCTTTTTCATACAGTTGCTGTATCATCCCTAGAAACTTTTGTGACTAGATGGATTAGCTTTATTGCATGCCAGAAGGCATCAAAATGTTTCAATGGTGGGCAACTGCCAAATAGAAATCAGTGAATGAGTTGCAGTAGAAGTTGCCTTCACTTTTTTTGCTATGCAAATAAATCAGCAGGTTAATATGAAATCTTAGAGATTTTCCAAAATATCCTTTAAAGATATGTGCTAAAAAGTAAGGGGATGACAGTTTGTGGGGAATGTTGTGACTTTAAACATTCACTGGTGTGAAAGAATATTTTGTATTTGGAGTTCACGCATTTCCTAATACTTTGCTTTCTGCAGGACAGCGAGGCCATGATGATGACATGTCCAGCACTAGTGAGGATGAAGGTTATCCTGAGGATATGGATCAAGATAAGCACGATGAGAGCAGCGATGACAGTGACAGCGACAGGTCAGATGCAGACAGTGAAGGAGAGGACTTCCTGCATCGTGATAACGAGAAGGAGAGGGAAGGTGGCGAAGAAAAGAAATCAGGTATGAAGGGCAAATGAGACACTGGGGGTTGATTTTTCCGAAGAGAAACGCTGCTTGATAGAGTTGAGGGTATGTGTGTAATTTATTTAGTCAACTAATTATGTTCTAGCTCACCTAAATTGCAGCTAAAGGATTTTTATTAATAAATGGGTCAGAAGGAGGCTATCTAGAAGAGAAGCAATTTTCAGATAAACCTGTTTTCGTAGAAGCTGTGTTAGCTTATAGCTCACAAGCCATTTTTCACCTGAACCATTGCATTGGTAAGATACCTGCAAAATTAAGCCTCAGTGTAAAATATGCTCGCTTGCTTGGAGGAGACCAAGCAGTAGAGAATACTAGGTTAGCAAAACCTCAAACAATCAGAAACACCAATGTTAACTCTTATCTCAGGAGCATCATTATGTTAGACTGATATACCAGGTGTCGATGTAAGTATCTGATTTTTCTTATTTTCCTCCCACCTCCTGTCACCCTCACCCCTCCCCTGCTTTCCCCAGGTCACAGTGTCCGCTTTGCAGACATGCCTGGGAAGTCACGAAAAAAGAAAAAGAACATGAAAGAGCTGACTCCTCTCCAGGCCATGATGTTACGAATGGCAGGTGAGTAAGGTGGTTATAATAAGTGGTGATATGCCATTAGGCTTCCATTTAAGGTTTCTGTGGGCAGCTTACTTGGCACGGGTTTTATTTTATAGAGTAAACATTTTACTGTCATAATATAGGCTCTGCTGAGAGTATCAGCTCTTGTTAGGTATTTGACTTACAGTTCGGTTTTTGTTTTTTTTTTTCCTTTTGGTTGTTTGGGTTTTTTTGGTTTTGTAGGTTTTTTTTAATTTATTTTTGTTTAAGTAATGTGTGTGTTTTACATAGCAGAGTTGAAGTTAAGAGTAGCAATTTCCTGGTTTTTTTCTTCTAAACATTTTCTTGCTTAACTTTTAAACAGTTGTTTAAATGAAATATGAATCTCTTGGTGAAAGAGAAAGGGCAACATTGTCTGTGTGCTCAGCATGTAACCTGTAAGGATTTGTGCTCCCTAAAAATACCCTTCTGCCTAGATAAGCTAACCAATAAAGCAAACTTTGTTTCTTTTAAAAGGAAACTCCAGTCTCTTTCAAAGGTGCAGGAGTTTCTTGTTTATTGTGGCATTGTGTCCCCAAGCCCCTGTTGCCTCACCTCCCCGCAAACTCCCTTAAGGCAGAGATGAAATAGCAGCAGTTCGGGTTCCAGAGGAACACATAACTCTTGTTGTCAGAGCTCTGTCTCTAGAACAGCAGTGATTTTTCTGTTATTATTTTTATTTGTTTTCATTTTATGTTTAACTGTAAAAAGTGGTCAGATTTCCTCCCTTTGAAGTAAGAGTTATCTTTCTCTTGCTTCATTTTATGTTGTTCTGTGTACTCAGTTTTCTCTGATGTTCACAAAGATGTTACGCGTAGACAGATATTATAGATGTATCTCCATATCCAGGTCAGGAAATTCCAGAGGAAGGGAGAGAAGTGGAGGAATATTCAGAAGAAGAGGAGGAGGAGGAAGAGGACTCAGAGTCTGAAGAGACATCACAACAACAGCAGCAGCAACAACTCAGTGAGGAAGCACTTGCAGAGACCGGGTCATCTACTGCGACTTCCCAGGCCCAGCAGCAGCAGCAGAGCGCGCAGGCTGTGCCTCCGGCTCAGATACAGGCACCTCCCATGCCTGGGCCTCCTCCTCTGGGACCTCCTCCAGCCCCTCCTCTGAGGCCCCCAGGCCCACCCACCGGCCTTCCTCCTGGCCCTCCCCCAGGTGAGTACTTGATGTGCTCTGCCTTGAGGGATGCAGGCTCTCAGGCACTGGTATCACCTGGGGAGTTTGGAAGCTGCAGAATGTGTTGCAGATGGAGTATTCGTACCCAGTCACTGAGACCTGCCTGTCATCAGTCTACATCACCGTTGCTGTGCCTTGCTTCTGAGGCATCAGGCTCCTGTAGCTGTAGCCCTCCTGATGGTTGTCTTTGTTAGAGCCAGCACTGGCAGACAGCAGCAGAGCTAGTGTATGAAGTGGAGGAAAAGAGAAAAGGTACTTATTTTTAGGCCAGAAGAAAAATCAAATGCCACAGAGAAAGGTTTTTATCCGTTTGAATTCTGACAAACTCGGCTCAGAAGCTGTTACCAGTTACTGTTTAATTATATGGGGAGGAACCCTTTTTCCACGATACACTTGACTTTCATGAAGATGCTTTTAACTGTGCAACTGCTGCCTCTGCTTGAGATTTTTAGAAATTCTATTTAATCTGGCAGCTAGGTAGTGCAGCTTTCATTCATATGTTTATTCTTAGCTGATGAGATAGTTGCTGGGATATATTTTTAACCGTGGATTAAATGTCTGTTTTGTTGCACGACTGCTTTCAGGAGCTCCTCCGTTCCTGAGGCCTCCCGGGTTGCCAGGGCTGCGTGGGCCTTTGCCTCGACTGCTGCCACCGGGGCCTCCCCCGGGGCGCCCGCCTGGTCCTCCGCCAGGCCCCCCGCCAGGTCTGCCCCCAGGTCCTCCTCCCCGTGGTCCTCCTCCTCGTCTGCCCCCTCCTGCCCCACCAGGTAAGGGGTTCTGTTTGTTTCAGTGCCAAGTCCCTTCTTGCTTTCTTTTCTCAGTCTTGGCTGTGGTGATCAAGCCAGTGAGGTGTAACTGGCTGTCAGTTTGCCTTGGTTCCTGTCTCTGGCTGCATTGTGCTGTGTGTGCTATTACTTTAGTCCGTGCAGTAACAAGTAAGTGCTGTGCATAGTTTGGTACCAAGAAATCTGCCCTCAGGGAATTTCAGAGTTGAGACTTTTGCTCTGCTGAACTCTTTCTGAACGGCCTTTGGATGCTCTAATGGTGCTCCACTAAAGGAGTTGGAGATCTGCATATTTATTTTTTTTGTGCTTGGGTCAGACATTTCTGATGACTCTGAAATTCCAGTGGAATGGATTGTCAAGAAACTTTTTTCTCAGATTATAACTTGAAATTTAAAAGGGAGCAATAAACAAGCTCCTGGGGCTTTCAGAGTCTGAAGAGTAGCATTTTCAACCCAGCATTTAGTGCAGATTTGAAAACCTTTTTTATTATTTTTATTTTTTAAAGCCAGCGCTACTGCATCTTGTTGAGGGTTGTTTTGTTTTGCTTTCTGTTCCTGGCATTCTGAGCCCGTGCCCTTTTTTGCTCAAATATTTTGAAATTCCCGGATGTGGAGGCAGCTCAGGCTTTCTTTTCTTCCTACAGGTATCCCTCCTCCTCGCCCAGGCATGTTACGGCCGCCTCTGGTGCCTCCCCTAGGACCTGCCCCGCCCGGGCTCTTCCCGCCAGCTCCCATTCCAAATCCCGGGGTTCTGAGCGCCCCCCCCAGCCTGATCCAGCGGCCCAAGGCGGATGACACCAGCGCGGCCACCATCGAGAAGAAAGCCACGGCCACCATCAGTGCCAAGCCGCAGATCACCAACCCCAAGGCGGAGATCACGCGCTTCGTGCCCACCGCCTTGCGCGTGCGCCGCGAGAACAAGGGGGCTGCCGCTGCCTCCCAGAGGAAGCAGGAGGATGAGCCTGCCCTCCCGTTAACCAAAGCCGCCCCCAAGGCGGGATCCTCCGCCCCCATCTCTGTGCAGACGAAGGATGACGTGTATGAAGCCTTCATGAAAGAGATGGAAGGTCTCCTGTGACCTGCCGGAGCCCTGGCCGGCTTTCCTGCCCCTCCGAACACGCATCGGATCGCTGTGGAGGGAGAAGAGGGAAAGTCCTCCTGCAAGCAACGAGAGGGCGTGACTGGAAATGGTTCCCTACCCAGAGGTTAACTTGCCAGTGTGCGGGGAATAGAGACTGCTGCAGCTGAGGTGTGCCTGGGCACCTCCTTTCAGAACCACCACGTCCACTTGGTGAAAGGAAATTGCAGTAAAGAAGGTGATGCTGCTCCCCTCGAGTCCTCCCCCTTCCTTGGAGGGAGATAGTGATACTCTGGGTACAGGGGTGACTATTCCCTGCCTGAATCCTTACACACCCTGAGTGCTCTGGTGAGGGTAGTGGAACAGGTTTTTAAGGAGCCAGAAAAATGTTAACAGCATTTCATACACAAATGGTTGTCCAGTTTTTTATTTTCTGTACTGTTCTGGGTTTGGTTTTTTTTTTTTCTGTAAATATTTTGTAATCATGTTTTTTAGTTGCAGTGAGGTTGATCAATCATCTTTTTTCCAGGGTAGTCAGGGAGGTATTTCGTTGCGTATACTGTACACTGGAATTTTTCACCCTATCCCCTTTATGGTCATCTTGATGGATTTTTGTTGGCTGGGGAAACTTCATTTTGTCTTGTGAAAGACAATAAATGTTCAGTGTATCAACATAGCGCTCTCCCTGTGATTTGTGTAAAACTAGCAGGCAGGTGGAGATGGGGGCGGGTTCTTAGATGGAGGCATTCAGAACCTCGGAAAAGAAAACCATTAATCACCCTGTAAATAACCTGTATTTACTTTTTCCCACTGAACTTCGGCTACATTCTTGGTTTTAAGTTCCTAAACATCCCTTTTAACCCTTATTAGTAGGTAATAAAAACTTAAGTCCTGAAATACTACTAATAATTACAGAGAATTTATTCTGTATACTCATTGGAAGATTTGCTTCATATCAAGCCTCAGGTAACCACTGGGTGCATCATGGACAAATGAAAATTACTAAACAATTTTAATGTTAAAAGATTGACTTACAGATAATTTTACCTGTGGCTAATAACATCAAGATACCAGACTAGCAGATACCTCAGAAAATACATTTAGTTGGCTGTAAGTTTCAGGCTTAGCTGAACACACCACATTTTGAGGTTAAATCTGCTTTAAGGAGACAGGGTTATTAGCTAGCCAAACTTGCGCTTGAGAACTTTGAATCCGTTTTCACAAGTTCTGGACGCAATCAAAAGGGTTTGCACAGCAGGTCTCTCTAAAGTAAAATTTACATGAGCCCGCCTACTTAATGCATATTCTCCGCCCACCTAATGCATATTGTGTGATGCAGCTTTACACAGTTCTTGAAGCACGAAGTTCTTTCTTTATTAAGCAATTCTGTTTTCTAATTACGTTTACAAAAGTTGAGAAGATTCAGCCTGAGATAATCCACCTTGAAAACAGAGATAAGAGTTTGATTAGAGCAATACGGAAGAAATTTCTCTCTAGAATCAGAGAAATGCCTTGTATTACGTGGTCCTGCCGAGTTTCTACACATACCAGTAGTGCTGGAATGTAAATGCTCCTACTGATAGTAAAAGTTCTATTTTCTCGTAATAACACATTTTTAAGTAGCCCTGTAGTAGCGTTTCTGAGTTTCAAAGTACAGTGTTATTAACA
This sequence comes from Phainopepla nitens, assembly GCA_013400175.1. NCBI lineage: Eukaryota > Metazoa > Chordata > Aves > Passeriformes > Bombycillidae > Phainopepla > Phainopepla nitens. The sequence goes on from VXBQ01000016.1 coordinate 156,674, forward strand.
AACGGACAGCGCCGGCGCTTGGCGGGGAGGAGGCGGCGGTGCTGCCGTGTCCCCTCGGAGCGGGCGGTGCTGCCGTGTCCCCGGGCCGGGCGGTGCTGCCGTGTCCCCGGGCCGGGCGGTGCTGCCGTGTCTCCTCGGGCCGGGCGGTGCTGCCGTGTCCCCT
>VXBQ01000018.1:1393-19511 GCA_013400175.1 Phainopepla nitens
TGAAATAATGGGTAAAAAAGACGCTCATGTGGAAGCTGGCGGGGAGGAGAGAGCGCCTCGAGCTTTCTGCACTACAGCATCCTCCAGGACCCGCTCCCAGCCCCTGAATTTGGGACTCCAGGACCCGCTCCAGCCCCTGAATTTGGGACTCCAGGACCCGCTCCCAGCCCCAGAATTTGGGACTCCAGGACCTGCACCCAGCCTCAAAATTTGGGACAGACTTGCCAAGGACTGGACTTGAACTCTGCTTCAGAGATTTCCACCCAACCCGCCCAGCTGGCTCCTTCTCTGGACTTTTGTAATGATTTTTTTTTTTTAGCAGTAATTAAAAGAAAGATTAAAAAAAAAAAAAGAAAAAAAAAAGGGGGGTAAAAGAGAAAACTCAGAGTCCTCTGTGAGGAATATTCTCTATTTTAAATATTTTTAGTATGTACTGTGTATGATTCGTTACCAATTTGAGGGGATTTGTACCTATTTTTTAGAGATTTTTTTGGAAATGCTCTTATTTTTCCAACAGCTAAAAAAAAATGACACTTAGTGGAGCAGCCCTAGGTTTTCTTGCAGAGGTATTTTTGTATAGAGAAGTGTCTTTTTTTTGCTCTAAAAATGAAACTAAACCAGTGTGCTCTGCCCTGGAAACCCAGCACTGGGGCAGGGACCAGCATGGGAGAGGCTTTATTTTTCTAACTCGTAGCAAAACCAGCCAGGAGGAGAACTTCACTTTATTTTTTCATAACCTTGAGCCTTAAAAGAAAAACAAAAAGAGGAAAAAAAAATTTTAAAAAACCCCCATTGAGCAGCCCCAAAGTGCTGCTGAGAGAAGCCTTAAAGCAGCCCCGTGATAATCACTGGGCTGGGGTGAGCCCGACCCCTCCGGGCACCCCCTGCCCACCCCAGGGTGCCAAACCCAGCCAGGGGCTCCTCTCTGCCTGGGACACGTCACAGATCCTTTAAATTATTTATTTTGGGGAGAAGAGCAGCTTTGAATCACAATTTTCCCTCGGGTTTTGTTGTTTTCATCTCCCCCCGCAGTCCTTTCAGAAGCGTTGCATTGGTGGGAGCATTATTTGGAGGTGACCGTGCCTGTTAAATTATGGTCTGAAACTGTAACCAGTCCTTTATTTATCTCTTTAATTCCTTTTGGTTGTTGTTATTATTATTATTATTATTATTCTTTTTGGAATCTGTGTCCTGGGTTTGTACAAACTTTGAGCTCTTCCTTTTTTTTTTTTGTTTGTTTGAGGTTTTTATTTTTTTTTCTTTTGCCTTCGAGGAGAAACTGGAAGAAGAAAAAAAAAAAAAAAGAAAAATGAGATTTGTACAAACTAAAGATTGCAAATGTAGCGGATCACTGAATCATTTGCCTTGTTTCCTGCCTCAGCTCTCTGGGACACACGAGCTCGTGCAAGGACGAGCCCCACACCCCAGCCCTGCTGCAGGGGTGGCACCGTTTTAGCCTTCAACCCCCCCAAAAACTGCCTGGGAGAGGTGGGGGGACACTGATTTTGGTGAAGCTGTGGCTGAACAGTTAAGGATTGCTTTTTAAAAAAGACAGCAGACTTTTTTTATTTAAAAAAAAATGATATATTTGTTAACTTTTTTTGTTTTGTTTTGTTTTAGAGATTCAGTAGGAGAAAAAAAAATCTTAAAGCACTCTTATAATATGGCATCTTTCTATTTCTGTATAAAAGCAGATCTTTTTAAAGTATTTCTGTAACTTAAAAGACCTGTCCTTTAAATCATATTTTGTCTTTAGGTAAGTTTGGTTTGGTTTTGGTTGCAAGATCCTTCTCTTTGTGAAACTTACCTTTTTTGTTTTGTTTTGTTTTATTTTGGGTTTTTTTGTATATTATTGTTTGCAATAAATATACATTGTATCAAAAGTTCCACCTGCCCCAGGTGTGGGATTTGTTATCAGGATTTATTATCAGGGTTTATTATCAGGATTTGTTATTAGGATTTTTTAGCAGCCTCCAGGGGACACGGAATGCTGGATGGGTTTGGGTTCATGGCTCAGGGTTGGGGTGTCCCCTCTCCTTTATCCCAAGCTCAGCCATCCCAGAAAAAGCAGAATAAATGGGATTGGGGGTGGACAAATCCAGACAGGCCAGGTCAGGTGTGACCCCACAGGGGACACCTGAGCTCTGGCTTGTCCCCAAATCTTGCTGGCTCTGCCCTCCCCCGGGTGTCTGCTTGCTTTTGGGGATGCTGAGCATGAGGGGAGGAGAAAGGAGCGACCCCAGGGCTTTGGGCTTTCAGGTCATCTTCTAAAAACTGCTAAAATCCTCCCAAAAACCCCAATTCTCCCAAGAGCCAAGCAGAAGCTGTGTCATCCTCAGGGATCAGTGTCCCCTGTCCCTCCCCAGGAAGGAATGACCCCCCTGGCTCATCGATTTTCCAATCCAGCCCATCCCAAATAAATCCCTGGGGAGGGATTTATGCCCCCTGCCCTGCTGGGGCTCTGCAGCAGCTCAGGCCAGGATTTGTCACCTCCCCCTGGGGCTGCTGTCACCACAGAGCTCGCTGGAGACACAAATCTGTGCAGGCCCCTCCACAACACTCCCCCGGTGCAAGGCCACAGATTCCACCCAGGAAAACTTCTGTAAAAATGTCCCAACTTGTCCCCAGTTCCCAGGCTGGGAACGGGGCTACTGTGGGGCACCCGGAGAAAGCAGAGTCAGGGAAAAAATGGGATTGGAGACGGACAAATCCAGACTGGCCAGGGCAGGGTGTGACCCCAGAGGGACACCTGAGCTCTGGCTGTCCCCAAATCCTGCTGGCTCTGCTCTGACCTGCCCAGTTCAGGGCCCAGCTCCAGGAGTCAGGTGGAGATTTTACCCCAGCTGGAATCTTTTCGTGGCTGGAAAACCCCCTCTGATCCCGTCCTGCAGCCCCAGAGCACCTAGAGCTCCTCCACACCTCTGTGAGGTATTTTACACTCCAGGCAAGCACCCGGAGGGATTCATTAACTCTGAGCATTAATTGGGGTCAGTGGCACTCCGCTGTGCCATGTGGGAACACTTTGATCCCAGACATTTCTCCCCGGCCCCACTCGGACTTTGCCCGCTGCGAGTTTTGGCCTGGCTGCTTTTTTGGGATAAAAGAACAAAGACAGCTCCTGGTTTTAGGGTGAGGAAGGAGCTCCAGGGAGAGCTCAGCAGGGCCACCGGGGCACTGCAGTCCCGTGAAGCAGAAAATGTCTTTCCAGTGCTCGTGTGGGTGGGACGGGCTGGGAAAGGGCCCGAAATTGGGACGGACATTGCCTGACCCAGCAGGGGTCGGGCCAGGAGGGACCTTTCTCATCCTTTTTCACCCCAATGGGAGCGGGGCAGATCCTGCTGGATCCCAGGCAGGCAGAGCCGAGCCCAGCACAGCCCCAGCTGCTCCCAGGGACATTTCTGTCCCAGCCCAGCCCTGCTCAGCTCCCCTCTCTCCCCCTTCCCAGAGCCGGCTCCACCTTCCCAGCGGAAGCATCCCGGGGATTTCTTCCTCTCAAAAACCCCAAAAGAGCAAAGCTGCTGTCCCAGGCTGGCCCTGCCGTTCCGGCTCTGTTTGCTCTCGGGGTGGGCTCGGAAGATTTTGGGCTGCACTGGACCAAGCCGAGCCGGGCACGGGGCAGCTCCGGCCTCCTGCCCAGCCCTGGGGGACACCCAGGGAGGGGAAAACGCTGCAAACCCGCAGAGCTTCGGGCAGGCTGTGCTAGAAAGCAGAGCAGGAGGGGTGGGGAGGGAAATCGTGAGCGGAGGGAACTCTGGCAATGCTGCAGGGCAGGTTTGAGCGCCGCAGATAAGGGCGGGTGCGGGCACAGATGCGCAGCGAGGTGGCTGCAGGGCTGTGGGGTGCCCCCAAATTCCTGCAGAAAGTCGGGATGGGGGTGGGCAGAGCGAGGCTGAGCCCTGTGCAGTGCCGGGAGGAGTTGGGATTATTCATCAGTTCGCGGAGAGGGGAAAACGAGCGCTGATAAATAAAAGAGAGAGAAAGTTTCTGAGCAGCCCCGCTCCCTGGGACATCCCGGCTTTCCGGGCTCGGTGTCAGCTGCTCCCTTTGGGAGCTGCAATTTGCATTTTTTTTTTTTTCAACCAGCGGCTGGTGCTGACATCGCCTCGGAGCCGGGGCTGTGTCCCGGGGAGGAGGAGAGCGCAGGAGCCGTGCCGGGATCCGGGATGAGGAGGAGCGGGGATGCGGAGCCCAGGGCGTGCTGGGCTCTCCCTCCGCCCTTCCCAGGGCCCGTTCCCGCAGGCAGGCGGGGATTTCCACGGAAAAGTGAAAGCGGAGGAGTTTCCCCGCAGTCGGGGTTTGTTTCCCTCGGGATCACGCTCAGCCCCAGGCTGGGAATTGCAGCCGCTCGGGAGAGGGGTTTAGGAAGGGAGGACAAACCCAAATCCCATTTCTCCACAAAATTTGGTTAAAACGCTTGGATTCCGTGCTGCAAAGGTGGAAAAACTGGGGAGAGAGGAGAACACGGAGAAACAGGGCACCAACGTGTCCAAGGAATGAGAGAGGACACCGAAAATAAAACCTGAGGCAGCTCTAGCACAAGCTCCTGCCTGTGTCCGGCCGGGGATGGGGATGCAAATGGGATTGGGAGGGCTCAGTACCCAGGAAACAGCGCCCAAAGATGCTCCGTGCAGGACACAGGGACACTGCTGTCCCCTCTGCCACCGCCCAGATCACGACACCCACAACAGGAGGGGAGGACAAGGCCAGGTCCCTCCTGCTCTCCCCACAAGGCAGAGCCCCCTCCAGTGCAGAATGAACCCCTCTGGAGCAGGGGTGGGTCACCCCCATGGCTGTCCCCACATCAAACTCCAAGAGAGTTTGATCCCACAGATCCCTAAATTCCCAGGATCCATTATCTGATATCCCAATTTCTCCATGGGAAAATCCCATGGAGATTTGGGCTCTCCACAGTCCAGATCCCCCACCCAAAATCCCAATTTCAGGGGAAAATCCCATGGGGATCTGCACCCTGCACAGTCTAGATCCACCACCCAAAATCCCAATTTTAGGGGAAAAAGCCATGAGGATTTGCACCCTGCACGGTCTAGATCCATCATCCAAAATCGAAATTTTAGGGACTGCTTGAGTCCCCACACCAGAGTTTCTCACAGCTGGAAAAGAGTGAGAATTTAACCCTCAGTTCCCGAGGTGACAGCTCAGACGTGGTCCCCAACCCAGCACAGGTAGGACAGAGTTTCTGTCCCCTCCCAGACGTGTCAGAAGGGGGGAAAAAAAAACAGTTTCACATCTGATTTTCGTGCTGCCAGCGTGGGGATTAATTACACACCTCGTCTGGGCAGAGCCCAGCTATCACCACCACACAGAGTCTCGCTCCATAAATTTTCAACTGCTAATAATAAGGCTGGACAGGAGTTTTAAAGCTTCAGTAGACAGTTTACAATTAACCTACTCCTGTCAGCTGGAAAATCACCTTAAAATGGGATTCCAGTTCACATCTGACTCGCTTGGAGTGAGAGTTTCACTTTTGGAGAGTGAGAAGCTGCCCAAGCTCGCAGGTTGGAGTGGAGCCTCCAACCTCGCAGGTTTCTCCCTCATCTTTGCCACAGCTCCAAGGTGCAGCCTCCCAAAGCTCCCCCTTGAAACACCTTTGAAAAGCCCCAATAACGAATTCCATCAGCGAGGAGCAACTTGGGCAGGGGTTGGGGAGGGGGGAGCGGGGAGCCGCCCAGTCATTTTCTGTGATTAAAAGGCAAATTTTATTCCTGGAGAAACTTGGAAGCAAATGTGGCGTTGCCATGGTTTCACACCCACTGGCTGGAAATGACAATATTAGCAGGGTGACCTGGTAATTAGAAACTGTGCCCCCAGGTCAGGCTGCGGAGAAAATAAAGAGAGATTAGGGCGTGCTAAAGACACCGCATAATGCTGCGGGCTCCTGCGCTCCCCACCTTTTATAAGCGGCCCATTTAAATGCAGATTCTGACTTTCCACCTGGGGCTGCTAATCTGTCTCACAGCCAGATCAAACAATGAGCCAGCGCTCCGCACTGTGGGGCCGGGCAGCTCTGGGGCTCGGGCTGGCATCGGGGCCCTCGCTCTGCCCGTCCCCCTTTTCTCAAGGGAAAACCCCGAAGGTTTCGTTCGCCGATGATTATTTGGGTGTTTGTGCCCTCCTCTCCCACCACTGAATTCCAAGGGTTTGGAGCAAAACAGGTTTTCATCCTCATCTTTCTCCAAACTCCAACGATTTGGAATAAACCAGGCGAAGATTTTCATCTTCCTCTTCCTCAAACTCCAATGATTTGGAGCAAACCAGGCTCAGATTTTCATCCTCCTCTTCCACCCCAAACTCCAATAATTTGGAGCAAAGCAGGCTCAGATTTTCATCCTCCTCTCCCACCCCAAAATCCAATTATTTGAAGCAAACCAGGCTCAGATTTTCATCGTCCTCTTCCTCCAAACTTCAAAGTTTTGGAGGCACCTCTCTGGGCAGTTCCAAGGTCTGGCCACACTTTCCAAATAGAAATTCCTCCTGATGTCCAACCTGGACCTCATCTGGTGCAGCCCGAGACCATTTCCTTTTGTCCTGACCTTCCCTGGGAGCAGATCCTGACCCCGCCGGCTGTCCCCTCCTGTCAGGGAGTTGTGGAAAGCCACCAGGCCCTCCTTCAGCCTCCTTTTCTCCAGACTCAGCCCCCCCAGCTGCACCTCAAAAAAAACCACCCAAGGAATTCCCTGTCGTCCTTGTCGCTCACAGCAGAAAGACTCCCCCGACGCTGCCCATGGAAAAACCTCTGGAAAAGCAGCCCAAGGTGCTTCCAGCTGTGTTTTCCCTGGTGGCAGCAGCTGCTGGTGGTGGCTGGGTGGGGACTGTCCTCACGCAGGGCTGGCAGAGAGGAGCAGCCCCGAAGTGATGAGCAGGACGTCCCGTTTGAGAGGGCAATTCCGGTGTCACCAAAGCCAGGTGACATCAGCACCGCCGAGAGGGAAATGTTCGAGCTCCTCAGAGCTGCACCTGGCCCTTGAACGCTCTTCACTTTCATTAAGAGCATTTCAGGGAGCGCTAATCACAGCCCTGCCCTGGCCCTGGCAGGTGTCAGGTGCATCAGGCATCTCCTTGGAGAGCGCCTGGAATTTTATCCACTCCCGTGAAAGTGCCAAAGCCAAGGGCTCGAGGCCCAGCCTGTGACAAACCCCAGTAAAATGTGGGGTTCTGGTCCCACTCTGCCCTTCTGGGATGGATTTTGACATCTCTGTGGCTTTATGGTCCTGGGAATCTGAGCTCCACCAGCTCCATCCAAACATTCCCAATTCCAGAGCCACCCCAGCCTTTCAAAGTAGGAGAGAAATAGGGAAAATAATTCCCAGGAGACTTGGGAGGGCACAGGGGAGGATGCTGCCCTCCCCTCCTTTACCCCAATCTTTGCAAAAATGGCAAGCACAGGAAGGGAAAGCCAATGGGAAATCCTGGAAAAGAATCTGGAAACTCTTGGGAAGAGCAGCCTCTGGATGCAGTGGGCAGAACCCTTCATTCCCAGCTGCCTTTTTTCGGGATTGCTCCTTGCAGCAATGCTGGGGTGATAAAGGAAGACAGCGGAATGATGGAGGCACTGGGAATACGGGAAAAGCGAGGCTGGATCCCTTCCCATGCCCACCTCTGGCATCCAGGCAAAGCTGAGCTCCTCCCTGCCTCAGTTTCCCCCGGCTTCAGCTCCCTGCTGCCCTGCACAAACGATTCCTTTGACGCCTGCAAATCACAGAGCCCATTTTGCACCGGTTTATTGCAGATACCAGCCTCGAAGAGCTGATTTTGGTCACGGACACTGCGAAAGGACCCCCAAAAAAGCCAGACCTTATCAGCTTCATCCCCGCCTTGCTGAGCCCCTCTGCCGCCTCCCGCCCCTTTGCTCGCCCCCGTTCCTCCTCCCTGCCCAAACTGTCATGGTTTATTTTGTTTGGGTGGATTTTCTTTCTCCTTCTCCCCCCTCCCCGGCCAAACAGACTTTTCCCATGGAGATGCAGCCCGCTCCGAGCCCATTAGCATCCTTGTGCATAATTAGGGCCGCGGGCATTGTCATGCAAAGCAGCCTCGGATGACAACACTTCAGCCCGGACGACGCAGGAACGCCGCGAGCAAGTTTCTCACACTGGTTTTAGCCAAGGCAAACCGGGCTCCGCACGGCTTGGAGATTTTAATTAATTAATTAATGGGTGCTGGGCTGCCCTGCATCCCTCCTCCGTCCACGGGCTCCCTCTTTTTGTGTAGTGGAATCTTGGAGTGGTTTGGGTTGGGAAAGACCCTAAAGGTTCCACCTGAGCACCCCAGAGCTTCCCGGGCAACTCCAGCCCCTTCCAGGACCTGGGACTGACTCAGAATTGTCAGCAGTGGAGTCACAGGGATGGAATTTGGGGCTCAGGGTCCTCCTGAGTCACAGGGGAGGAATTTGGGATATTCCTGAGGTGTCCTGGGTTTAACCCTTACGCTCCCAGCTCTGCTCTTTGCTTTCACAGTTGGAATTCTCCCTCACATTCAAGAGTGAGATGGAGAAGAGAGAGGGACCCCCACAGATATCTCCCCAAATTCCTGAAGGATCCCAACACCCTCCCATCTCTCTCTGGCCATCCCTGCAGAGGTCCATCCCTCCCAAAACCAGGGATTTTGGCCAAAAAACACAGCTCAGGGCCAGCCTGTCCCTCAGCAGGTCCTTGAGGGACCTCATTGACAGGTCTGTGTGACCCTTCCTGAGGAGGATTGAGGAAAAACGGGAAGGGAAGGAGCCACAAACACCCCTGAGCCCCTCAGCCATCCCACACCCGCTGAAATGATGGGATCTGAGGGGACACTGGGAGCAGCCTAAGGGAAACCCCTTCCTGCACAGGACACCTCAAAAAATCAGAGAGATCTGCTCTGAAAGTGGCAGGGTCTAGTGCAGGCCTCTGGGCGCTGCTTCACACACAGGCCTGGAGTGTCCAGCATGCCCTGGATTGTCCAGCAACCTCTGGAATACCCAGCAGGCCCTGGAATACCCAGCAGACACTGGAATATCCAGCAGTGCCTGGATTGTCCAGCAGCCCATGGATTGTCCAGCAGCTGATGGATTGTATGGCAGACACTGGAATACCCAGCATGGATTGTCCAGAAGCCCATGGAATATCCAGCAGTGCCTGGATTGTCCAGCAGTGCCTGGATTGCCCAGTAGCCCCGAGAATGTCCAGCAGCCCATGGATTGTCCAGCAGCCCATGGATTGTCCAGCAGCCTTGAGAATGTCCAGCAGCCCATGGATTGTCCAGCAGCCCCTGGATTGGACAGCNTTGCCCAGTAGCCCCGAGAATGTCCAGCAGCCCATGGATTGTCCAGCAGCCCATGGATTGTCCAGCAGTCCTGAGAATGTCCAGCAGCCCATGGATTGTCCAGCAGCCCCAGGATTGTCCAGCAGGCACTGGAATGTCCAGCAGCCCCAGGATGGTCCAGAAGCCCCAGGATTGTCCAGCAGCCCCCGGGACACAGCAAAACCCCCAGCAGGGAGCCCAGGGCAGCTCCAGGCTGGAGCAGTTCGTGTTTCCAGCCCAGCCCCCGTGCTGGGGACGGGCAGAGCCGGGCACTGACCCCAAAACAGCCCCTCTGGGATGGGGACCAGGCCAGCAGCAGCTGCCAGGAGCATTTTTCCTTGGGCTGGCATGGTTTGGGTGACAGGAACCTCCTGCAGAGCAGTGACAGCGCTGAGGAAAAGGGGCAAATCTTGGAGGGTTTTACAGCCCAGCCCCACCCCGGGCAGGGAAGGGGCTGGGGACGGGGCTCAGGTCGCTGCTGGGAAGGAGGGAGGGAGCAGGACAAGGCCAGCAGGGTGACACCTCTGCAGGGACAGGCACTGCAGAGCCAGAACCAGCCCAGGTCTCTGCCCCTCCCTGCTCCAGACCCTGGAAAAATCCCCAGTCCTCCAAGATGCTTTTCCAGCTCCCTGAGAGGAGATCACCGATCCCCCTCTCAGCTCCTGGAATTTTAGATTTTTTTTTTTTGCTGGGCAAATATTTGTTGTCCTTTCCAAAGGAAAAATTTCCTTTTCTCACCTGGGAAGTGATTTTGCAGCGGGGCAAAAATCAGTGGATTTTGGGGTGGATCACTCAGAGGACACAAAGGAACAACACACATTCCCAGTGCTCAGCTGCTCCCTGCTCCACTCCTCCTGCAAAGTGAAAAAATAACCTGGAGAAATTAAATATTCCCTAAAGCTGCACGTTAATGTTCAGCAGCTCAGAAAAATGACAACTCTTTGTTTAGACTTTCTCCTAATTCATATTTCATCCGGGCCTCCCCTAATCCAGACCCAATCCATCTTCCCTCCTATTTGTTTTCTCTCCCCCCTCCCTTTTTTTTTTTTCTTTTAACCTGTTTAATCCTTTTAAGTTCAAGGATTTGAAAAGCAAATACTATAAAAGATGAAAGGTGCGTTGGAGGAAATCAACTTTGATAAGAGGCTTTTATGGCTTGTAAACCTTATTCCGGCCCTTGGGCTTGAAAGGCAGGACTAATTTTAAGAGCTTTATGCAAGCCTCATGTTGAGCTTCAAAAAAAAACCTGTTCCAGCCTAAAAATTATGGGGCTCAGGGGCTTTTCCTCACGGTGGCACAAATTTGGGCGACCACAGTACAAATTTGGATTTTCAGGAACTCAAGAAACAGCCAAAATGAGTTTAAAAGAAGAAAAAAAATTTATTAAATATTAGGATTAATAGCATAATCCTGAATAAATTGCTTGATATTCTCCTTAAAGCTTTGCACCTGCAGCAGCTCCAGCCACGATCCCACACCTGGACTTTTACAAACCCAAGGAACAACCAGAGCAGCTTGAAAATGAAGGAAAAACCCTCTTAATATTAGGATTAATAGCACAGCTCGGAATAAACTGCTGGTGTGATATTCCCCTCAAAGCTTTGCACCTGCAGCATCTCCAGCCACAATCCCACACCTCCCCTGGCCAGGGAAAAGCAGCTCTGCAAGGGTTAAAGAGCCCCAGCCCCACGTCCTGGCCGGGCTCCAGCTTCTCCTGTGGGGCTTTTGCATTTATTCCTCTCAGTATTTTTGGGGGTTATTGTCCCTGAAAAGCAAAAGCTGTTTGCAAACACTGCAATCCAGCAGTTTTCACCTCTGGAAAACGCTCCCAGCAGCCCTGAGCAGCAAAAAGTGTTTTTATCACTCAACTTTCTGTCTTCCACAGATCTGCAAAGACATGAGAAAATCTTGTTAGTGCCCCGGGCTGAGGGAACACATTGGGCTCGAAATGACAGCAGAGCCCCAGCCCAGCTCTGCTCCATCCCCCAGGCTGAAAAAGTGCCAGTAAATAACAACAGGCCTGGGAATAATCAGGGGAGAAGGGCTGAGGACGTTTGCACGGCCGTGTGGAGCACAGTTATCTCGGGAAAGGCTTTCCAGCCCAGCTCAGATGTCAGGTGTTCCCCCCTGGACCCCGTCCAGAGCCCAGCTCGCTTTTCTGGGAAGGAACCAGCAGCAGGGTCGTGGTTTCATAGTTCAATAGTGTCCAATTTTGGGATCATTTTCACCTCGGAAGCACTCTGGGCGAGGTGAGAGCTGTGTCCAGGCAGGTGAAGGGGAGCAGGAGGGATTTGGGGTGCAGATCTGTCACAAACCCCAAACCCCAGGAGCCACCAAGCCACAGGAAGATGAGCTGGGAACAAAAATCAGCCTCCACGTACGGGATAAACCCCCTAAATCTTCAATATTAAAGAACATCATGGCAAATCCAACATCTTTATCCTCAGACATCATCCTTTGGGATTCCAGCCTGGAGTCCCCTGCCCTTGCTCAGCTCCCAAGGTCCCCAGGAGGAGGAGGATGTGGAAGCGCAGCTGTTGTGCTCAGCAGCCCCAGGGCACTGTGCTGACACTCATTCCAACGAGCCTGCAACATTTGGCCACCAGAGCTGCTCCCTGTTTGTTTTGGGAGGACCAGGGATTGCTCAACAGCTGCTGGGGAGGCCTGGTTAGCCAAAAAAAGAAAAAAAAATAATAATAATGCCCTGCCCTGAGCACATCTCCAGGGAAACCAAGTGGTTTTTCCACTTATTTCTGTGTCACCAGTAGCACCAGGGGACTCTGACAGCCCCACACGGAGGGAGAGGAGCCACCCAATCCTGCAGGAATGGGGCGAGGAGGAGGAGGAGGAGAGAGGAAAGGTGACACAATGGGTGGCCAGAGCTCAGGCAGAGCTGAATTTCCAGGGTCTGAGTGGCCAGAGGAGGAGGACGACGAGGAGGAGGGAACGCTTCCCAAAAACTCTGTTTGCAATAAAAATAAAAAGGAGCATCCCAGAGGAGGGGCTGCCTGTGGCTCCCCACGCTGCCCGGACACCTCCAGCCGTGTGGGAAGGGCCAAACCGAGGGGTGAGGGATGAGTGAGGAGCCAACAGGCAAAAACACAACAGGGAAGGGCAGGACAGGCCCTGGCACCACAGGTGGGGCCTGCACGAGCCCCCACCTCAGCCAGCCTTGGGGCCCCGGACACCTGGATGGGTGTCACCAGGAATTCCACACAAGTGGCAGGAAGGGACGAGAAAAGCTTGTCACAAACCCTTCAAACGTTCTCTGCTTCAAATATTTGGGGGGAAGGTCTTTATTATAACGGCTTGTTTTTATATTTGAAGCAGCTGATAGCCTACCTAAAAATGAGACTGGAGTACAGAACTTCCTATATCCCCATTCTCCAGGGATCTTCACACCCCACCAACACTGGTCCCAACACTTGTCCCCACAGAGTGGCACCTTTTCCAACAGGAAAAGGATCAGAAATGGGGCTCTGGATTTGCAGTTTCCCATCGGCACAAAAACCCCTCCTCTCTCGTGCCAGAGCATTGTGGCACTGTGATGTCACCGCTGTCACCTCCCACCAAACCAGGGACTGGGGATCTCCAGAGCCACCAAATCTTTCAGTCCTGGCTTTGGGGACATCCCCAAACCCTCTGTGGGTCAGAGGCAGCCCACACACCCTCCCACATGAGAGCCACACCTGAGCCCTTCCCTCCCCTGCTCCTCCTGCTCTGGGGCCAAACCCTGGAGCTACCTCACCTGGGACAGGTGAGTGCCCCCAGCCCCTGCTCCTCCTTTGGGATGGGATCAGGATCAGGGTTAGAATCAGGACCGGGATCAGGATCAGGATCAGGATGGGATCAGGATCAGGATGGGATCAGGATTAGATCAGGATCAGGACCAGGATCAGGATGGGATCAGGATCAGGATTAGGATCATCCATCAGACCCCACACCCTGGGGAACCAGCCCCACACCCTGGGCCCAGCCTTCTGTCAACCCAAAATGCCCAAAACCAGCCCTAAACACTTCCAAAGTTTTAGGAAGGAAATAATGAGCCTTTTTTCCTAAATTAAATCCTTTTCTTCCCCTCTCCAACACAGCAGGGCCTCTACTGTCCCCAAGTCTGATAAATAAAAGGAGCTCTGGATTTCCATAGGTACTCCGAGCATCTTTTAAAATGTCCTTTTAGTGAGCACAACTTCCTAAAGCTGGAGTTCCACCCAAAGGTGGAGTGGTGCCAAATCAGTGCTGACTTTTTGCAGTGCATCCTGAAGAAGCTGAGCCTTCATCCCAGCAGGATGGAACTCCTCTCTTGCAGGGGTGAGGAGGACAAGGCTGAGGAGCAGCCAGCCCTTACTGGAGCAATCCAGGGGTCATTAATTGCAGCCTGCCCCGCCCAGCTCTGCCCCCAAACCCTGGCAGACCCTTCCCTCCTCCCAGCCCCCTCAAACGGGCTTTAACCTCTTCCCTCCTGAGCCCCAGCTGCAGCAAAGGGGATGGAGGAGAATTCCAGGGGAGCAGCACTCAGAGGTCACCAACCTCAAGCGCTGAACTTCCTTCTTTTCCCAAAAAATGGGGGGAGAGGCCCTTGCTGGGATGAAGAGTGGTGGGAACCCTCTCCTCCTGCTCAGCTCTGGGAGGATGTGGGCCCAGCTGGGGGGCGGCCAGGATCAAAGAGCCTTTGACATTTTCAGACCAAAGGGTCTTATTTTTATTTTATTTCTGAGGGCCACATGCAGTCAGAGGCCTTTAATGGTGCTGGAAACAGATGGGCCAACAGCTTCTCTGCTCATCCAGGGCGCCAGGCAGAGAAATACCACGGAAAAATGAGCAATTAAAGTTTTCCCTTCTCCATTTCCCATCCCTGCTCCTTTCTGGCTGCTGGAAAGTGGCCCTGGACAAGAAAGGAGTGGTCACCACCTAATCCCAAGGCATCTCCACCAGGTCAGGGTTGTTCTGGATGGGAATCAAACCCTGCCCTTCAAACAAAGGAATTGCAAGGAACCAAATGAAAATTTTAAGACTTTTCCAGGTTCTTGATTTCTGCTTGGACTTATTTTTCCCCTTTTTTTGCTTCGCTCAGACAAGAGAAGGAAAATTAAAAAGGACTGAAGAACTAAAAGGGGAAATGCAAGGAAGGGGGGAAGGATGGAGGAGAAACCATTTTAGAGGTGGAAAAATCCTAAAATTCAAAGCCAAACTTTTTTCCAAGAAGAGGAATTCATTAAGATTTTGGGAGAGAAAGGGTCAAGCTCTAGCTGGAAAATTCCCACTCAGGTCAATTTAAAATCATCCCCTCCCTCTGCCCCTGGAGCCCCCCATGGAATTACTGATCCTTGGAATTTCAGCACAATCCAAAGCTGAGCTCCCCAAACTCAAAGATTGTCCTTCCCCTTGGCTCTGCTGTGAGCAAAACCCATCCCAAGGATCAACAGAAATCAGGAGAACTCAACTGTGGAATCAAATTCACCCCAGAGCTCTGGCCAAGCCATTGCCCATCATTTCTGCAGGGAGCTCCATGTGCAGCTCTCCCAGAGGGACATTCCAGCCTCCATCTAAGATGGGAAATTCCATCCCAGAGCTGGGAATTCCATCACTGGATGGAATTCAACACCCCCTCGATCAGGCCTGATGGATGCACAGTAAAATTTCCAGGCAGGATAAAAAACAAGAAGGAAAAACACTGCTGGGAATGGGAAAGCTGGGATGCAGAGAGCACTGATGGAATTCCCTGGACCTCAGCAGGGACAGCTGTGGTCACAAAGGTGGACGTGCAGCAGCCAGGAATGCTCCTGACATCCTCCAGGGACAATATCCCGGTACCTGTTCTGGGAAAACACAAAATAATTAAAAACTAAATGAAATTAAAATGAAAAACTAAATGAAAAACGAAACTAAAATGAAAAACTAAAAATTCCCCACCAAAATCTCTTTTTATCAACAGCCCCAGGACTTCTCCAAGGAAGGATAAATCTCCTTCTCCCCTCAGGCTCCAAGCTGCAGCAGGAAGGGCATCCCCAGCCCCAGGGCTGGGATATCCTGGATGCAGGAACTCCCCTCTAGCTTCGGGATCAGCCCCATCAGGATGGATGTGCTCCCATTATCTCCCCAGGAGTGGATTTGAATGGGAGCCAGGCTGAGTTTTGGGAGCCAGGCTGAGTTTTCCAGGCTGGGACAGAGGAATGAGGCCGGACAGGAGCATCCAGGAGCCAGGAAAGCAGGGAGACACCAACCTCACCCTCCGGGCACTGCCCTTGTGGGAAACCAGCGGATTCCCGTCCAAACCCGAGGCTGACCCAGCCCTTCCCGCTCCCAGCCCTGCTCCAGCAGCACCTGGAGCAAAAAACAGCCCGAACAAGCCCTCTCCTTCCCAGGAACAGAAATAGCTTTGGCTCCCGGAGCTATTTTTATTCCCTCCAAAAATATTTTGACAAAACCCATTTGCATCATCCCCGGAGCTTCCTCTCTCTGGCAGGAGAGGAGTGGCAGGGATGGATCCGCCCAGGGAGGGATTGGAGAGGCTTTGGCAAAAACAGGCAGCCCAGAGGGATGGAGGCAGCGGGAAAAGGAGCACCCGGAGCTTTTTGGGATTTTTGGGATCCTGGAAAGCAGCTGGGAGCCCGGGCAGCAGTGTAGAGAGTAGTTTGGCTTAGGGGAAGCACCTGGTGGAAACCAGGGATGAGGAGGGAGAGCTGCCTGAAGGAATTTGGGCTGCCAGGCTGGCCCTGCTCAGCCTCAGCAGCCTGCCCACACAAACCCTATTTCCTCACTTTTGAACTTAATAATGGTTAAAATTCCATTTTCTCTTCTCCCACTGCTGCAGTCCCTCCTTCATGACCACCTTCCACACTCAGACCCCCAAACCACCCCAAAACCACCCCTGGGCACAGAGTGAGCCCCTGAGGACAAAATACACACAGTGGATGTGCCTCCAACCCAAAACTTCCCAAAAAAAAAAAAGGCCCCAAGCTCCATTTGCAGCACCAGAGGAGCAGGCAGTGAGAAGGAGATGGTCCTTCCACGCTGGGCAGGCAGAGGACACCCTGAAGGAGGGATGAACACAAACCCAGGCTGAACTGGGAGATCTGGTTTCCTTTCCTGGAGTTTTTTATGGCAGGTGACACCTTCCAGCTGGATTTTCTGCTCTCGGAGCTGTTCCCACTCAGCGATGGCTGTGATAGGAGCCTGGCTTTGTGCTGCCCCACACCTCGCTGGAAAGGGAGAGGAAACTCACCCCAGGCCAGGGTTATCCCTCCCAGGCCAGGGTTACATGCTGTGCTCCTTCTTCCATCACACCCAGGAGGGTGAAGGGAGCAGCTCCCTGTGAGAAATAAATGCTGAGGTGCTGCTCCCAGCATGGCTGAGGAACAATCTCACCCCCTTCCTTTAGGGGAAAAAAAAAAAAAACCAAAACTGAGGAAATGCAGCTTTGTTTGGGGTCCTTCTTCCCTGCTGCCTGTCCTTCCCTTATTCACTCTGCTGTGTTGAGCAGTTACAATGTGAAAGAGAAAATCCTCCTTTTCTGCAGAAGTTCCTGGAACTTTGTGACCTTCCTGGGATCCCACCAGGGATCTCTGGGAATGAGGAACTGCCCCAAAACCCTGCCTGGTGCTGCTGGCTGCTGAAGTTGGAGGCATCACCAAAAACTCCCAAAGCTCCCCCAATTCTTCACCTCACACTCCCACTCTTCCCTGCTTTATCCTCTCCCTCAACACCAATTTTCCAGGCCAGAACCTGCTCTCCTGGCCCCGTTTCAGCTGGATCCAGCCCCTATTCAGTTTCCTGCCAGGTTCAGAGATGGGAAAATCTGGGTGGGCAAGAGGCACAACACCCAGAAACCCCTAAAACCCAACCCCAGGGTGGCATCATGGCACAGCCACCCTGAGCGGGCTCCCGAAGGAGCGGGATCACGTTTGGGGACAGGGATTGATGGCCAGCAGGGAATAAGGAGAGGAAGCTGCCAAATCCCACGTGCTGGAAAAGCTCTGTGGATGCTGCTGCCTTGCCAGGGACACCCTCACTCCCCTTCCCTCCGTGGGGTTTCAGCTCTGGGAGCCAAACTGGAGCCGCCTCAGCCCGCCGGGTTCGGGGCTGAGCGCTGCAGCTTTCCCCACCTCCTTCCCTGCATTCCCGTAAATGTCTTGGCCAGCCTGGGCTGAACTGAGGGTTTACAGCAAATCCTGAGTGTGGGTGCTGAGGCTTGAACTTGGCCAGAGCTCCGCTTGAAGTCCTGGTGGCTCTCGGAGCTGGAAGAGTAAAGGAAAAAAAAAAAAATGGCTGGTGGAGCCAAGCAGGGAGACGTGAATCATGGCACTGGGGATGGTGAGGCAGAGGGGAAAAAATAAATATATAAATATATATATATATAGTTTAATACGAGGTTCTAAAACCTGACAGATCTCCGGCCAAAACCTGACAGATGCTGACAGAGTTGTACCAAAATCCACAGTGCATCAAATCCCTTTCAGCAGCGCTCCAGGGGGATCAGGGCTGCTCAGAAGCTGGGCAGGGAGGAGGTGTTAATCCAGCCCCAGCCTTCCCTGGGGGTCAGGATCCTCCTGGATGTGCCTGTCCTGCAGGAAACCCACCCTGCTTGGGCTGAGGGGCAACAAATCCCACGCCACAGCCAGGGACAAAAGTGGCAGAGGGCGAATGTCACCGTGGAAGGGGACGGGGACCACTGGACACTCCAGGGAGTGGGAGTGCTGGCACTCCCTTCACTCTCCCTTTTCCTGGGATAGAGCCACCCTGCAGAGCCAGACTGACCTAAATTCCTGCCTAATCCACGAAAGGACCTTTCCCTGCCCAGTGTGGCCCCCGCAGCCTTCAGGATCCA
>VXBQ01000018.1:24583-40861 GCA_013400175.1 Phainopepla nitens
CCGAGCTGGGGTCACACCGAACAGGGGACACACCAAGCCAGGGGCATCCTTGGATCTTGGACCCAGCCCATGTGGGTCCCCCTGCCCCGGGGCCAGGAGGATCCAGGAATATCTTCCTTTTGGAGCCGGGATGTCCCTGCTCCGCTCCGGGGACACCCACCCGCCACACTCACCGCGAGTTTGGCCAAGGTGACACCGCCCCTGAGGGTTTTAGTGTCCCAAATTCGCCACCGGCTGGGTTTCCCCGAAGGTTTCCTGCCTCGTGCCACGTCATTTTATGCTGGGATTGCTGCTTTTTCCAAGAAAATAGTTTTTACAGTCCCCAGCAGCCAAACCAGCATCTCCCTCCTGCTCAGAGCCTGAGAACCTGAGGGCTCAGTGAAGGAACTGAGATGAGTTTAGCCCCTGGCATCTGGTTCTGGGTGCACAAAGTCTTTCTTAGCAGGAAAAAATGGCAAAAAATCCATTTTCACCTTTTAAGTGTTTTATGTTCGCAGCCAGCTCAGCCTGGCTCGCTGTGCCCCCCTCCCACCGGGCTGGGAGCTGCAGGTTCCAAAGGGCTGGAGGAAAAAAACTGCTGCTTTCCCTTCATCCCCCCACTCCTGGCACAAGCTGCTTCGAAGGGCCGGGCTCAGGGAGCCTGGATCACCTGGAGCTGGTGGTCCCACCTGCTGGAATGTCTCTGGAGCAATCAGGGGTGTCACCACCTTGGGATCCCCACAGCATCCCTGGGGTCACAGCCTTCCAAACATCCACCTCACTGGAAAGCCAACCCTGCCACCCCTCACAGCTTCAGGTGCTTAACGCTGGTGTCTCAGCTGGGGGAATATCATCCCTCAGGCACCAGCAGCTCCAGAGGGATCCCAGACCACTCGGGATTCTGATGCCTTGGAAATACCACCAGCAAGAAGGAAAATCACTCATTTGGGCGCCTTGGCTAAACGCTGCCATGAAGAAAGAGCAGACAGAAAGTCTCTGCCAGGGTGTGTTTTATAAGGTGAGAGCACTCGGGGATATTTTCTCTCGGGGTGTTAGGAGACCCACAACCCAAACAAGTCAGGGAAGTTATGTCCTTTCCCCCAAAGCAACTGGCACGAAGGTAAAAAAATCCATCCCTGGGAACAGGGCAGCAGCCCCAGCCAAAGCCAAGTTAAACAAGAGCAAGGTCAGTGCGCAGATGGAGCAGCCAATGACGGCGAGGAGGAGGAAATCGGTGCCACAGCCAGAGTTCAGGCACCTACAACCCCTCGGAGACCTGGATCCTCCTCCCAGCTCTGCCCTGGAGCAGCAGCGTGACGGCAAACGTGTCCCTTCGTGTCCCTTCACCTCTGCCTGTCCCCGTCTCCCTCCCTGGGCTCCCTGGGGCTGGCACTGTCACCGCTCAGTTTGTTTGTCAGGGAAGGGGCTGGAGGAGCCTCAGCCCCTCTGCCAGGAGCTCCAAGCCTCCCTTAGGAAAGGACATTTCCATTCCCAGAATTATTCCAGCCTCCTTGTGCGGCCCCAGCAGAAGCCGCCGGCCTGACGCCGCTCATTTCCCACAGAGCCCGTCCTGTCCTGAGCTCCTCTGCACCAAGGACACCCAAACTGTCCCTCTGCACAACACCCAAGTGTTTCCTGATCACAGCAGCCCTGCCTGGCTGCCAGAGTCCAGCCCCAGCCAAATCCCCTGCAAGCCTTGCTGAGTTTTGCAAGCGTCGACTCCTCGGAGAGCAGCGTTTTCTGCTTCCCTCCAGAGCCTCAGCTGGGCTTGGGATGAAAGCTGAGATCCCCGATGCTCTGCAGCCAGAGCTTTCAGGGAGGAAAGCGAGAGAAGGGGAGCACAGGATTGCCTGAGTGTGGCACTTCACACCCGGATTCTCGAGAGGTCTGAGCTGGAATGGCGCTCAGCACGAGTTTAGAGAGAAGCTGCTCCTCTCCCTCCATCCCTCCACGCACACACCTGGCTGGAACTGGATGGCTCTGACACCTGTGACACACTGGTTCATTTTCTCGACGCTGCCCACGGAGGCTCGAAGGTCTCCTGCTGGTGACACAGCTGGAGGGATGGACGGACAGCACGTCCCAAACCCCGCTCCCCCAGGAAAGCCCCCACGGAATAACTCGTTGTGCAACAGCCGCGATAACATCTCGACAGCTTGCACCGAGCTCTCCCCGCTTTTGGGGGGAGCTGTGGTGTTGCAATCCGGGCTCAGGGTTAAGAGCTGGAGTTTTGGAAAGCTCATCCCTGCAAGAAGAGCCGTGGAGAGGCGGCGGCGTGTCCTGCAGGCACCCAGGAGGGCCAGGAGCAGACTGGAGCTGCTCCAGCGGCTGACGCAGCTGCTGCTGCGTTCTGGCCCCAAATGGTGATTGTTTCCCAGCAAAGTCGGGCTAAAAACACAACAAAATCAAACACAGCCCTCAAAGGTTAACACGTGTTATTTTTCACCCCTGCGCCTCAGGACTTTCCGGCTCTAACGTGAGTCAGGGCGGCTCCTTTGCTTCCTTCAACCTGAGACACCAAAAAAAAAAAAAATAAACCACCACCAGAAAGGGAGAGGGCAGAAATCAGAAATGGCAAATCTCCCCGGCAATGGGAAGCACTTTTAAGGGGAAGCTGTTTTCAGCAAGCCAGCCACGTCCCAAAATTACAACCGGTCTCGGCAATTAGGAGAAGTAAAACATTAAAAAGCAGGAGGCAAAGTGCATTTGCATCTAAAAGCTGCCTTCGGTGGGGCTGGGAGGCTCAACCCGACAACAAAGCGGAAAAATTCCCTTGCCAAGAAGAGTTTCACCCTGCTGGCACATCCCCCTCTCCCAGTCTGCACCCCAAAAGCTGTGGGGTGCAGATCCCCGGACCCCTGGATCCCTAAACCTGGAAAGGAGGAAGGGTTAATCCATGCTCAGCCATCCCCATCCCAGCACAGCCCCCGGGGCTCGGGGCACCTCGAGGTTTTCATGAAGGATTTGCTGGAAAGTGGCTCCTACAAACCCAGCCCAGTTCCCAAGAAGTTGATTTGTTTTTTGTGGGTTTTATTTTTGGTTGGTTTTTTGGTTTAGTTTTTTTGGGTTTTTTTGTTTGTTTTTTTTTTTTGCTGCTGCAAGAACAGGTTTGGGTTTAACTCCGGGGCCGCAGGTGGGTGAGTTACCTGAAGGCCAGGAGGAGGAAACTCCCACATCCGCTCCCAGAGCGCCAGCCCTGGGCTGGCCAAGGAGGGAGGGGAGCAGGGCAGGCTCCCGGGGTAGGGTTTCACCTGCAAACACAGCTTTGTGCTCAAAAACAGGAGCTGCGGGAGGCTCCGAGCCAAAACCGGGGAGAGGCAAACTGAAAATCCCAGGAAGGGATTTCTGAATCTCTCCTGAGGAGCAGGGAGGAAGCAGAGAGGGAGCAGGGAGGGAGCAGGGCTCTCCCTGAGCTCCTCCTCCTCTCCCCACAGGTCACCCCCAGGTTTAACTGGGAATCGCCCCAGGCCCAGCAGCACTGCAGGGATGAGGGAGCTCCCTGAAAAACCCACAGGGATGGAGCCCAGGGCTGGATTTTGGGGGCAAAGGAGCCCCTCAGAGACCTCCCCTGAGCTTGGGGAGCACCTGAGAGCAAGCAGGGGTGTAAAAATAGGTGGGGGTATAAAAACAAGAGGGGATATAGAAAATAAGTGGAGTTATAAAAATAAAGGGCACATCCACTCAAACCCTCCCCAGTTTCTGTGGGAGTCAGTTGGAAAGTCTTTCAGAGGACAGGGTGGAGGAGCAAGGGAGCTCTTGGTGCTGGAGAAGGTGACCAGGCATGGGACAGTGCCCCTGGACCTCCAGCCCCTGGCTCTGGGCAACTGCAGAGGAGCCAAGGAGAAATTCACGGAATCCCCTGATAGCCCAAAGGCACCACAGGTTGCCCAAAGGGATCCAGTCTCAGCTTTCATGGAAAAAGCAGCACAGGATTCATCTTTAAATCCTCCCCTCCTCAGGCCCAGGAACAGGATGACACACACCCCAAAGATCCCCAAACTGGGACAACTCCTCAAATGGCCCATTCAGAAACTCTCAGCACAGAGGTTCCCTCTCGTTTCTAACTTTATAACCTTAATTTCAGCTCTAAAATCATCTTCTGTTGGAGAAGCGGTGGGCAGGAGCAGGTTGGGAATGAAGAGGGCAGAGAGCTCTCAAAAAAATCGAGTTGGAAAACAAACAACATCCCTGCAGCCGGTGCTGGAATGAGCAGGAACGCCAGAGCAATGCAGAACGTGATACAAACACCAACAGATTTTTATCAAGCAAGGGCTTTTCTGGATTCAGTGCCAGAGAAGGGATTTCCTAGAGCAAAGCTCATTAGGAATCCTCACCAGCCCAGCACCTTTCCCCTGGATAACAAGAATAAAACCCCAAAAAAAGCAAGGGCACGTCGTTTTGAAGGTTGTTTCCTTTCATGCCCCTCTGCCCCCCGAGGCTCTGCCCTCCAGCACTGGTGGCTGGGCTGGGAGCCAGGAACGCTCTGCCAGGGCCCCTGGATGCATCCTGGCCTGGCCCAGCCCTGCTCCAGCATCTCGGGGACATCTGCAGCCCCTGCCAAGCCACAGGGCCTGGGAAATCAAGGCCACCCCAATTAAAACTCCAAGTGCCCAGCCTGGCAACAGCAGGGCTGGGCCGGCTTCCCCCGGGGCAGGGACAGGGATTCTGGCCAGGGAACACAAAGGAGAAGGGCTGGTGGGGGTTTGGTGGCTCTTTTGTGCTGCTGAGGGGTTTTCTGCTTGATTTTTCAGCATTTGTTCCCTCCAAGCCCCATCCCAACCTGAACTGTCCCCGAGCCTCAGGGACGAGAGGGAATGGAGCTGGGCTGGGTGCTGAGCGTGGGGACTGCTGGAATTTGTCACTGCAGAGGCACTGAGAGCTTTCCCTGCTCGCTGGGCTCGGGTTTGGCCCAGCCAGGCTTATCTGGGAGCAGATCCCACCAGGGAGCCACATCCTAGAGCTGGGCACCCTCAGGGGACGTTGGGTTGTTGGACGGGGATGGAAACACCAAAGGGGTGATGGGGTCACAAAGCCTCGTCCACCCCAGCTGACCCTGCCTTGACCAGTTCACCTCCAGCCCCAGTGACCCCATCCAGCCCTCTCCAGCCCCACTGACCACATCCAGTCCTCCCCAGGTCTAGGTGACCCCATCCAGCCCTCTCCAGCCCCACTGACCACATCCAGCCCTCCCCAGGTCCAGGTGACCACATCCAGCTCTCCCCAGCAATCAGAGGCCATGGGTTGTAATTGACACCTTATCCTCAGAAAGTGCTCATCACATCCAGGTCCCTGCGAGGGAATCCTTCATTTGGATCCCAGGGGCACCAGCCAGGCTGGGGATGTCCAAGGAGGTGCTGGGAAATGCACAGGGACGGATCCTGCTCTGCTCCTGTCTCCTGCTCCAAACTCTTTGTGTCCCTTGTGTTTCTGAGTGCAGAGGAAAGGCAGAAAGCAGCCTAGGACAAGAGAGAACAACAATCCCTGCCCCCAGAACTCTTCCAAAGGCAGCAGACAAGATGTAACATGAGGAGGAAACAGGCTGCAGGCCAGAGGGGATGCCATAAAAACGGGATGTTTTGGAACCTCTGCTGTGGGCATAAATCACTGCCCACCTCTGCACCTCGCCCAAACCAGAGCCACCTCCTGCGGCCCCAGACAGGCCCAAATAGGACCAAAAATTTGACCAAATAGGACCAAAAATTGACTAAAATTGGTCTCTGAGCGCTGCAGGGGCTGCAGACAAAGGGATTTGGCTGTGCCAGGCCAGAGGGATCCTTGGCAGAGCCAGGACTGGGCTCCTGCCCTCCCGGAGCTTTGGTGAAAAGAGTTTTCCTCTCCTCTGCCCTCCTGCCATGGAGGGTCAGATCTTTAAAGCTGAAATCAACCCAGCTGCTCCCCACAACACTTCTGTCACCTCTTCTCCCTCTCTCTCCATCCCACCTTCCTCTCTCCATCACGAACCAGTGATGGCAAAGAAGGGATTTTCTTTTTCTCCTCAAGAAAGAGAAGCAGAACTGGGGAGGGCAGTGGCACCTTATTTCCAATAAAAACCCCGAATTTCCTGCCGGACACATCCCCAAGCCTCTGGCCAGATGCAGCAGGGGTGTGAGGAGCACACCGATAAAGTTTGCAGCCCCTGGGCTGACCCGGCAGTGCCCCGAGGGGCAGGGGCAGGATCTCGTCATTAGTATGCACAGCACATCCCCGCGCTGTCTGCGGTTTGTTCCCAGCCCACTCGGCTCTATAAATCTCCACAAAAGGCCAGGGCTGGGGGGAGCGGGGCCAGGGGGATGGGAATCCTGGAATCCCGGCCCGGCCGGCCGGAGCACCGCGGGCTCTGTGGGAATTTCGCTGATGGAGGGGAAGGACCGGCAGCTGGGAATGCTGCCGGAAAGACTGGGATGTGGAACAGGGTAGAGGCAGGATTGGGGTGTCAGCACGGTGCTCCCAGCAGGAATGGGATCTGGAATGGGATAGAAACAGGATTGGGGTGTCAGCATGGTGCTCCTGGTAGAGCAGGAATGCTGCTGGAGGGAATGGGATGTGGAATGGAGCAGAAACAGGACCGTGGTGTCAGCACACAGTGCTCCCAGCAGGAATGGGATCTGGAATGGGATAGAAGCAGGACTGGGGTGTCAGCATATCCAGGAACCTCCCCAGCCGCCCCAGGCTCGACTGGGATGACACAAACACCTTGGAAAAGGAATTCAATCGTATTTTCCTTTTTTTAATGCGTTGCTGTGAATCGCTGCTCACCTTTCAGACCCTCTCACGGGCCACAGGGAGCCTCATTCCCAAAATTCCTCTGGCGCTGCTCAGCCTCGTTGTGGTTGTGGTTTCACCAAAGCGCTGCCCAGGCTCTGGCTGACACGCGGGCTGCTCTGGGGGATGAATTTGGGGAAAGTTCCTGCCTGGAAAGAGCTTCTCCCTTTCCTTCAGCATCCCAGTCCAAAGGGAGAGAGATCTCCCTCCCACACTGCAGCAACAGGATCACGGAATGCTTTGGGTTGGAAGGGACATTAAATCTCATCCCATTCCAACCCCATCCCTGTCCAGCTCTCCTCCAGGTGAGCTATTGCAAGTTTGGAAAAAGGGAAACCCAAACCCATTCCCTGGGACTTTTCTGCATTAAAACATCCCTAGAAACCCTGACCTTCAGAAATCCCCATTTTCTTGGGATGCATCACCAAAGTCAGAGCCATGTGCTCTTTCAGGTCCCAAATACTTTGAGTTTTCCTTATTTCTTCAATAATTAACTTTGTGTTGAGTTCCCATGTCTTGGAATTCTCTCAGCATTTGAACCCACCCAAGATGTGGTGTCTCAGCAGCACCTCAGCCTCCAGAATAAGGAAGAAATAAGACCCATCCTGAAGAGGAGATTTATGGGGCAGACACTAAACTGGAGGATAAGATTTGAACTGCAGCTCAAAGCTGATTTGCAAATTCCAGCCTAGGTGTTGTAACCCTGTTCCCTGGATGCCCCAAAATTCCCTTTTAAGCAGCTGAATCAGCAAATCCCAGAGTTCCCAGAGCCTTCCCTGCAGCGAATCCAGCACCACCTCGGCGTTTGTTGGAGCAGGGTGAAGCCTGGGAACGCTTCTGGTGGCAGAAGCAATCAGGAGGTGCTGGAAGGTTCCACAGAGGCCAAAATCGTGATGAAACCACCAGAGATTTCACATCTCATCACACTGCAGGGCTTCACTTCATTCCCTGGCACCCTAGCGAATGAAACCAAAATATTTTTGAGCAAAATTCTATTTAAAGTGGGCAAGAGCCATTGGATCCGCGGTGCTGGGAAGGCAGGTGACCTCGCTCCCCTCAGGTGGGAACCCAGCACATCCGGCCGCTGATGCATCCCTCAGATATTCCTGTGGTTGGGTGATAAGTGACAGGCAATAAAGCCGGGCTTAACTCTCTTAATTACCAGCCTTGCACCCGTGAGTAATCCCAGAGCGTTCAAGGCGGGGCGAGTTTTCCATTACAGAGCCCAGGCTGCAGGAATGCCGTGAGAACCAACCCCAAAGGGCTTCCAAATCCCAAAGGGCCTCAAACCCCAAAGAGCCTCCTAACCCCAAAGGGCTTCCAAACCTCAAACAGCCTCCAAATCCCAAAGAGCCTCCAAACCCCAAAGAGCCTCAAAACTCAAAGAGCCTCCAAATCCCAAAGGGCCTCCAAATCCCAAAGAGCCTCAAACCCCAAA
This sequence comes from Phainopepla nitens, assembly GCA_013400175.1. Classification (NCBI taxonomy): domain Eukaryota; kingdom Metazoa; phylum Chordata; class Aves; order Passeriformes; family Bombycillidae; genus Phainopepla; species Phainopepla nitens. Next base: position 32,763 of record VXBQ01000018.1, read on the forward strand.
GAGCCTCAAACTCCAAAGAGCCTCCAAATCCCAAAGGGTCTCCCAACCCCAAACAGCTTCCCAACCCCAAACACCCTCCCAACCCCAAACAGCCTCCAGACCCCAAAGATTATCCAAACCCCAAGCAGCCTCCACCCTTCAGCACGGGGACACCCCGAGTCACCTCCAGCTGCAGCACGGAACTGACCTTGGGGTAATTCCATATTTCCCCGAGCCTCCCCCTCCTCGGCCCCGTGCCACCCGCAGGACTGACAGCACCAGATGGACTGGAGGGCGCTGTGCCCAAAATAATAAGGAAGGGGATCACGGGATCCAGCCAGAAGGTTCAGTTCGAGGAATGGAGCTGGGAATTGCTCGGCAGGTTTGGTTCAATCCCGTGGTTCTAGGACAGGGAAAACCAGAGCCCCAAGAGCAGGGAAGTGTCCAGGAGCGAGGATAACACAGATTGTGGAAATGGCTCCCTCCCTCTAACCCAGAGCCCACAGGTGTTGGAATTCCAGCAGAGCAGAACCCCTGGAATCAAGGCTGGTTCCCATTGGAGAGGCTGCTTTCCCAAATTATCCTTTGCTTTTCCAGAATATCCCATTGCACGTGGGTTTGGTGGGACCTGTGTCAAAGCTCGGGACATTTTCCTCAACACCAACCTACAGAAAAAAATCTAAAAATGCCCAAAACCATCCATGCAGGATTTTGCACACGGATGTGTGCACAGCACAAGGAACAACGGGAAAATCCCACAGCCCTGGCTGGGGACAGGGACATTTGGGACAGCTCATGGAATGCCCTGAGGTGGAAGGGACTCACAAGGATCATCTCCTTGGGATGATCTTTAGGGTCCCTTCAATCCAAACCATCCCATTGTCCAACGCCTGGCCCTGCAAAGACAACCCCAAGAAATTCCTGGAGGGAAGGGAAGGGAAGGGAAGGGAAGGGAAGGGAAGGGAAGATTGATTTAGCTGGGAGCTCGAGGGTGACCCAGGCAGGCTGAGAGCTGCTGTCCCAGAGGAGTCTGCAAAGCTCAGCCTCTCCCAATGCAGCCCAACATGAAAATATTTGGGAATTATTGGGAGCTCCCCAGGTTTAAACCCACAATAACCAGACAGATTTTGTGGGAATGAAGGGCTCCTCATATTGGAGCCGTTCACCACCAGGACAGCAGATTTAGGCTGGGCTGCTTAAAACCTTTCCCAACTCTCCCCTACCAAGAAGGATCCAACCCCAAACTCCTCCTCGCCTCCCCTGCCTTCCAGCTGGCAGCGTTCAGCCCCGAAAAAGACAGGAGATGGAGTGGGGAAAAATAAATAAATAAATATAAATCCCTGCAGATTCTCATCTTCCTCCTGTCGTCTCCTCGAGTCATTGTTTGGCAGGACGAGAATTTCAGCTCCGGCTGTGCCGGGGAGCAGGATTAGACAGGTCACCGGGGGATCAGGTTTCACGTTTTACCTTTTTAACTCCCCGGCTCAGCACGTAGGCTGGGAACTGGCAGCGCCGGGAGCAGGCAGGGGACAGCCAGGGCTGGAGGTGGCAGCCAGGGATTCACCCGGAGCTCGAAGGAGGGACCGGCTGCGGGAAAATCAAAGGGGGCAGAAGGGGAGGATTTTGCCCCTCGAAGAGTGAAAAAAACGGCAAAAAGGGTCCTGCTGGGATTTTGTCCTGAAGTGCTTCGTTTTCTCTGAAATTCGGAATTCGGGCAGAGCCAGAAGCCCGCGGTAGCCCCAGCATCAGGATTTGGGAGGATGCAGAGTCCTGGGATTTGGAAAGATCTGGCACCTTCCAGGGCGCTTTTGTGGCCACAGACTCCGGTCATTATTGAGCCCTGTGGTTTCAGCAGTAAAAAAAAAATCTCCTTTTCACGTGGTTTCCCCACAGACAGGGAGTGCATTTATCCTGTCTTTAGCTCCTCCTTTAATTTCTTCAAGGTCAGCATCCCAACAGCCAGGTCTGAACACAAAGATGGATCCAGACTTGATTGAGAAACATCAAAAAAAAAATGGAAAAGACAAGGATTCCACTCCTCAGGGCAATAATTCTGATAGAAACGTGTTGAACTTGTGAGCATTTATAAATTCGAGCTGTTATTCTCAGTAAGATCTTTTGGGACAGCCCAGGAGGGTTTGTGTTCCCAGCCTGGCCCTCCCCACCTGCACAGCAGCACCACGAATCACTCAATTCAAGCTGGAAGTGTCTCAAACACCCATATAAACCTCACTTTTTTGAGTCCCTTCAGTGCAGGATATTCCTAACTCCATGATTTCCCTGTGGCCAGCATCAGTCCTGCTCCATACAGACTCCTAATATGATCAATATTCAACTCGGAGCATAACAAGGTATTTTCTTCCCCATGAGACTCCAGTTACTGAATTTATTATAATTACCTCATTACAATTTATTATAATGAGCCTCTAAACACCAGGAGCATGAAGGGGTGAAATGATTTTCCCAGATTTCTCCAAGCCAAGGAACAACCCCAGCTCCTTTTCCAGAGCTGTGCCCTAATCAATGACCCATTCTTCCTCCCTTAACGCCTCACACGAAAGGGCAAAAATAATTAATTACCAGATAAATTATTTAACCAACCTGGCTTTTTTTTTTTTTTTCCCCTCGTTCACAAATTACCTTCACATTTATTAACCTGGGCACCACCTCGTTGTTCCAAGGTTTAGGATGCCCAGGTGTTCACAGGACACCTGAAGTCACCCACGGATGATATTTGGGACATCGGTTGGACCTGGAGGGAAATTCTCATCTCATTTACAGCTGGATCCTGCATCCAGCCTGAATTCCCACCTCATCCTGCACCTCAATCCTGCATCCAACCTTCCCAGGAGCTTTTCAGAGCAGCTGCTGGTGCAGCAAAAAGTCCTGGACACAAAAAACCCAGCATCCCAATGTCCAAGATTTCCGAGCGCCAACCCGCAGGACAATTCTAAATTAACCCCAAGATACACCTCAAGCAAATCCCCAAGAGAAAAATTCAATAATTCTGTTTTCCAAGGTGTGCCCCATCTCCCAGCTCAACCTGCCTACAAATCCAGGAGGAAAAGCTGCTCATGGGATGCAGAGAGCAAAATCAGGGCAGGAATCCCTCAAATAACACCAACCTCTGCCATCAACCAGGCTCCAACCCCCAAGGGCACCTGGTAGGATTTTATTTGTCCTAAACATCCGAAAAAGGCTCTGAGTTGTCTCCCTTTGACCAATTCAATTCATGTTTCCCAGTCAGAGGAATAATAAAGACAAACTGGTGAGAGTTGAACACTAAAAATCCCAGAACCTCTAAATTTATTGCCTCCCGAGCCAAACCCCTCATTTCTATAATATTCTTACAGAATGCACAACACACATCCCAAATTTGGGATGGTTCCATCACACCCACACAGGAGAAGCCTCAGTGATCAATTTCCAGGGCTGAGCAGCACAGATTTCCTCCTTCCCACCCCGCCAATGCCTCCTAAAAACACAAAAAATGGGAGAATCCATGAGTTTTGAGGGAGGATGAGGAGGGTGGGTTTGTCCCTGGGCCCATCAGCTCCTGGGGACACCCAGGGGCCCTGCAGGGCTCCAGGGCTGCTTCAGACATTTCAACACATCCCAAAATGGGCCAGAACCTCGTGGTTAATAAAGTTCCCTAGATAAAGATAAGCCCAATCCTTCTCCCAGGGTAATTACAAGCCTATCACTCCCCAGTTAATTACACACAGCTAAAGATGTTATTAGGCGGAGATGGAAAAAATCCCGTGGCACTGGAAACAAATCTGTCTGCCCTGAGCTGGCTGAGAGCTCAATATTCCCAAGGAAAAGGTGGGAATTCTCCATTTAACCGCTGAATGTGTTGGGAAGGGCTTCCAAGATCACCAATTCCAGCCTCTGAGCTCTTCCCACCTTGTCCCCAGCCCAGGCAAGTGACAAATCCCATCCTTGCTTGGAAACCTCCAGGAATGGGGACTCCAAACCTCCCTGGGCAGCCCCTGCTGATGCTTGGAAATCCTTTCCATGAAAAAAATTCCTCCTGATGTCCAACCTGAACCTGCCCTGGGGTGGTTTGAGGCTCGTTTACGTTTACTCGATAAATGGTAATATAAATGACAACAAACATCCAGCATCACACAAATCCCACCTGCAGCCCTGCAAACCCTGCAGGCAGAGACTCCAAAGGAGGGCTTTAGGGTGTGCACTCAAGAAGTCCCCACAAGGGCACAAAGAACATCATTCCCCGCTCATTCCTCTGTTGTTTTAAGTGGATAATTTTGGAAAAGAAGGCAGGAGGAGCGGGAGGAAGCTCTGTCAAGCTGCAACGATCCCTGGATGCCAAACAGATGCACGCACCATCCTCTGGGTGATGTGTGGGACAGGCCGGGGCAAACCCCAGCGAATGCATTTCCGAGCTCGCTGCCCGAGGGCTGGGACAGGTAACAACAGCCAGGGAGGGAAGGGAGGGGAAAAAAAATCCCAATTATAACAAGCAACTGTCGGAGAAAACACTTGGAAACGAGCAGGGGAGAAAAGGAGAAAGTGACAGCGGTTGGAGCACGGGGGTGGAGAAAGGAGCTGTGAGCTGGGACCAGCCTGTTCCTGGAGAGCCAGCCCCAGGGAACGGCCCAGAACCGCAGGGTTTGTCCCTACGATGGACTCCAGCCTCCTCGGGAGCTGCTTTTCCAGGAATTCCTGTGGCCGGGAGGGTTGGGAGGTGGATCAGCTCCCCAGGCAGTGACAGCAGGGATTTCAGGCAGCTGCCCGCTCCCACTAAAGGCTCCAAGGGATGGAGAGTTTACTCTGTCCCTCTTCACAGCGTTTGAAATCCAAATTAAACCCCCACGCTTCCCTTCCCAGTGGGAATTTGGCTGCTGGGTGTCTCTGGGAGCATTCCTGCATCCAGCACCTCCTCGGAAAGGGGCATCACCTCAGCCCTGAGCGCTCCCCCTGCTCAGCTGCTACCTCTGCTCTGAGCCAAGCCCTCAAACACCTGCCAGCCCTGTGGCAGCTCTGGCAGCCGGGGTTGAAGCCCTGGTGCCCCGTGCCCAGTTAAAGGCTCGGTGTCCAGCCAGGAGCTGCGGCTCACGGCCGGTCCCAATGAGAGAAGTGGAAAAAAACTGTTTATTTAACTGTCAAAGCACTCCCCGGCACAAAAAATGAACAATATTAAATAATAAAACCTCTCACTGTTCTGAGGAGATGATAAATTCAGAAAAGTCCCTCTCATGGGTTGCTCAGTTCCCTCAGAGCTGGAAATGCTGTGACCCAGGCCAGGCTCTGGTGGCCACAGGTGCAAACTCCTGGTGCTCTGCTGGGTTTGCAGTCCAGAGCAGCTTCAAAACAGTTCTAAGAAAAGAACAAAACCATAGTCCAGGGGATTTTTTTTTGCCTCAGCTAGCTAAACTAACTGAAAAGTAAAAGGAGAGCTCTCTCCAGCCATCCACTGCAGACAGCCCAGTCTAGCAGAAGGATGTGGGGGAGTGAGTGCACTTCTTTTCTCTCCCTTTTGCTCTTAGAGTCAGTCTTAAAGATGTAGAACTCAACACCCAGCAGAAAAAAATTGTGGAATCGAACAGGGGGAACTTCTCTGCAGCAGCGGCGGGGACCGACCATTCCCGACCAAGCAGAGCCATTCCCCGCGGGCAGCCGCAGGGGAAGCCCAGCTGTGATTCCAGGTGGCCCTGAAGGATGGGAGCCCAGGAATTCCCCTCCCAGCACCTCTCCGGGCAGGGCAGAGCTCCCGGAGCAGCTCAGGGGTGTTTTCACTTTTGGGAACCCCCCCTGGTACCCCCAGCTGGAGGAATGTGGTGGGGGCAGTCCTGGCTGCCCATGGAAACCTCTGTCTTTGCGCCAAAAGCAGAACTGAAACCATTCCCTGGCCACTTTCTGCCCCTCCACGCCCACTCCGCGCCATGGGAGGCCAATAATTATTTACCCAGTGTTCTATTAAATAAAGAGAGCGAAAAAAAAGCAGGGTTTTAGGACAAGAAGAGCTGCTTATCGTTTCCTCCAATCTAGGGCTGGGTTTTGAAGAGTCATTCGCCTACAGGTGACTGACAGCAGCAGGGTTTGTGATGAAATCCTGGGTGCAAAAACATCTCGCCTCAAAAGAGGCTCCAGCAGAGCCAACAAATTCCAGCAGCTGAGCTGGCACTGCCACACCAACCCGCTGCTGGGGGATGCAGCTGGACAAACCCGTGGTGGGGAGCTGGTTTAGTGGCTGTCCTCCAAAACCCTGCCTCTTTGCAGCGGGAAAAATCCGATTTTAGCACCACCTGTCCCTGGAGAGGCGGGAATCTCGCCAGGAATGGCAAGGCACGGCAAGCCCTGGTCCATCCCTGCGTGCCCAGGCCAGGAGCCCCACGGTGCCCGGTGGCCCTGGGCACGCTGCTCCCTGCCAGGGCTGCAGCAGGGAGCAAACAGCGTGCAGGGACAAGACTGGACACGCTGTTCCCTCTCTGCGGTGGCTCTGGATGTAGCCAGGCAGCTCCTTGGGAAAATCCGTGTTCCAAGCGCCCCGGACAACAGCAACACAAAGGCTCGGGGGGATTTATTCACTCCTTTCCCAGATTTATTCTTTTCCCAGGTTCCTTCCTTTCCCAGATTTTTCTCCTTTCCCAGATTCATTCCTTTCCCAAATTCACTCCTTTCCCAGATTTATTCCTTTCCCAAATTCACTCCTTTCCCAGATTTATTCCTTTCCCAGATTTTCTCCTTTCCCAGATTCCTTCCTTTCTCAGATTTATTCCTCCCCTAGATTCACTCCCTTCCCAAATTCACTCCTTTCCCAGATTCCTTTCTCTCCCAGATTCACTCCCTTCCCAAATTCCCTCCTTTCCCAGATTTACTCCTCTCCCAGATTCCCTCCTCTCCCAACGGGAGAACTGACATCAAACACCCTTTGCAATGTGCTGGCAGAAAGCAGGCAAAATTCCAGTTCTGCACAGGGAAAACAGGGACAGAGAGAGAAAAAGGGATGAACCCAGGGTTTCTGGAGACCTGCAGCAGCAAAAGTCAGGAGTCTCTGCATTCCAGGGCACAGCATCATGTTTTTAAAGACAGAAGCCCCAGAATGTTTCAAAACCGAGATTCACTTCAGAAAGCAGCACAAAGGGACATCCCTGAAGGTCATCATTCCATCATCACATTTAGATTAGAGTTTAAGGAAATTACTTGAGAATTCCCAAAGAAGAGCAGGTCAGTAAAACACCTTTTTTAGCCCATGGGAGTGAGCCATGAGCTCGGCCTTGCTGCACCCATCAGGTCTGAAACCACAAAATCCCAGGGTGGTTTAGGTTTGAAAGGACCTTAAATCCCATCCCATTCCACCCCTGCCATGAGCAGGGACACCTTCCACTGTCCCAAATCTCATCCAACCCGGGCTTGAAAAGCCCCTTTAAAAATGGGTCTTTAAAGAGGACTTTTAAAACTTATTCTTAATAGGGTTTTGCTCTTTCAAAGCCTCCTGAACAACCAAAAAACCTCAAATCCTCATCAAAAATGAAGAAATAAACGCCACCCGTGTGCCAAGGAGTGTCACAGCTGCTTGGAGAGGAAAATGTCCCCAGGCAGGGGCGTCACCTCCCGCAGCTCCTGCTCTTCCCTGGGGAGCCTGGGGAGAGCTGGCAGCCTGCATCCATCCTAAAATAAAGGTCCAGGCTGGTGGCTTGGCTTATCCACTCAGCTCAGCTCGCTCACCCCTCCCTGCCCAAATCAGTTGTGACAGGTTTGGCCACGGCCGCATTCAGGCAGCCCCACGCAGCAGCTCGGCCGGATTAACCCCACCGATGCGCTCGCTAAATCCCGGGGCCACCCAGAGCCCCGGGGCTCTCTGAGTCAGCCCAAGGCAGGTCCACCCTGCTCACACCCCCGGGAGACCTCAGGGAGCCGCAGAAGCGAGGGAAGCACAAAAAAGATGCATTCATCTGGGAAGGAGCCGGTGTGAGGCAGAGATCTGGAGGTGGGTGAGGCAGGCCGGGGTCCTGCGCCTGATGTGGGGAACGCAGGGAGGAAAGGGAACAGCCCATAATATGCAGCCGGGGCTTCGGAAGGGTTTTTCCCCAAATGTTGACGGGGGGATGAGTACACGGGGCTCTGAGCTGCACCCCCAGCCTGGCAGGAAC
>VXBQ01000018.1:43960-84644 GCA_013400175.1 Phainopepla nitens
GGGTGAGGGACACAGGCACTGCCAGCCTGGGACCAGGGACACTGGCATTGCCCACCTGGGGCCAGGGACACTGGCACTGCCAGCCTGGGACCAGGGACAGGGGCACTGCCAGCCCAGGGTGAGGGACAGGGGCACTGCCAGCCTGGGACCAGGGACAGTGGCACTGCAGGAAGCAGAATTCCCTGGAGCCAGTAGGGGAAGTTCACCCACAAGCAGGGCTGGCTGCAAGTGCAGGAGCCCAGAAAGTCCCAAATCGCTGAGCTGACACCCTGAGCCCACAGCACAACCTGCCAAGGTGGCTGCCACCGCCACCCAGGGCTGCAGCCTGTCACCTGTGTCACCTGTGTCACCTGTCCTGTTAAACCTCAGCTCCCAGTTTCCTGAAACTGGAGAGGGTTGTTGGCTTTGGCCTGGCTCTGGGACGTGCTCCAGGCTCCAAGGCTCTTTGGGAATGTGGGATTTACCCAGAGACCCAAAAACCCTGACTCCAGCCCCACTCCAGGTGGGAAGGAGGCTCCAGCAGCCTTCCCCAGGCTGCATTTTCTTTGGAATCCTGCTCCCTCCTGCCCCAAACCAAAAATCCTGCTCCCTCCTGCCCCAAACCATCAGCCAAAGCTCCAGGCAGGAACTGGGAGCTGGGACAAAGCCACTGGTGCTGCTGTGCAGTCCTACATTTTGTGGGTGCAGTCCTGCCTGGCTTTTTCTAGCTCTCCCCCAGCCCAGAAAACCCCTGAGTTTTAGAAACCAAAGGGAAAACCTTGGGAATACATCCAGGATTCAGCATTTGGGAAGACCTCCCTGTAAAAACTCCCAGACAGAATCCAGATGCCTCAAGGCCAGGCACTGGCCTGCTCAGGTTTGGGGTTTTTTTCCCCTCCTAGGGGGTATTTTAGAAGCCCCAAAGCCCCAGCCATGGTGTGGGCAGCTCCAAACTGCATTTACACAAGGATTGAAGGAAGGGGTTCCCAAAACTGCACCAGAATCCAGCTCCAAGCTGGAGCCAGGCCTGGGCAGGAGGGCTCCAAGCACAGCCCTGGTTATTGATTTCTGAATTTGGCATTTCCCAGGGAACACTTTGCAGGCTGGACACGGATGGGCTGGGATGAAACAAGGAGAAAGGAAATCACCCCTTTGCCCAGAGCTTTCCCCACAGGAGATTGTGCCACTCCTCCACTCAGCAAAAGTGACCCTGACCTCCCTCTTTCAGTGCAGCCACAGCCTGGGGGTGTTCCTGTGTCACATCCCAAGGGAATGTTGAGATGGGGCTCCCCTGGGACTGTCCAGGACATGGAACCTGCTCCCCTTTTCCCTGGGACTGTCCAGGACATGGAATCTGCTCCCCTAGGACTGTCCAGGACATGGAATCTGCTCCCCTTTTCCTCTGGGACTCTCCAGGACATGGAATCTGCTCCCCTTTTTCCCTGGGACTGTCCAGCACATGGAATCTGCTCCCCTTTTGCTCTGGGACTCTCCAGGACATGGAATCTGCTCCCCTTTTCACTGGGACTGTCCAGCACATGGAATCTGCTCCCCTTTCCCCCAGAGGTTGCCAGGAAGCTGCAGGACACTCCACCTGGCACTGGGGACACAGGCGCTGTCCCTGGCGCTGTCCCAGCCCTGGGAAGCAGCCCAGGGCATCCCCCCCGAGCAGACCCCGGCTCTGGGAGCTCCCTGAAAAACCCCCAGAGCTGGAAGGAGTTAAAACCCCCTGGCTGCCGAGGGATTTCTCCCTAATCTGTGCACATGTCCCGGGGATCAGGGCTGTGGGTGGTAGTGCAAGCCTGTGGCAGTCGTTCGGGCCCACGGCCCAGCACCTGACTGCCTCAGCAAACCCTCTTAGCCCTGCACTTTTCAAATTTAATTAAGAGGCTCCTCTGACGAGCTTAAGGCCGCTGCTGTGCCAGCCCCAAAGCGCTCCCAGGAGCCTGACAAAGGCAGGAGGGAGCAGGGACGCTCACGGGGAGGCCTTGCAGAGTTTCACCCAAACCACAAAGTGACAGCAGAGAGGGGGGAAAAATTTAAAAAAAAAAAAGAAAAAGAAAAAAAAGAAACACACCACAAAAAACCAAACCCTGACGGTGATGCTGAGAGCTCGGGGTCAGATTCTTTTCTGCAGAGGTAATGGGGGAAGCGGGAGGAAATTCAGGTTAATAAAAAACGGGCTGTGGTGGTTAAAGTTTGCCAGCCCCGAGGATGTGCTCACCCTGGGATGTGGCCAGAGCTCCTGATCCATGGGGCTCCCAGGGCAGAGCTGCTGCTGGCACTGCCAGGGCACAGGGGAGCTCTGTGGGTGGGAAAATCCTGCTTCCCACAGCTCCAGGTGCAGCAATCCCCAGGGATCAGGCCCATCCCATCCTGGGAAAAGTCACACCAGCAGCACTATTCTAACGTTTCTCCGGGAGAATTTATCCCAGGAAAATCAGCTCCATGCAGGCAGGGAACCCCAGTTTGGCAGGGTAAAGGTGAGAACCTCAAAGCACCATCCAGGAGGAAGATCCCAGCTACCCCAAACAGCCTAAAGACACTCAGTTCCCAAAATCAGTCCCAGAGCAAGCTCCCACCTGGAAGTTATGCCAGGAGCTGCAAATTCAATTACCTGCATGACAGCAGCTCCATGCCCTGACTTGAAATATGAAGTTTTGGGTTGAGGAGTTTGGGTTCCCGCCCCCCAACCCCATTTTTGGCTACTTGGCAAGGTCCCCCCAGCAGGAAATTCGGAAGAGAAACAGTCTCAGTGTCAATAGTGCCCCGAGCCTATTTACCCAGGGCTATTTGCACGAGATAATCGCTCACAAGTGTCTCACCTCCTCCACTCTGCCACGGCCAAGTGATGTCATGGAAGTGGCATCCAGGGCAGGAGCCAAAGTGAACCAACATAACCCAGGCCCGGCAGGAAATCGCTCAGGAGCCTCTCCACGTGCAAGGAATGGAGCTCCCCTTCTCCCCAGGGCTGTCCATCACATGGAATCTGCCCCCAAGGGCTGTCCATGAGATGGAATCTGCTCCCCAGGGCTGTCCATGGGATGGAATCTGCTCCCCTGGGACTGTCCATGAGATGGAATCTGCCCCCAAGGGCTGTCCATGAGATGGAATCTGCCCCCAAGGGCTGTCCATGAGATGGAATCTGCTCCCCTGGGACTGTCCATGACATGGAACCTGCTCCCTTTTTCCTCTGGGACTGTCCAGCACATGGAATCTGCTCTCCTGGGACTGTCTAGCACATGGAATCTGCTCTCCAGGGCTGTCCATGAGATGGAACCTGCTCCCCTTTTCCTCTGGGACTGTCCAGGACATGGAATCTGCTCCCCTTTTCTCTGGGACTGTCCGTGACATGGAATCTGCTCCCCTTTTCTCTGGGACTGTCCGGGACATGGAATCTGCTCTCCTGGGACTGTCTAGCACATGGAATCTGCTCTCCTGGGACTGTCTAGCACATGGAATCTGCTCTCCTGGGACTGTCTAGCACATGGAATCTGCTCCCCTTTTCCTCTGGGACTGTCCAGGACATGGAATCTGCTCCCCTTCACCTGGAATAGAAATTCGTTTCCCCCAGAACTCCCCTTCATGAAGAATCTGCTCCCCTTTTCTCTGGGACTGTCCGTGACATGGAATCTGCTCCCCTTTTCCCCTGGACCATCCAGGATGTGCAATCTGCTCCCCTTTTCCCTGGTATCTGCAGCAGCAGAGCACTGTTCTGCATGTAACTGAATGCAGCTTTTGTGGGAGAAATAAATAAATAAACCCAAATTTTTAAACTTTGTATCATTTCCAGCAAGCACGGCCAGGAGGGCCCTGCTTGGAGGGGACTCCTGCACCTGGATGGATTTCCAGACCTCATTTAAACAAGGACAACTGGGAAGATGACATCCCCTCCAGCTCCTTTCAGCTCTCCATGTTCCCAAAAGCTCAGGGACCACAGGGACAGCTCAGCTTGGCAGCCCTCAAAAAGAACCCTCTTGCCATTTTATCCCATTCTTTAAACAACTAAAAGCCAAGAGGGAGGTGGAGACTGGGGGGGTATCAGACGATTAAATATCCCCAAGCAGCCCAGAGAAAGAGGAGCACAGGAACACAGGAACAAAGGGGTGGGGGGGGAAAAAAAATCTGCTTTTTATTATTAAACTATTCTCTCAAATTTCTAATAAGCAGGTTGAAGTTTAAATTACCAGATCTCTGACAAAGTCAGGATCCAAACAGTTCAGGAGCCTGCAGATAACAATCGCCTTCCCCCAGATCGCTTTCAAGGCCTTTTCTGCCCAGACAAAGCTCCCATTCAGAGGGGCACAGGGACCTCGGGGCTTTGATTTCCCTCAGCCCTGGAGCCCCAAAGGCTCCAGCAGGGACAGAAGCAGGTCCTGCACCTGCAGCAGGACGGCACAGAAAGGACCAGGAATGCTGGAAAAAACGAGGATCCACGGCAGCTCCACCTTTGGAAGTGCAACCTGAGCTCCTGCTCAACGCAGCCTTAAAAATCTCCCAGATTTGGGGGGAGGAAATGAGAGAATGAGGAGCCCTGAGTGCACAAGGAGCTGGCTGCACCAGGTGGGAGCTGCTGATGGGAATTGTGATCCCACAGTTTGGGTGCTGGGGAGGAGAAAGGCAGAGCCAAAGGATGTGCCACAGCTTGTCCGAGGTGGGATTAAAGCTGGAAGCGTTCCTGCCCCAGGAATCTGGCAGGAAGGATGTACCAAACCCCTGATAATAAAAGTTCTGAGGAAATTTAAGGGGAAGAGACATTTGATAGTGGATCAGGAAGGTGAGACCAGGCTGGGAGAACTGGCAGGTGATAAACACAGAGAACCTGGAGCAAAGAGCAGCGAAATCTCCATTTCCAGCACCACAAATGCATCCAGATCCCAAATGGATGGCAGGATCTGCAGATCCCAGGCTGATTTCTCTCAATTCCTGTGCCACAGTTCCTCTGGTGTCTGTCCCCAGTTGGCACAGGGTGACAGCCACAGACACCCAACCCCACTCCCAGGATGTGCTAAACCCATTTTCCCCTCAAACCCATGGATTGTGTCACCACAGGAGCCTTGAGGAGCTCCTGGTGCCACCAGCTGCTGGGCAGGGCTGTACCCCAACTCCCCTCACCCTGTGTCCCCAGAGCACCAGCACCAGCACTGATTGGGGTTAATTAAGCAGGTGCATTGCAGTGACCAGAGCACAGGAGCCGGCTGGGGGACCCTGACCCCAAGGCACAGGCTCAGGGTCATCCCTGGGGATCAGCTGGCCTGCAGGACAAACACAGCACCGGCCAGGGAACCGAGGGTTCTGCAGGAAATGCCATCCCTTCCATCCCTGCCCTCGGCCCAGCCTGCTCCTTCTCCCTGGGGAGGGAGGAGCAGGAGCTCTCTGCTTTCCCCGTGGGCTCTCCCCTGGCTCCCAGCTCCCCTCCCCGCTCCCCCTGCTCGGCATCCAGGCTGAGAATTGATAATTCTGCCTGAAAAGGCTCCACATTCCCGAGCTGCCAGCCTGGCCTCCCTTCCCACCAGGAAGGAGCAGGAAGCAGAGCAGGGGCTGGCAGAGCCCTGGGCCTGGCTCACCTGCAGCAGGTGAGCTCCCAAGGGGTGCACGGCCAGAGGCCAGCACGGACACTGCCAAATCCAGCAGGAATTTTCCTCATCCTTCCCGGGAATGTGTTTTGTCCCACCTGCCCAGCAGCTCACAGAGGTGCCAGCGAGGTGAAGGACAAGACCAAACCAACATCCCCTAAATCCTCTCCTCTTCTGGAGCCTGGAATTGAGGCTGGATTTCCTGCCCCACATGGTGAGGAGCCCTGCAGGGGCCAGAGCCCAGCACGGCTGTGTGTCCCACTTCCTCTACTTCAATGTCAGTGGCACGGTGGCCAAAACTCCCCCAAAAAAGGGGGAAATGCCCTGAAGCAGCATTTGGGATTTGGGACACGCTGTGCCCAGGACCTTCACCCCTGCCCACCCCAGTTGAGGCTGAGAGCGGTTCCAGCAACCAGCCCGGGAAGGCAGAGGAAGGAGACTTAATTCCTGCTCTGCCAACAACCCATAGATCACCCTGGAAAAACTTCCCCCACACCCTCCCGGCCCAGCCTGCCGTCACAATTCCTCTAATTAATTCAGGAGAAAATTAATTACAGCAGGATTTGCGGCAGCACAGCATCTAATGACCGACTCCTCTGCTCCAAAGCAGATCATCCCAGCTCCCGCCTGCGCTGCCAAACCTGGCCCTGCCGCCTCCCCCTTCCCAGCCCAGCACAAAGCCCTGCTCTAAATTAGGCAGGGAAAGAGTGGCTTGGCAAAAACGAATCAGAGCACTGGGGTCAGGCCCTGAAAAACAACAGCGGTGCCTAAAGAAACCCCGGCGTTAATCCCGTCATGCTTCCGCCAAAGATTCCCCTTTTCAAGGGTTTTCTTCCTGGTAAACAAAGTTCTCTCCATTGGGCTGTGAATTTTAGGACATGGTTGCTTGGTAATGCCAGGCTGCAAACCAGGAGGTTTGTCCTCCCCAGCGTGCAGAGGATGGCACAGGGTTTAGCGAGGAAATTCACAAGGAATTGCAATCTCAGGGCAGGCAGAGCTGATTTGCACCACGATTACTCCAACCCGAAGTCGAGTTTTGCTCCTGATAATTTGGATTTATGTGAAGATGCTCTCCCCATCCTTCTCCTGGAGCTCTGCCCATCTCCCCTTGGTCCTGAGGATGTTCCCAAAAGCTTGTGATGCTGAGTGCCCAAAGCCCAGGATTCCCATCTCCCACCACAGCCCTGGCTGCCCCAGCACTGCCCTGGATCTTCTCCCCTCACCCAGAGCTGCAGCAGCTTCTCCCCGGTGCCACCTCCCTGCCCAGCTCCCTCAAGGCTGTGCCCTCCCTGCCTGTCCCTGTCCCCGGGGGTCCCCTGCACCATGCCAGCCCCCTGCACGCCCACCCTGGCACCCGCAGCCACCCCTGCCCTGCCAGCCACGACACAAAAACTCTTCCCGTTCCCAGGGAGCAGCTGCTCCTGCCAGCATCCCCCACACTGCAGCAGGGAGGACAAGCTGGGGCACCAGCCCTGGGGTTGGGGACAAAGGCAGAGCATGAGCTGGGCATGCTGGAGCCATCCCAGTGTCCCTGAGCATCCCCCAGTGTCACCCCCGTGAGGTGAGGGGGTCACCGAGGGCGCTGCACCCACAGGAACAGCGGCTTGCACAAGCCTGGTACAACCAGGCAGAGAAACCCTCCCTGTGCCCGCCCTGGCTAAATCCCAGCGTGGTTCCAGCAGCTCTGGCAGCTCAGGAGGACACGGGGATGCTCTTGGTCCCACAGCCGAGGCCCCCCCACGCTGTGGGCTCCCAGCAGCGCCCACGAGGAGAGCCCAAACGCCGGCGCCGCGGCCACGAGGGCTCCTGGCAACCCGTGAGGAGCAAACAATCCTCCTGAGCCCGGCCTGAAACGGGTCAGGAGCCTTTCAGGGCCGGGCTGGCACAGCCTGAGCTCCCAAAGCCCCGACCCCACTGATTCAAAGGGAGCTCGGCGCCGCAGTCCCGCTGGCCCCAACTTCAGAGCGTCCCTCGAGTCCGAGCGGCTCCGGGGCCGCTCCTGGACATCCCACATCTGCCTCCAGCCCCCCAGCCCTGCAAACACCACCCCGGGCACCCAGCGCCCGCCCTCCCGAGCCCCTCTGCTGGCAGGAGCTCCCCGGACTTGGCAAAGGGCTGGCACATTGTCCAGCTGCCTCAGGAAGCTCGGGGGAGCCTTTTGGGGAAGGGTTTGTTCCAGCTCCTGGCTGGCCCCGCCGGTCACACTCGGCTGTTATATAATCGATGAGAAATGCCAGTGCTGAGGGGCAAAGAGGGCACTGCCAGCAGCCAGGGCTGGGGAGGGAACGGGGCTGAGCTCCAGGGCCACCCCAGCAGAAAAAAAAAATACATTTTCAGCCGCGTTTATCCCCTGCTTGTGGCACAGGCAAGGTCTGAGGAGATCAAAGCAGGCTCTCACTTATTGCAGCCTCTGAAAGCTCCATTAAATTTTTGATGGTGTGACTTTGCCCAGGGTGAGGAGACACCTCAGAGGTGCTCAGAGCATCCCCTGGTCCCACTTTCCCCCCTCTCTCACTCCGTTTTCCCCAGGTTTCTGCTGGAGGGAGCAGAACCAGGAGCGGCAGCCCAGAGCAGGGCTCTGAGCTCAGCAGGAAATTTGCATTTTATCGATATTCCCACTCCAGGGAAATCAGCCAAGGAAACTGCACAAAGTTCCAGAAAGGACCAGAGGATGTTACAAAGTTACCTTTAAAGCTGCCTGGAATTTTGGGAACTGGGGGTGTTTCTCATCAGCTTGTGCACAGCGCAACTCTTCACCCAAACTGTTTCTAAACCCAGATCTGAATAAAAACGTGATAAGATTTTGTGGGGAAAACAGGAGGGATTCTATCAGGAAAAGCCTCTCTCTCCTGAGAAAATGAGGGTTAAGAGTGCTTCCACAGCCTCCCAGCAGCCCCCTCCTGCTCCAAAAACGGGGAGTGAGCCCCAAGAGCCGAGCGGGGAGCCCCAAACGTGGGAGGGAGAAGAGGGAGCCCCAGCTGTGCCTCCTGCCCGGGGCTCAGCCCCTCCCGGCCCCCTCCTGCACCCCCCAACTCCAGTGGCTGCTTGTTTTCCCAATTTCTCCGCAGCAAACCAGGCCAGTTGGAAAAAAAAGGAGTAAAAAACAGAGAGGAGGGGGAGGGAGGGAGGGAGAGAGGGAAAGAGGGAGGGAGGGAGGGAAGGAGGGGGAATTAACTCTTTGCCACCGCGCTGTCCATCTCCAGCAGATTTTAATCCTGCCACAGCAAGGTCAGAGTTGAAGCCCAGGGTAAAGGGCTTTGTTTTGTCCTTGGGAGTTGCGTGTGACCGGGATCAGGTCGGGGCCGGCTGTGCCTCCTGCCCGGGGCTCAGCCCCTCCCGGCCCCCTCCTGCACCCCCCAACTCCAGTGGCTGCTTGTTTTCCCAATTTCTCCGCAGCAAACCAGGCCAGTTGGAAANCTTTGTTTTGTCCTTGGGAGTTGCGTGTGACCGGGATCAGGTCGGGGCCGTGGGCTGGAGGAGGCAGAGCCGCAGCCCCTGCCGCCAGAACCAGCTGCTTTTAACTCCCACGGACATTTCCAGCACCTCACCCTTGAAACTGCGGGGTTTTCGCTAAACTGTTTCTTTTGTAGCGTTTGGAAATTTCTTTTCAGCTTTCTCCTTCAGCGCCCAGAGATTCAAGAAGTATTATTTGGGGGCTGGGGAAAGATTAAACCGTGCTGAAGGAGTTGAAGGCAGCTCGTTTGACTCCCGAAGGACGCTGAGCAGGGGAAAGGCGGGCAGAGGCTGCTGAAGGTGGGGGCTGCTCCAGAGGAGCCTCTCCCAGCCTGCCCCGGCTGCCAGCACATCCCAAATTCCAGCGAAATAACCCCCAAGCGCCACAATGGATGGCACGGGAGCGAGCCCGGGCCGGGCTGGGAGCGGATCCCCGCCAGTCCCACGCTCCCGCATCCCGTTCCCATGGCAACGCCGCATCCCGCCGGGATGGGAGGGATGGCGTCATCGGCCCGGCAGCCAATGGGAGGCCGCCCCGGTGATGTCATGGCCGCGCCCCCCCCGGCGGGAGCGACCCCCGGGGACGGCGACACAGGGGGACAGCCCTGGGGACAAAGCCAGCCCGTCCCGCCCGGACTCTGCACCCGCAGCGCTTCAGCCCTTCGGGGGTTTCGGCCGAAGTTTTGTTTGTCCCGTTCCCTGAGATTTTCCCCCGAGCTCGGCCAGAGGTTGGGAACACGGCGGGCTGGGCCCTGACACGAGGTGATGCTCTCAGGCAGCGCAGCGAGGTCAGGAGCTGCCCTTGGCACAAAGCACGGGACAGGGAAAGGCCCGGTGGCACCGGGAGGGACACGAGGCTCTGCAGGAGGCCCTGCAGCTCGGCCGAGCCCTGCTGGAAAAGGAGATCACAGGGGAACGAGCACCGGGAGCACGCTGGGAAGGAGCCCAGCAGCGCCAGGAGGGCTCTGGATCACGCAGCTGGGTCACAGCCCTGTCCCCTCTCTGGTCCCCTGCCTGGCAAGGGACACGGGTGACTCAAAGCGTGACTCACCCCCCAGCCCCAGCCAGCGCCGGAACGCTTGGTTCAGTCGGGCTTTAGATTAACCCCGGCTGGAAGGGCCTGTCCAGGGAGGGCCCCGAGCCCCGCTCCAGCCTCGGGTCCGCTGCAGCCCCGGCTGGCCCCGGCACGGTGCCAGCAGCGCTGTCACGGCTGTCCTTGCCCGGCTCACCTGCTGCAGCACTCCGCGGCACTCCCCGCCCCGCGCTGTTGCCAAAACTGCGGCTCGGCCGCTCCCGAGGGAGAGCGGGAAAAACCTGGCCGGGCACAGGGCACGGGTGCTGCCACCCAGCCCCTTCAGCCAGCCCGGGGGACAGAAAGGTGGCACCCGGAGCCATTTCCCGCTGGCATTCCAGGTGGGGAAGGGGCTCAGAGGAGGCAGAGCCCCAGAGCCGAGCCCAGCATCACCCCCCAGAACGCGCCGCTAATCAGGGCATCAGCAGCACAGGAATTTTATCACCTGGGGACAGTTCCAGGCAGGTTTCTCCTCGTCAGCCCCTGTTTGATAAACACCCGGCCTGGTCAGCGCAGCACGGGCGGGTCCCGCTCGCCTCCGGTTTCGGGAGGGGAGGGTTTGGCTGCTGGGGATTGTCCACCTGGCTGGGCCCCAGCCAGAGCTGCTCCCTCAGCTCCTCATCCCGGGAGAGCATCGCTCCCTGCTCCCAAGCTCTGCAATTCCAGGCAACCACGGATTGAGAAGCACCAGACACCAAACCTGTCCCAGGTCTGGCATTTATTTCTGGCAGCAGAGAGGAAAATCCCTTTAGGAACGGCAGGTTGGGAATCGGGATGGCCCAAGCTGCAGAGTCCTCAGCTGCAAAACGGGCCCTGTCCTGCTCTCAGCACGGCTCTGGGATCTCCCTGGCAGCTGTCACAAGTCCCTGTCCCTGCCCTTCAGCATCCCAGAGCCTTGGGAAACGCCAGGAGGGCTCATCAGGGAACATTTTCCCACCCAAGAGCTGTCTCCAGCCGCAGGGATTGGAGCTGGGGAGAGGATGGAGACCTCCAGGCCCTCCCCAGCACATCCCACCTGCTGATCACAGAGCACCCGCCAGCTTGGGACGAGATTTGGGATTGGATCAGAGAGGGATTGAGGCTGATAACGCCGCTGGCATGCCATGAAAGGCCGGAGTGTCACCATGGATTTTGGGATAACCCAATATCCTTTAGGGTTTCCAGGAGAACCCCTGGTTCTCTGCCAAGGGGAGATAGGAGCAGCTCAGCAAGGACAGCTGGGCACAGCTCCTGCCCTCCAGACAGTGCCCAGAGCAGCTCTCTCTGCTCCCAGGCTGAACCAGACCCCTCTTGTGCTCCATCCTGCCCGGAGCAGCTTCTCCCCGCGCTCCACCAGCACCAGCCCCTCTCCAAACACAATTTCTGCTGCACACAAAGCCTCGCTCGCCATCCCCGGAGCACGGCGAGCCGCAGCTCCCCCAGCTCCGGCTGCCACCCGGCAGCTCCTCCCTCGCCTGCCATCCACAGAGCCGGGCCGGGGAGAGGATTTGTCAGCTCCAGTCCTGCCCGACAGGTTTGCTCTGCTGTCCCACATCGCTCCCGCTGCCGAGAACCCCCCGGGCGCGCCGGGGCACGGCCGGAAGCGATTACGATCGGCTGCAAAAGCGTTCGAGCAGCTCCAGCGCTCAGCCCAGCACCCCCCGGGCCGGATTTGTGAATGAGGAAAGCCTCGTGCTCCCTATAAATGTCAGGATAAATCACCTGCGGGCATTCCCCTCCCGGCACGAGCAGCCGCAGCTCTCTCATGGAGGCATCAACCCCCCGATTTCGGAATTATTGTCTTGCCCTGCCCGTGGTGGGGGAGGATATCGAGGGAAGGGGCAAGGATAATGGGCGGAATTGTAGAGGTTCAGCCTTGCCCACCTCACCTGCAGGTCTCCTGAAGGGAAAAAGCCACTCAGAGCTGCCCTGAGGTCACAGCAGCAGCATCGGGGGGCTCTGGGAGGAGGGGAGAGGGCAAGGACAAAGACAAGGACAATCCATGGCTTCATCACTCCACGGCTCTGAGTCCAAAAGGGGAATTCTGGTGGCTCCAGGGGACACCCAAGGGCTGTGACCACGAGCATAGAGAGCTCCAGGAGCTCTCAGCTGACCCTGCCCGGCCTCTCCAAGCACTCCCCACCATCCTCTCCTGGCTCCACCAGGACACGGATCAGGGCTGGAATCACAGCTCTGAACTTGGGGAAAACCCCCAGAGCTGTCAGGCTGTCCCAAAAAAGCCCGATCCCAGGGGACAGGCTGCCCTCCCAGCATCTCTGGGATGGGCCATCCCCGCTGCTGCTTTCCCTGGAGCTCAGCTCTGTTTCCCAAACCACTCTGGAGAGAGCCGCAGCTCCTTTCCCACCCATGAGCCCCCTCCTCCCAGCATCGGTCAGGAATTTCTAAAAATAAACCCAGATAATGATCTCAGGCTCAGGTGTCGGCTCCCTGGCACGGCAGAACAGGGAGAGAAGTCCAGAACATCGCCCCACATTTTAACTCGGGACTTGGGTGTGGAGTGACAGCCCCAGACACCCTCCGGGGGTTTCCTTTATGGAATTTGGGGGAAGAACAAAATAATCCCAAGGTGCCAGCAGCATCTCAGATCCCTGCACCTCTTGGTGATGGGGTGAGGAAGAGTGAGGGCACGCTCCTGAGCCCTCTGTGTGCGCCAGGGTCCCCAAAAATCCCAGCTGGGAGCTCCTCCCTTAGTGGGGTACCCTGGAGGGATCCCCACAGACACAACCCAGAAATAAAACAGAAGCCAACCCAGCAAAGCCCCTCCAGAGCCAGGGGCTTCCCAGCTCTGAATATTCAAATGATATGTTAATGAGCATGGATATTCAAATCAGGGTCTCTGGCGGGATCAAGGTGAGTTTGAGGCGACTTTTTGGGGCACCAAGGATGGGACTTGGGGGGTCCTGGGGGTGAAATTAAAGGGGTGGGACCATCTGAAGTATGCAAATGAGATGCTAATAAGGCTGGATGTACAACTTGGAGCCTCCAGAGCTATCAGGAGTCTCCGGAGGAATCAGGCAGATTTTGGGGGTAATTTTGGGGCTCAAAATGAAGGAGCTGTAATTCAGATTATGCTAATGAGATGGTAATGAGAGCAAGGTCATGCTAATTAGGAAGGTAGCAAAGGTCTTGGGGTGGTTTTAGGGGTCCCAGGTGAGGTCCTGCAGGATCACTTTGGGACCACAGCTTGTCCAAACGAATTCATTTCCTCCAAAACTCCAATCCCTTGGGAGGGATAATCCCTGCTCAGCCCTGGGGAGGGAATTGTGGGGAAATCTACCTGCCCTGATTTACCCCCTCAGGCATTCACATGCCGCCAGTCATTACTTGGATCATCCCTTTGGATGCAGGATGGAGCCTGGAAAATGCAAATATTCATTCCAGGACTGCCAGTTGTTCCCAGGATTAATGGGAGGCTGTCGAAAACCAGTAGCTCTCCTGAAATCCTCAGCAGTGGGAATGAACTGAACCCAAATTTTGGGCTTTGGTTTAAAAATAAAAAAATTACATTTCAGTAGCTGCCAGAGATTTTTTTCCATGATTATTGGAGCACATCCAAAGGGTTGATATTTAATGGTAAATCAAAAAAGCCTCAAAATCACCTTTAAAAAGAAAATTAATTGGTTTTTCTATGCCTATTTTCTGTATTTTAGAGCACATGGAGTGGGAGAATTTTCAGAGAACCTGTGTTTGCTCCTGCACCCACCTAAGCAAATTCCTGCATTTGCAAAGATTGCTTCTCAGCAGGAAGCTCCCAAGGACTGGATTTCCTGCCTCAGAGGAACTCTCCCTCCATGAGCACAGCAAACCTGCCAGGATTTGTGTCACTGCCCAGGTGAGGCTTCCCAGTGCCAACCTGAGCACAGATTTGTGTTTGGTGGCCCTCAAGACTCGCTGGGAGAAGGGTTCTTCCAAAGGGGGAAAAAAAAAATCATCCTCATTTTCGCTCAGAGCAGCCCCAGCTCCCAAGGACAAGGTGCAGCAAACAGTCCCTGTTTAACGAGGCATTAGCAGGAGCGCAGCGAGGCACTTTTCCCACACCCAGACATCCTGGCACGAGCAGAACCCACACTAAACCCTCCAGGATGCGGCCAGGGAGGCAGCAGCACCTCCCCCGAGGGCAGTCAGGAGCCAGGGGCACTGGGAATGGGGCTTTGTCCCAGCACAGGAGCTCCCTGGCTGCGCCCTCCTCAAATTTATCCGTGGGCCAATCCCTGCTGCTCCTCCGGGGCTCGGTGCAGCCCTCCCTCCTCTCGGTGGTGCCAGGGCCCTTCTGTGTCCCACCACCCTGCTTCAGGATGTGGGTGAATCCTTCTCCCCACTCCCCAAAACATTCCCACCCACCCTCCTCCTCTTCCCAGTCATTCCCAGCTCCTCGTCCTGCTCCAGCCCCAGGGATATCCCAGCAGTTTGCCCTCTGGATTACTGGGTGTCTTTCTCCTTCCCACAAAGAGCTGATCTCCCGTTCACACCGCCCTCAGCACCTGGAGGTTCACTGTTGCACACTTCAGAGAGGAGGGAGCAGCAGGTTTTCCCCCAAAGCATCCCAGGATGCTGAGGAGAAGGACATTCCCTCCAAACAGAGTGGTGAGCACTGACATGGAGAGCACAGAGGGGAACGTCCAGGGAACAGCAGCAGAGCTGGGATGCAGGAGGAGGATAGGAGGAGGAAAGAGGTTTCTCCATCAGGATCCAAACGAGATCTTTGGGGTGCCCAAACACATTCATCTTTGTTGCTTTGGGTTGAATGCTGAATGCTTTGGGTTGGGTGACCTTCAAGCTCAGCTGCTTCCACAGGCAGGGACACTTCCACTTATCCCAGGCTGCTCCAACCTTGAACACTTCCAGGGATGGGCATTCCAACCAAACCCTCCCTTTGCCCAGATCCCAGTGGCAAGCAGAGCCCTCCCAAAAACTCAGCGTAGAGCTGAGGACCCCCAGGCCTCTCCTTTTCCCTTTCCCACCCCGGAACCCCCTGGCAGGGGATTGCTCGTGCCTGGCACTGCCCTAAGCCCGTCATGCGCAGCCCCCGCCCGTGCCAGCGGTGCCCCCGCCCTCCCCGGAGCAGATTAACCCCCCCAGGCTCCGATTAAACCAGATTTACTGCCCCCCTGCCCTTTCCCGACAGGAATTCTACTGGCTGGGCGAGGGGAAGGGCTGTTCTCGGCACCGAGAGGAGGGAAATCAGGAAATGCTTAATTCTCCGCTTGGAATAATCCTCCCCGCGAGCCAAAAACCCCTCGGCTGGGTCCAGGGCTGGCATGGCCAGGCTGGGGGTCACACCTGATGCCAGCCCTGGACATCACTGGGGCACCTTTGGGGTGCAGGGTGACCACTGAGGGAGGGTTGAATCCATGGGAATCACCCCCTTTGCCTGAGGTGCTGGTTAATTAGCAGGCACTAATTAACATTTAAATCCCTGATGTATTTTTAGCTGAAACCAAGGAGACACATTTGGGTTTCTCTGTGTTCTTTTAGCACCTGAGCCCAAAGCCACAACCCCAGCACCACAATAACCACAGGAGCATCCTCCCCTATCCCAGAGAACATTCCTGCAGTTTCCACACCCACATCCCTGGCAGCGGGCAGCCAGCCTCCCAATTACAGCAATTAACGTTCTGGATATTAATAAACCAGCCTGGGTTTCCTAACAGGAAAACCTGCAGGGGCTTGTTGGAGGAGCAAGGAGCCCTGGGCGACTTTTGGGGGCGGATGAGGGAATAATTGAAATTACAGGATGAGACCATGGGGTCTCCAGAGGTCTTGGAAGCACATCCTGGTGTGGGGAGAGGTGGGAAGGCCACAAGTGTCCTCCCCATCCCAGGAAGCTCCTGCAGAGCCTGGACGCAGGAAGATGAAGCTCCATTTCCAGCATGGAATTAGCCAGGGGGGATTTTTGCATCAGCACCCCCCCCAGAATTTATGGGCCACCCATTCCCAACACAACCTGGATCCTGCAGGGACCAAACTCCAGGAGGAGTGCAGGGAGACAGGGAATATTTCCTCCTCCTGGGGCCAGGAGCAGCTCCTCATCCTCTCTTTCCACCCTGGGAAGGTTTTATCCACCTTTATGGGATTTTTTAGGGCAGGGAGGCTGCAGGTATAAAAGGAGCTGTTCGCTCCAAGCCCTGCCCTTCCTCCCCTCTTTCCCAACACTTCACTGCCTGTTTTCCTTCTCCAAACACGAGAGAAAACGCTCAGGAGCAAGACCAGACACAGAGAGAGGAAGCAGCAGCTTCCTTCCCCATCCAAGGCCAATTATTGCAGATGTTATGCAAGGCACCCACTCCCACCCCAAACACCGGGATCACTCTCACATCTCAGGCAGCCCCTGCCCAGCCTGGAAATATCCATCCCAAAAAAAAAAAATGGAATCAGGGCAAAACACTCCATCCCAAAGGAGTTTTCCTGCAGCCAGGGAGTCACCATCACTCTAAGCCTCCCAGGTGGGATTCCCTGTTAATCCCTCAGGCCAGGGATCCTTGCTCAGCTCTCACAGATCCCCAGAGCCCAGGCATTTGCATCCCACTTTATATGGAAAGCACTAAAATGGGATCACACCTTTTAAAACAGATATTTCCACCTCACTGCAATACCCAGGCCCTGCCACCCCCTCCCCACCAGGCTCAGCCATCAGGCCTCGAGTTTTAATTGAAAAAACGTGATTTAGGTTAATTGGCAGCAGATGAGTTAGAGGGCTCAAAAGCAGGGGAACATTTGATCCAGCAGATTTACAGCAGCAGGGAACCAACCATCGCAGGTTTTGCATCCCCCTCACAGCCCCACTGCCAAAACAGCTCAGCTGGCCAAAAAAAAAAAAAAAAAAAAGAAATTAGTGTTTAATTTCTTAACAATTTTTTTTTACCTTCCTTTTAATTGCTCCACATAAAACTGTCCTAGAATTTTACAGCCTGGCCCAGTCCTCTTTGCTGGTTTTAATTAGGCTGAGGCAGGGCTGGCACTTAATTTGGAGAGGGGGAGGACGTCAGACCATGCTCAGGGAAGGTTTTGCCATTCCAAGCACCCGGAAAACATCAGCAGGAGCAGGAGCAGTGCTCCCAGAGCTGCAGCTGGGGGTGGCTCATCCTGCTCATGGCTCCATGCTCCAAGAAATCTCTGCTGGGAGGGAGCAGAGCTCTCTGTCAGCAGAATTTCCTCTCCTTGAGGGCAACCAAAGCACGGAAGCTTAGAGGGAAAATGAGCTTAGCTCGGAGCAGCTTTGGGGTAATTCCCAATTTACCAATAATTCCCAATAATTGGGGCTCCAGGCTGCCCAGCCCTTCCTCAGAGAGAGGCAGCATCCCAAAACACTCCCAGCCTGGAAGAGGAGCCAGGGAATTCCTTGCAGGACACCAGAATTCCTGCCCCTGGGCCTGGCCAGCGAGGGTTAATATTTGCATTTGGGAAAGCAAACTCATAAATCCTGTGGGTTTCTCCGTGCCCCCCGCCTGGGTTTCCTGGGAGGAAGGAAGGCCAGGCTGGTTTTCCAGCTGCTCACCCAGGTAAATCCAGGTCCCACCCTTCCCTGGCTGTGTTTGCTCAGAGTAGGTCGGGCCTCAGGCATCCACATGGCCTTTGAGGGAAATAGTCCTTAGGAACCCCAAAAATTCCATATCTGAGCGCTGGGATCCCCCAGTCCATCCCTGGATCTGCCCCTGGGGTTGAAAGGCAGCCCAGAGCAATGGATCCATGCAGGATTTTGTGTTGGGAAAGGATGGCACAGTGGGAGAGGGCCTCAGTGCTCTGGTCTAATGGACAAGGTGGGGATCAATCACTCGGTCTTGGAAACCTTTTCCAACCTAAATGATTCTGGGAGAAACTTCCAGACACCCCGGCTGCTCCCAAATAATTACTTTGAATCCATGCTCACTGTGCTTTTTATATGACAGGACCCCTTTTTCTGTTAAATAATGTTCTGAATCCTAAAAAAATAATCATCATAAATGGGAATTTCTCCTACATAAACATCCCTTTTATGTTCTATTTCCACACAGCCCCTTCTGGTGCTTAGAGGGTAGGAGGGAACAGAATCCAGGGACAATTAACAACAGGATTTAAGGGGAAATAATTTGCATTTCAGCGGCTTTTGGAGCAGGAGGGATGGCAGTGGTGGTTCAAGGCTGGAAAGGGAAAAGAGAAAGGATAGGGGAGAACTTTCCTGCAGAATAAAGGTGTTAAACTCCTGGGCTGGCTTTGTTAGGATGGGAATTTCTCAAGGTTTCTTGGACAATCCAAGGCATCCCCAAAATCCCCTGCAAATGTGGCAAATGGAAAACAACACCCAGCACTCACAGAGCCAAGTGGGGTTTATTAAATGAAATTTAATTGTCTCTGTCATGGTGACATTTCCCTCATGGTGACATTCCCCTCGCCGAGGTTTGGCTTCCCCTCATTCCTGCGCCTGCTTCCCGGTCCCACCTGGGCTGGGATCCACTGGGATGTTCCAGGTGTGGCAGAAGGAGCCTCCTGAGGCCACCCAGCACGGGATGAGCCTCTGCCAGAGAGTTTGAAACCCCAGCATCAGCTCAGCGCCTGCTCTTCCAAAGCCTCCAGTTCCCAGCACGGGATCCACTGCAGCTCCAGCATCCTCAGGAAACACCCAAACCCCAAAAAGCAGGGAAAAAAAAAAAGGAGTAGAGGAGTAAAAATAAAGACCAAAAAATCCACTGGAAACAGAGCAAGTGCTTGGTCCTTGGCAGAGAAAAGCAGTGAGCTTCTGTTTGACCCAAGAGCTCTTCACCATCCATCCATCCATCGCCAGGATCCAAAAGGATAATTCCCAAAGCCCAGCAGAAAATAGCTAAATAAGTCAGTTCCATGTGGGGGGAGCTCAGCTCCTGGAGGAATCCCTGTGATGGGGAGGGGATGTGGAGCCCAGGCAGGTCCCAAGGAGGAGCTGGGTTTGGTTCTGGAGCTGAGGAAGAAGCCCTCCCAGCCCTGATGTTCCACTGCTGCCCAGGCCGAGCTGCTGGTCCCTGCTGCTGTCCCCGAGCTGCAGCTGCAGTGTCTGTCCTCAGGAGCTGCTCTGGGTGTCCTGGCTGTCCCCTCTGTCCCTCAGCCCGAGCCTTCAGCATGGCCCCTGCGAAGGAAAAACAGCATTAATGGAAGGGCCAGGCTGGGGTGGAGCAGGGGGTGATCCTTCCTCGGCACCAAATCCAATGTTTGGAGCCATGTGGGAAAGAGGAGATGGAGCAGCAGCCCCAAAGCTTTTTCCTCCTTTCCCCCAGCCTCTCCTGGGCACTCCCACATGCTGCTGGGAACCACAGCTGAGAGCAGCTGCAAATCCTCCTGCCTGCCCCGAGCATCTCCTGGGCATCATGGAGCTCTGCAGGGCACTGAGCCCGAATTCCCAGGCTCTGGGCACCACAGCACAGTGGGATCTGGGACAGGCAGGGAGGTAAAACACTGGTGTGGCACCCCTGAGGTGCCTCATGAGCAAGACAGAGCTCTGCAGAGCACTGACCTCAAATTCCCGGGGTCTGGGGAATCACTGCAGACAGGGATCTGGGATGAGCAGGGAGCTCAGACATCAGTAGTGGCAACCCAGGACCTAAGAAGGTCCTCACGAGCACCAGGGGGGTTTGCAGGGCACCAACCCCAAATTCCCAGGCTCTGGGGAGCACAGAACAGCAGGATCTGGGACAACCAGGGATGGTGGTGACATCCCAGAGGCACCTCATGAGCACCAGGGGGTTTGCAGGGCAACAACCCCAAATTCCCAGGCTCTGGGCACCCGTGCCCAGCGGGATCTGGGACAACCAGGGGTGGTGCTGCCATCCCAGAGAGAACATCCAGAGGGTCCAAGCTCACCGCTGGCAGCTCACATCCCCTCAGGGGGCCACAAAGCTCCAGCAGCTGGTGGCGGTGAGGCTGTGGGTGTCCCCAGCCCCGCACCCCGGGTGGCGCGGGGTGTGTCCGGCCAGCCCGCGTTTGAAGGCGCCGCGGCCGGGAGCGATCAGAGGCGCTGGCAGCGATAGCGCAGCCCCGGGGCGGCTCTGATCTGTTATCTCGGGCCGGGCACGGGTTTGAACGCGGGGTAACACCCGCAGATCAAAGGCGCTTCCTGCCGCCTCCACCCCGGAGCAGCCTCTGGGCAGCTCGGGATGCGGCCGGAGCTCCGCGGGGATGGGGCACGGCCGGCACTGCCGGGAGGGAGACATGTCCCCTGCCCTTCCCGGGGACATGGGCACAGCCCTGTGGGGACAGAGCCACCGGGAGCGATGTCCCCTGCCCTTCCCGGGGACATGGGCACAGCCCTGCGGGGAGGGAGGCACCGAGAGAGATGTCCCCTGCCCATCCCGGGGACATCAGCACAGCCCTGCGGGGACAGAGCCACCGGGAGCGATGTCCCCTGCCCATCCCGGGGACATGGGCACAGCCCTGCGGGGAGGGAGGCAGCGAGAGCGATGTCCCCTGCCCATCCCGGGGACATCAGCACAGCCCTGAGGGGACAGAGCCACTGGGAGCGATGTCCCCTGCCCATCCCGGGGACATCAGCACATTCTGAATATGTGAACTCAGTTCAGTGCCATGGGGGTGCCCCGGTTTAACCTGCAGGACAGAGCCCTTTGCTTTCCCCCAGGGAAGAACCACCCAGACCCCACTGACCTAAAATCCCCAGTCCTTCCCCCTCCCAGCCAGGAAGAGTTAAGGTGCAGTTGATTTTTTTCCCATTGCCTCCCACGTTTCCCAGGAGGGATCATCTGTTTCCCTGTGCCCCAGGCCGGGAAGGACAAGCAGCACAGTCAGGCCACACACTGTGAGCCACCAGTGTCTCCTGGACACCAGCCCCGGGGTTTTTGTCCTCCCCACGAGCCCCCACAACATCTCAGGAGAGCAGGGATGGAACGAGACTCAGCAGCATCCCGGCAAGAGGAGAGGATCCACCCCAAGCCAACAGGAGGGGCTGAGTCTGCAGCAGGAATGAGGACCTGCACATTTTGGGATGGGGATCTGCCTCCTGCCCTCCCCAAGCCCATGTTCTCCAGGAGCAGAGCAAAGTGCAGGAATAAAATGGGAATTCTGGCTGTGGAGGGTGGGAGCATCCACAGACAGCGGGAGCACAAACTGTGTGGGCAGCAAAGCCAAACAGGAAAGGGATGCAAGAGGCAGGGACAGGATTCTGGCAGCTCCCACCTCCCTGCTGCTCCCTCAGACCCCTGGCCCTGCTCAGACATGCCCCAATTCCGCTTTTATTGCTGGAATTCTTCCCATCCAAAGGGCTGGATTCACAAAAATGCAGCTGGAGAGCTGCAGCCTGACTGCAGAAACTGGTCCCAGCAGAGCTGCCTCAGCACCTCGTGCCCCGGCCCTGCACCCACACCCAGGCAGGTCCCAAAAACTTGGAAAAGAGGAAGGGAAGTCCTGGCATGTGTGCGTCCATCCCTCTCTGCATGTCACACGTGTCCCATCTCACAAGGGGATCCTTCCAGTTCCTTCCTCCCTGCTCCCCCACAGGCAGAACCCCTCAGGCTGGGCCAGCCCACGTCCCCAGGCTGCCCAGGAGGTGACCTGGGCTCAGAATCTGGGATCCTTGGGGAAGAAATCCCCGCCACGCTGCCTCCTCCATCACCAGCACTGCAGGATGTGCTGCAGTAGGGAGTCATGGAACCATTTAGGGGGAAGGGACCTTAAAATTCATCCAGTTTCACCCCCTGCCACATCCCACTATCCCAGGTTCCTCCAAGCCTGGCCTTGAACAGCTCCAGGGATGGGACAGCCACAGCTGCTCTGGGCAGGGCCGGGGGTTCCTGCATGACCTCAGAGCTGTGCCAGGGCTGGAGCAGCTGCCTCGCTCCAGGAGGATCTAAACCAGCCTGGAAGGATCAGCCAGGCTCAGGGCAGCCCTGAGCCTTCCCCTCGTAGCCCCAGCTCTGCTGCCAGAGCCGGCCGAATTCCCAGAGCCTGTCCCAAGCGATTTTCCCCAAACCCTGCCAAAATCCCTTCCAGCCTCAGCAGAGGTGTCATGAGAGCTCCTGGGTGCGAGGAGCTGTTCGTTCCCAGGCCACCCTCTCAGGGAAGGTGTTAATGAATAACCCTGGCCCAGACAGGCGCTGGCAGCTCCATGAGTCACCAAGAGAGAGCCCTGGCTCTGACTCACAGACACACGGACACCCACCCTGAGCCCCCCGGGGCAGGGGGGATGCTCAGTGCTGGGCACTGAGGGTCACACTGGATGAGACCCTGCCCCAAACCCTGCCTCTTTAACCCCAAAATAGCCCAGGGTGGTGGAGAGCTCCCCTAAGATGTGACACCACACAAACCTCAGAGAGCTGAGGTGCAGGAGGACCTGCAGGAAGGACGCCAGGACACCACAGTAGCACCCAGACATCTGGAAGGGGGTGGCTGTGATGTGCCCTGGCTGCATCCCAGGGGACATCCAGGGATGCCACAGGTGAGTCTTGGCAGAGCATTGCTCCCAGCTCCACCCGCAGCTTCTTCCTCAAATTCCAGCCCTAACCAACCCCCTAAACCTGAGCACAGGTGGAAGCCTAAAAATAGAACTTCTCACCCCTCCAGCCACACCCCTGAGGACTTTCTCGTTCACACACTCCAACCTGTTCTTCCTCCCAGTCTTTCGAGCAATTTCCCCCTCCTTCCCCGCAGGAAAAGGCCACCCTGGTTCTTGGAAGCCATGTGTCACTTGGGGCCTGACAGGCAGGGCGAGGAATGAAGAAAGTCCCATTCTCCCTCATTTTTGCAGCAGGGTGATGAGCAGGGGGTGACATCAGGCTGGGCCAGCCCACACCGCCCCGGGTTTCTGGAAGGCTGACAGTTCTGAGTCATTTGTTAAAGTGTCCCCACAGTGACAAACCCCTGCCAGGCTGAGGGATGGGCCTTGAGCCGTGCAGTGACATTCCCTGAGCAGGAGCTCCGCTTATTTCCCAGCATTTCTGCTTTTTCTGCTGGGACTCTGGAGCCCCTCATGGTGGGCAGGCAGGAGCTGAGCAGCTCCCCTTGGTTTCTGCCAGCAGCAGGAGCTCCTGGTGATCCCTGGGATGCCTGGATCTTCCACAGGAGCTGGAGGGCTCTGCCCCCTCCTCACCCACAGGAGATCTCCATTTGCTGCAGGGGAGGAGGAGCAAGGATGCTCTGAGGAATGAAGAATTCCTCACCCACAGAAGTGAGCAGGGATTGGATCCCCAGGATAAAAGGGATTACGGTACCTGAGACAGGGAAATGAGGAGTTAAAAAGTAAATAAAACAATAATTTAAAATTTCAGCACACATACTTTCAAAGAAATTATCATCATGTGCCTCAACACTAAATAAATACATACCTGCTTTATAACTCTCATTTCTCACAAGTTATCTTTTCCACATATCATACCCTCCTCATTCCCACACCTGCCTCCCATTCCAGTGCAGGATAAACTGCTCACAGGGTGGCAAAACACTGCAAACCCCCCGTGTTTGTCCCCAGGGAGGTGATGGGTTTGGCTGTGCATCCCACAGGATCCCATCCCGGGGATCAGCTCTGCTCCCCACACCTTTATTTTGATATTTCCACCTCACTGCAAGGCCCAGGCCCTGCCCACCAGGCTCTGCCCATCAGGCCTCAAATTTTAATTGAAAAAAAACTGATTGAGGTTAATTGATAGCCGATGATTACTGGGCTCAAAAGCAGGGGAACAGTTGATTGAGCAAACAAGGGTGGCAAAAGCCACACTGGAGTCCTGCCCTGTCCCCACTGCCTGTCCTTGGAGGAGGGAGGGAGGAAAATCCATCGGGCTGCACATTGATTTCACAGCTCTGAGCTGATTTCCAGCCTGGAGATTACCAATTTAAGCAGTGTTTTTTCCTGTGCTGACCCTAAGCTGATTAATTCTCTGCACCCTCCTCTTCTTTCCATGGAAAATGAGGGAATGAAATCCCAGTGGAACAAGCCAAGACAGAGCTGGATGCGGCGTGAGCAGAACAGAGGGAGATGCTCCCCTCAGCCTGACGGGATCCTGCCTCCCCACAGAGCTTCCAACCACCACAACCTTTATCTTCTTATCCCAAAGGATCTGATATCCCTGAGGGAAGGGAGAAATCTCCCTGTCCATGATCCCAGCAGGTCATGGTGAGGCCCAGCAGCACCAGCAGCGCTCTCCCAGTGCAGTGGAAATTGTTGGTCCCGGAGATGCTGGTGGGACTCATCCAAGAGCAGCCAAACCTGCCCTGGCACAATCCAGCCGTGCTTCCTGAGGGCAGGAATCTCCTTTTCCAAGTGCTGTCACTCCCTGTGAGCCCCAGGATGCTCCAGGGTTTGCTCCTTAAAGGAGGAATTTTGGAGCCTCAGGACTGGGGGACGCAAAAAACGCAACCCTTGGGGAGCCCCCAGGGCACCTCCATCCCAACCCCCAGAGAATTCCCAAATTCTCTGGTTGTGCCAGGACACCTCCATCCCAACCCCCAGAGAATTCCCAAATTCTCTGCCTGTGCCAGGGCACCTCTGCCACCCTGGCACAGCAGGAGAGCTGGGAACACACCCTTCCCTATAAAAAGATAATGACAGGACCCAGCAGCAGGAAATTAGCACAGCAAAACTCCGCTTAATTCCCACCCGCACCTCGGCTGGATCCAGAGGCAAAATTCCCTCTGAGCTGCAGTGAGAAGGGCCCTGGGGTCAGGATTAAGGGCTGGGAAAATTCAGGACTCACCTGGAACTTGGTGTTCAGAGGGGAGCGGATCTGGGGCTCTTTGTCCCTTCTGGGTGCCTGAAACTGGAGAGGGGCACCAAAAACCCTTCAGGAGCAGCGAGCAGGGCACAGGGCCTGAGCCACAGAATCGCAGGTGAGGCCTGAATGTGGGGAATTTTAATAATTACTCCTTTAAAATTGCTCTCCTTTAAGTGGAACAGAAAGCTGGGATAAAGCATGGATATAAAATGGACAAAACATGGGTAAAACATGGATAAAACAGAAAAAATATGGACAAAACATGGGTAAAAAACAGGTAAAACAGATAAAAAATAGATAAAACATGGATAAAATACAGATAAAACAGCTGAAACATGGATAAAACATGAATAAGACTGATAAAACAAGGATAAAACACAGCTAAAACATGAATAAAACACAGCTAAAACATGGATAAAACACAGATAAAATATGGATAAAATATGGATAAAACATGCATAAAATATGGCTAAAACACAGATAAAACACGGATAAAACAACCAAGTCTTGCAGTGTCTACCCCAGGGATGGATTTTGGGAATGAACTCTCTGGACATGGCAGGACCCTCTCAAATCCCTGCTCTGCAGAAAACGCCCAGCTCTGGCAGGGAGAGCCCATTAAAAGGGAATGGGCCTATCAATAAATCAAGGCAGCTGAAAAATGAAACCAGGGGGTTGGGAGAGGAGTTTTGCTTTTTTCTAGTTTTTTTTTTTCCCCCCCCTCAATTAAAGCAAATAAAACTCGTGGTGCAGGCGGGTGCTGAGCTCGGGGTGCTGGGGAAATGAGCTCTGTAAATTAGGGCTGGGATTCGTGGAAGTGTTGAAAAAGGATCAGCAGGGGAGTTCTTCACAGCCCCTGTGGTTCCCCAGCTTTGTGGGCTCCTACAGAGTGTCCCCAGTCCCAAACTGGGATCACCTGGGACAGAGATCCCGACCCCGCTGAAGGTTAAACCCTACAAAAATAAGGGTGAAAAATTGGGCATGGAGAAGCTCCAGCCATTCCAGCCCAAAGCATTCCCAACAAACCATTCCACTGAAGGTGGGGATGTCAAACACGGTGGGGGGGGCTCCCCCAGCTCCCTCTGGCCCAGTCCCACCAGTCCAGCCCAGGTACAAGCACTGGGAGCCACGTTTGCCGTGGGTTTGGCCCCTCACAATCAGGGCTTTTTGAAATCCTCTCTATCTCGGAGGAGCCTCGGCCCTGGCTCCCAGCCCAAGATAAACACAGCCTACCTGGCCTTGGAAGTGCCCGAGGCTGGGAGGCACGATCCCTTTGGATAAACACTGAAGAACCCTGCACTCAAAATCCCTGCAAACCCAGCCCTGAGCGCTGCGGGAACACCCAGAGAACGCTCCGTGCACGGGGTGAAGTGTTTGGGAACACCGGGCCACCGGGAGATGCTCTCCCTCCCTCCCTCCCTCCCTCCTGCTTGCCCCAGGCTCGGCATTTCAAGGGGATTTAAAGGCAAAGCCCAGCACGAGGCTCAGCAAGAGGAGGAGGATGGTCTGGGCCACCTGGGGGTCCAGGACAGGCAGGTGGAGATGTCCCCGAGTCCCCCACACCTCTGGGGGAGGCACAAACGAAGCTGGGCAGGCAGGAGAGGCAGGGCTGGGATGCAGAGGGGGATCCAGCTCTCAGAATGGGCACAAAAAGAGCTGCAGGAAAAGCCCTGAGCCAGAGGAAGTTCAGGATTAGGGTCTCACAGTTTGACCCTGCACCAGGGCTGAGGATGGATTCAAACTGACAGAGCAGGGTTAGGTTGGTTCTTAGGAAAATCTTCCCTGGGAAGGTGGGGAAGCCCAGGAATAGAATTCCAGAGAAGCTGTGGCTGCCCCTGGATCCCTGGAAGTGCCCAAAGCCAGGCTGAAGCAGGCTGGGACAGTGGGAGGTGTCCTTGCCCGTGGCAGGGGTGGCACTGGATGAGCTCTAAGGTCCTTCCTAACCCAAACCATTCCAGGATTCCATGATCAGCACTTCCAGGATGAACTCTCCTGGCTGGAGCATCCCTGCTCCCCACAGGAACACTCCATCGTGCACAAGGAGCACGGAAAGGATTCCTGCCCAAACTTCCTGAGCAGGTGCCCCAATTCCAGCTGTGCCAAGGGACTGCCCAGCCCCATTTTCCCTGCCCCTTTCTCCCTCTCCCTGCACTTGCCCTCCATCCATTGCTTTTCCAGCTTCCAGAGGGTTAACAGGTATGTTCTCCCGCAGGGCTGGGCTCCTTTCCCTCCCTCCTGCCCCTCTTTTCCCGGCATGGACTTGGAGACCGGAGGCTCTCCAGATTTAATCTCCAAGACAAACACCCCGGAGCTGAGCCTGCTCCATGTGCGCTCAGCCCACGGATCCGGAGGAGCAGGGCCAGGCCCGGGGCTCTGCCCACCCCTCCCGGGGTCCCCGTGCCAGGGAGGTGGCCCCAGCTTTGCAGCAGGGCTGCTTTGGAGCTGGGAGTGAAGGAATTCCCACCCCGAGAGCCTCTGGGTGGGTTTTTATGGAATGGGAGCAGTGGAGACTCCACAGGGGCTGATGGATGCAGGGAGGGGTGGAAGATGAACATTAAAACACCAAACGTGGCTCGAGGTGCTGATGCAGTGAGGAACCAGGTGGTTTGTCCCAAAAAGCCACCGTTTTATGGCCATTCCTCCTGAGAGCCCAGGAAAAATCTGGAGGAGGAGGAGGTTTGGGAGCTGCTGGAAGTCACCTGAGGCAAGCCAGGGGTTTGTGCATCCTTCAAAGGTTTAAATCTCACCCCAGCTCTGAGCCCAGCATTCCAGGGAGATCCAGGGAACACCTGGATGCTCCTGTTGGGAAGAGGAAGGAAAACATCTCCAGGCTTTTTGGCAAAGGGAGCCCCTCATGGAACACCTCCACCTTCCAGTGGGGAAGTGGGAGATTGGGATCATTTTCCACGGGGAATGGGAGAGCAGAGGCTGCCAGCAGGGAGCAACCCCAAAATCTGCCTTCCATCCTTAAAAACTACAGGGAAAAACCTGCTGGGCAAGAATTGGGTCTGCTCTGGACATTTAACTGATCTCACCCTGAGAAATGCATTTTCCTGGGATACTGTGGGACTCCCAGGAGGGAAGAACTCTCCCAAAACTTCGAACCTCCAGCACAGCCTGAGAACTGAATTAGCTCTGAATGGAGCTTGGATCACCTGGATCAGGGATCACCTGCGATCTGCCCACCCCCCCAGCTCTCAAATCCCTCTCTGAGGATGGTGGCTGCATTAATCCTGATGTTTCCACGAAAAAGGCTCTTCCATAAAACCTGGGGCAGCAATAAAAGTATAAATAGTGCTGCAGGCACCACCAAACGGGGCCGTTTGAAGTGGATTTATTTTTTCCCTGCACTCTGTGGGGTGGTATTTAAGGCTGAAGGGAGGAGGAGGAGGAGGATGAATCCGAACTGCTCTGTCCAAACACCCCAAGGAGCTCTGGTGGTCTCCCAGAGCCAGCCAGGAGCTCCAGCCCCCCCAAATTAATGACCTGGCCCCACCTTTCATGTGCCACCCACGGGAATAGATCAAGCATTTCTCCTTGGCTGCAGCCGGGGGCTCCCAGCACTCCAAAATCCCAGCCCGGCTCCCTCCACCCAAATATTTGTCAATATTTGCCTTTGAGATATCTTTTGATATCAAAAGGTGCCCACAGCCCCATCCCTGAGCTCGCTGGTGGTCCCGAAATAAGCAGCCAGAGGATCTCAGCCCAAGCACGGCCAGGTCCCTGTGGGCAGCCACAAACCCTTCAAAGGGCCCGGGGAACAGGGAGGCCCCAGTGCCCCGTGGCCACCAAACCCCACCCAGGGGACACTGCTCAAAGTGAGCTCAGTGTGCCCAAAATCCAGCCAGGCAGGAGAAGGGGAAAGGAGGGGAAGCCACAGCTCCTGTGCTCCATGCAAGGCACGAGTTCAGCGAGTTCCCTGCGGTCCTGCCACGGGAAGAGGATTTTTCCTGCATGGGGCCATTCCCTGCTCATATCCCCACTCCAGGCCAAGAGAGGGACAAAGGGGACACTGTCCCTTCACTCCCAGCTCGCCAGGAGAGAGGGGACAGCCCAAACAGCTCTGTTACCCCACCAGGGGTGCCTTGGGGACAGGGGGGTCCCCTGCTCACGGACCCAAAACCTCCTGTGGGTTTTCTCCTCCTCTCTGGGATTGAGCTGGCTCCAGGAGAAGGAATGAAGGAATTGTGTCCCGTGCAGCCACAGTGGTGACAAGGAAGTGCCACTGACATGCTGGGATGTCCTGGGATCAGCCCAGGCAGGGGATCCCACCAGGCAGGATGAGGGAGAGCACCTGGGAACTGCTGGGAACAGCCCAGGGATGGCAAAACCACTCAGGTTTTTATTGTCCCTGTTAATTAGTGCTGGAGAAATCCTCAGCAGACCCTTCCCTCTCACCCACGGATTTGTTTCCTTCCCAGATATTCACTCCAACCTTTTATTCCTCTGCACCTTCCTCCACTGCCACCAAATTCCCAGATTTCCAACTGCACAAGGATGAAACTCCCCCTCCATTTTCTGCTTTTCATCATTGTCCATGTCACACAAATGAGGAAACTGAGGCACGGGGAAGGGACCAAATCCCGAGGATTTCCCAAAATCCAGAAAGGCTGTGGAGCCATGGCTCACCCCTCACTCTCATCCCAAGGGAAGGGCTGCTGGAATCTTGGATCTGTTCTTCCCCAATTCCCACAGGCAGAGCTCTCCTGAAGCTTCACCTCATCTTCCGCACGACAGCAATAATAATTAACCAATTAATTAATTAATCAGCTGCTGCAGCAATTCCCTGCTCCCGCTGCTCCCTCAGCACTTTCTGTCCAGCCAGCTCTTCCCTTTATTTTTGTTCCAGGCAGGAATCTCGCCCCTGACACAAATCCCTGGCCAGGAGCAGGATCAGGATGGTTATCCCAGATCCCCTGTGAGATCAACCAAGGAACAACACCCTCTTCTCCCAAGCTGTGCCAGGAGCCAGGGAATTTTTGATTCCAAGATAACAACAGCCCCAAAAGCTGCTTTTTCCATTTGGAGTCTCGGGAGCTGCTGATCCGGGCAGGAAGTTTGAGGGACAATTTGTGGTGTTGGAACATCTGCTTTGCAACACCCAGGAGCCCCTTCTGGCCAAAAGCCTCAGGGCTAGAGCACGGGGGGTCTGAAAGATGCTGCAGCTGCTGGGAAGAGCCTGGCTGAGCTCCTGGAATCTCACAGTATCCCGGGAATCGCAGGAAATCAGCACATGGAGCCCGGCTGCCACCCCAGCCTAGTGGCCTTCCCTGCCTGTTTGCACCCAGAGTGGTGGCAGGGGACAGCCCCAGGTCCCCTTCCCAGGACAGCCCTGGGAAGCAGCAGGAGAGCCCCATTCCTGGCTGGGAATTCCCCAGCTCTGGGCTCTGGAGCTGGCTGGCAGCAGGAAAACAGGGATCAGTCCATGCAGGAGCACCCATCCCTGTGACCAGTGGGCCTCATCAGGGCAAAGCCACCTGCCACCCCTGCTGGAGCCCCTCCTGGGCCCTGAGCTGCTGATTCCAACTGGATCTGCCACCCTTCAGGCACTGGAATACCCTGGCATCACTGGAAATGTAGGAAACCTCCCTGTCCCGAGGCAGAAATCACCCAGAGGTGTCATTGTCCCCTGTCCCTCAGGCTGAGGGACTTCAGTCCTGCTGCAGGGACAGAGCGGGGATGGATCTACAGATCCAGGCCCTTTCCCTCCCCACCTCAGGGAACTCACATGGATTTTAACATTTCCTGCCCAGGAATTGTGCAGGTGCTGGATTCCTGGCAGGGACCTCGCGTTTGCTCCCCGAGGAACTCAGGAGAAGTCTCGGGAGTGCAGGGACACTTCCCTGTACCCACAGCGATCCCTGCAAGGAATGTCAGACCTGGAGTGAGGCAGAACCAATCCTCCCATCCACGGGATTCCCAATTCCTGCACTTTGCTTCCCAATGAATTTGATCCTGGCCCCACACGAGCAGGGATGAGCCAGAGCCAGAGCATCCCCTGCAGGGATGAAATCCATCCCACACCTCAGCAGGGCGGATAATCCAAGAAAAAACCCTTGGAAAGGGGCACAGGCATGGACACGACATTCCCTCGCTGCAGGGCAGCCCCGGCCCACAAGGATTTGTGGGATTTAGGAACCATGGGAATGATAAGAGGAGAAGGGTGCTGGGACGAGGCTGACTCGTTTGCATCAGCACAGCTGATTTTCCTGGGAAAACAGCCTGGAAACCACCAGAGAAGCTGTGCAGGGATGAGAGAGAGGAGGTTTGGATGGTGGGGCTGGGGAGGAGCCCCGGGGGATGCCCGGGAGCCGTTCTGGGAGCCGAGCTGGGATCTGGGCTCATCCCGCAGCCCTTCCAGCAGCGCTCTCCCAGCCCCGAGATTCCCAGAGCCGTCGGAAAGGCAGAGCACGATCCTGCCCTGATGTCAGGCTCTTGGCAAGCGCCCTCCCCATCCCTCCGCAGACGCATCCTGTTCGGATCCGGCTTGGGAATTCCAGGAACATCTGCAACCTCCCTCGCCCCAGCTGCGTGTCCCTACCTGCAGCGCCCCGCGGAGCCCTCCCACATCCCACAAATCCCACATCCCATCCCACACCCAGCGTGGCTGGAAAAGGCAGTGAACCCTCCCCAGCACCGCAGGAGCCGGAATGTTTTGTCCCCAGCAAGTCCCCTCGGGGAAATGAATAAATTGGGAATGTCAAAACCAGCGTTCCGTGAAACGCCTGGAGAGGCAGGAGAGGAGGAGCACACGGGGATGTGTGTGCAGTGCATTCCCAAATCCTGGGGGAAATCTTGCCCTCTCCAGGAGGGAAATTAGGAAAAGTAGGAGCAGCACTGTGCTCCTGAGAGGGAGCAGGCAGGGAGGGTGCAGCTGGGAATGCAGGGCTGGGATGGTCCCAGCTGGGATTGCACTGGGATGGTCCCAACTGGGATTGCACTGGGATGGTCCCAGATGGGAATGCAGGGCTGGGATGGTCCCAACTGGGAATGCAGGGCTGGGATGGTCCCAACTGGGATTGCACTGGGATGGTCCCAGATGGGAATGCAGGGCTGGGATGGTCCCAACTGGGAATGCAGGGCTGGGATGGTCCCAACTGGGAATGCAGCACTGGGATGGTCCCAGCTCAGAGCAGAGCAGGGATTTGGGAAGAGGAGTCTGTAAAACCCCCCTAATCCCCCGCTGAGCTCTCAGCAGCCACCCCAGGAGGCTCTGCAAGCCCTGCCAGCATTCCAGGAGAAATCTGGGAAGTGACAGCTCCTATCCTGTGCTCTGTGTATCCAGTGCTGTCCTACCCTGCTGCTCTGCTAGGTGCTCCCTCAGAGCAGGACAAGCCCATCCCATTCCACCCCTTCCACTGTCCCAGGGTGCTCCAAGCCCCACCCAGCCTGTCCCTGGATATTTCCAGGGATGGGATATCCACAATTTCTTTATTCCCACGACCACTGGCAGGGATGAGCTGCAGTGCTGAGGAGCATCGGGGCTGTCCCAGACATCATCCTCATCCTCACCCTCACCCCACGGACACAGAGCAGGACCAGGGACG
Organism: Phainopepla nitens; assembly: GCA_013400175.1. Taxonomy (NCBI): domain Eukaryota; kingdom Metazoa; phylum Chordata; class Aves; order Passeriformes; family Bombycillidae; genus Phainopepla; species Phainopepla nitens. The sequence goes on from VXBQ01000018.1 coordinate 76,248, forward strand.
GGCATGGAGAGCTGGATTTGGTTCCCAAGGGGCACAGGAAGGTCTGGCACGTGGCCCTCGGGCTGGGAGGAACGAGGCCTCTCTTCCCAAGCTCATTTGGCTGCTGCAGGGAAATCAGTGGGAATGGGGAGATAAGGGGGAGCTGATGGGATGCACATCCCTGTTCCCGGCTCTCCCCAGGCACCTCTGCAGCTCACGAGGGACAATTCCTGCTCCTGCACCTCGGGAATGAGCTGCAGGGAGGAAAACAAAAGGCTGAATTAATTCAGCTCCACGCAGAAGGAAATTTGTCCCCTCTGCCAGGAGGAAAACAAAATGGGAGCGAGCAGGGAAGGGAAATGTTCGGCTCCACTCAGAACCCCGGGGGCAAACGCAGCCCTGGCACTGCTGCACCAAGCACCAGGCCAAGGGCACCATGTGCTGCCCACAGCACTCCCAGTTAGGATGCCAGGGGACAGAGGATGAAAGGGAAGAGAAACTCGGCTTAATTGAGAGGCTGCGGCCAGGCCCTGCTCGCCCAAGATCATCCCGAGGAGCACGAGGCTCCTTTCCAGCGGGTTCAGCCGCTGGAAACACCAGTGAATAGAGCAGAGTCCGGGCAGGACAGGAGAAGGAAAACAAGGGTTCATGTGACCTGGCTGGGGGCTTGGCCTGGGATCTGGTGGCTGCCCGAGGAGCGCAGAGCGCCCGCCCCGCTCGCTGCCGTGCTCCAAAAGCCTGGATCCTGCTCCTCCTGCTCCCCAGGCAGTGCCAGCCACACTGGCCCTGCTCCTGCAGCAGCAGCCACCCTGCAGGGACCTCTGGGCACCCAGGACAGAGCCACAGCCTCTGTCCCTGCAGCCCCGAGGGGCCAGCGCTCCCTGCCAGCCCCAGGGACACGGTGCCAGCCTGTCCCACTGCAGAGGGAAGGCAAAAAGCATCTCCCAGATGGTTTTGTTATCCAGTGGGAAAGCTGAGAGAGCCCTGAGCCATCCCAGACCCCTCCCTGGTGCTCCAGGAGGCACTCCCTGATTCCTGGATCCATCGAATCTCTGCTGGTTTATTCCCATGGGGGAAAATCCATCCTTGCCATGGACATGGCATTTTGGGAAGAGGCCACTGTGACCTCACACAGCTCCTGCTCCACCTGCAGAGCCAAGGGCAGCATCCATCAGTACCCACACCCCTTCCTCAGATTTCAAATCACCAGATTTAACCTTCAGGAATAAACCCCGATCTTCAGAGAGCGCACCATAAACCAGCAGCACCAAAACCCTGCAAAACTGCATTTTATGGAAACATGGAATGGTTTGGGATGGGACAGACCTCAAAGCTCATCCAGTTCCACCCCTTGCCATGGCAGGGACACCTTCCACTATCCCAGTAAGCCCTGTCCAACCTGGCCTTGGGCACTGCCAGGGGTGAAACAGCCCCAGCCTGTCTTGAGTGGAGGGTTAAGCCTGGCTTAAGCGCTCGGCCAAGGGCAAGGCAAGGCCCCAGGGATGAGCAGCACCTCAAGGTGGGCACCTGGGGCCACCACGACCTCGAGGCTCCCATCCCACAGGGCTGTCCCTGCTCCCCTCAGGCCCAGCAGGGATCAGCACACAGATAAAGGATCCCAAAACCTCGCCCACCCCACAGCCCCTTCTCAAATCTCCTCTTCCCCTACAGGGAGCTGCTGTGGAGGGCCCTCGAGGTGCTCACAACAAATGTGGGGGGCTCCAGGGTTGCCCCAGATCCAAGGAAAAGAAAGAAAAGGTTAAACAAGCAGAGAAAGCAACGGCGGCTCCATCCAAGAGCAACAGCATTTGGCAACCGGGTTTGGAAAAATTCATAATTCTGCAAAATTTCAACAGCGGGGAAGTGGATGGGGAGAGGGGGGAAAAAGGCAGCCTGGAAATTCAGAAATGCCTTCAGATTCTCCCCCCAAGCCCAAGCAAGGCTGGGAAATCAGGAGCAACACAACACGTTGTTGATGACTTTTCCATTAAACCCGCACTCTAAACCTCCTCTTTGTATCCCAACCTTTGCTTGCAGCTCAGCAGGCCCCCCTCCTTTTTTTTTTTTTATTATCCCTCCCCTCCTCTCCCTCCTTTTTAATAATAATAAAAAAAAAAGTTATATGACTTTAATTAAATGCACTTATTAAAGGGTGAGCTATGTGCAGAGGCTGGGTTTGTGCTGCAGGCACATTTTCCAGGGAGCTGCCGAGTGTCTGCATCCGCCCGCCCCGGGCCCTTTTTAATGCCCAAATAAATCCCCACCTGAGGTGCTGACAGCTTTTTATGCACTGAGGCAGCCAAGAAAGTAAACACAGGGGCAAAGTTTTAACCTCTTGCAGGCACAGAAACTCCCCCCAGTGGGGTCGGGCTCAGGTGGGAAGGCCCAGCAGTGAAAGTGTCCTCCCAGTGTCCTCCCAGTGTCCCCAGGGCTCAGCTGGGACAGGGCTGAGCCATCCCAGCCTCTCCCAGCTTTGTCAGGTCAGGGACCGACTGACAGGAGCAGTAAATAATTATAATTAAATGTTAAGGAAGTCCTAGGGCCACAGAGATGCTCCAAGAGATGGAGCAGCTCTGGAGACTGGGAGAGCTGGGAGTGCTCACCTGGAGATGGGAGAGCTCCAGGGAGAGCTCAGAGCCCCTTCCAGGGCCTGAAGGGAGCTTAAAAACCCAGGAGAGCAGAGCCCTGGAGCAGCTGGAGAGCCAGGGCTGTGCCAGAGCCCTGGGAACAGCCCCGATCCCTGTCCCCAGTCCCAACAGGGCTGACAGGACACAGAGAATGGCTTCCCACTGCCAGAGGGCAGGGCTAGGTGGGATACTGGGGAGAAATTCCTGCCTGGGAGGGTGGGGAGGCCCTGGAACAGAATTCCCAGAGAAGCTGTGGCTGCTCCTGGATCCCTGGAAGTGTCCCAGGCCAGGCTGGAGCAGCCAGGGGCAGTGGGAGGGGTCCCTGCCCACTGCACAGGGATGGACCCACGGCCTGGATGGGATTTAAGGTCCTTTCCAACCCAAATCATTCCATAATTCTGTGATAACAGGAAAGCTCGGCCTGTCCCAGCTGGAATGCAACGCTGGAGAGGTGTCAAGTGATGGAAAACATCCTCTCCCTGTAGGAGCCCTGAGGGTTGGAGTTCCTGGGATGCCAGGCTGGGCCCGACTCCACAACATCTCCACATTATCCAGGATTTGCATCCCTGTTTCCAAAGCCAAGCCCGGGGTTTGCATATTGTCAGTGAGGAAGCAAAGATGGAGCAGATAACGGCCAAACTCCAAACAAATTCAGGAAGGAAGGAAAGAAAAGGAACCAAACCCACAAAGTGCTGCTTTTTCCCTGGGCAAAACGTGGCCTTTCCCCTTTTCCAGGGCTGGAACAAGAGCTTCACCAGAGCTGCCACACTTGGAAACAGCAACTCTGAATTCCAAACGTGTCCAATTCCCAAGCTCCCAGCGCAATTAACAGCCATTAATTAACTCCGTGTGCTCGGGCCCTGCCAAAGCCGGGCTGGGCTCCTCAGGGCTGCCAAAAGCAGCACCTCCCAAAGCCAGGGGCTCTGGATGCAGGAAACCGCTCCTGGGGATCCCAGGATGCTGCAGCCACCTCATTCTCCAGGAGACAGAAGATCCCAGCACCAAGAGCACCGTCCCGACCTCCTGGATGAGGAATTCTCTGCCAGAATAAAGGATTCCAGAATAAAGGAGAGCTGGAGGCTGCTGGTCAGAACCGGGATGGGCCAGTTTGGCACCGCTGCCTCTCCTGGAGCTGATCCCTGAGAGCCAGGGAGCCTCAGCCTCTGCTCCAAAGGCCTCAGGGAAAAGCTGGGATCCTTTGGGATGTCCTGCACAGTCACCAAGAGTGGCATGCACCTCGTGAACCCCTTCCAGCCTGGGATATTCTGGGATGCTCTGACACCTCCCGTCCCAGCCACGAGTGCAAGCCAGCGGGGTCCCCAATCCTGCCAGGAACAACGCTCTGCACTGCTCTTTTCAATAACTTTTTTTTTTTGCTGGAATTTGCAGCAGTCCAGCCCAGCCTTCAGTGGGTCACTGGGGCAGCACGTGGCAGGGCCGGGCTCCAGCAGAAACCTCCCTCTTGTCTGGAAAAATTACGGCCTCGGCCGCTGCTCCCACATCTGACAAGACGCCGCATGCTCCGCTAATCCTCGCCGGAGATTAACTTTGGATTTAGAATTCCTGCCTCTCGATGTGGCAATTAGGAAAGGTGGTGGTGGGGTGGGTTTCTTTTCCCTTCTTTAAGCTCTTGGCAAGGAGAGCCCTTTCTCTGAGCTGGTGAGAAGGGCTGGGTCAAGGTGGATCTGGTGTCACTTCCCCTCCCTGAGGCAAGCCCCCACGGGATGTCCCTTGTCCCTTGTCCCAGCCCTCACCCCGCTCTGACAGCACTCAGATAGCCAAAGGTGCTGCCCCTTCATGGGGAGAGGAAAGGAGAAGCTGTCCCAGTCCTGGGAGAAGATTTGGGATGGATTTGCTGCCAAGTGATCCTCACCAAAATCTGCTCCTCCTCCCGTGGCTCAGGAGCCTCCAGAGTGCCACATTTCACCCCAAAATGTCTGAGATCCACCAGGGGATCCAGTAGGGACACGAAAGGGATCAGCTGCTCCAAGGAATCCCAAAAAGCCCAAGGCCTTCAGTTACAAAACAGGAACAATTCAACCTAAACTAAGACTTAGAGAGGAAATAATTTCAAAAACATGAGGACATAATTTTTTATGGAAGCCCCAGCCTGGTCCCATGCAGATCCCAATCCCACACTCCAGGACAGCTGCTCCCACTCCACAGGCACAGAGTGACTCCAGCAGCACTGGAGCAGCTTGTGGGAAACTCAGGAAGGGATTCCCTGAACAGAGGAAAGACAACTCCTACTGTATACTGAGAAAAAGCAAAAAAGAGGGGGAAAAAAAAGGGAAAAAAAATGTATCAAGTGCCTGGAGCTGTCAGAAAGATTTCTGCAGCTTTGGCAAGACAGACACAACTAATTTAGAGCAGCCTGGCTGAGGAATATTAAGGAATATTAAGCTGTCAGTCTGGATGATAGGAATTTAATCACTGGGAGCAGATCAAAGCTCGGCAGCAGCATCGGTGGTGGGCCGGACACGCAGGGATCAGAGAGCTGGGATGGGCAGGAGCAGCCTGGCCAGCAGGAACAGCCCCTCCTGGGATGTCCCTGCCACAGGGATTGTCATTTTAGGATGCTGGATCTCTTAGGGCTGGCCCCAAGGACGGGAATGCCACGGGGAGGGAGGCTGAGCCATCAGCAATCCCATGGGGAAGGCTCAGGAGGGCCCTGGGTCCCAACAGAAATCCGAGAGGGTGGCAAGGCCCTGGCACGGCTGGGGCTGTCCTGGAAGTGTCCCAGGCCAGGTGGGATTGGGCTGATCCCAAATTCCATCCCCCTCTGCAGGAGGAGCAGCTCAGCCTCTCCCTCGGATCCCCTGGAGCTGTCCCAGGGACAGCAGCTTCCTCTGGCACCACAGTGCCACCAATGTCCCTTTGTGTCACCTCCCTCACCGGCAGAGGATGGGAAACAGCAATTGGGGAGGGAAAATTCCCAAGGAGATCCCAGCTGGAAGGAAACTCCCCTTGCTGCAGGGATTTAACCTGGGATGTTTCAGCCTTTGGCTGCTCCAGTCATTTTTCCTGGGGTTTGCTGGGCAGGAGGGCTGGGGAATGGAATTCCCATGGGATCTGCCCAAATCTGGGCCTGGGAAAACCTAGCCCTCAATCCTGGAGGGACAAACCCCTCAGCACTGGGTGGGCACGGGATCAGCCCAATCCTGGTGCAGAAAATTCCTGGGAGCAGGGCAGAGGCTGCAGCACAGCCAGGGAGCCTCAGCCTCTGCTCCAAAGGCCTCAGGGAAAAGCTGGGATCCTTTGGGATGTCCTGCACAGCACCAAGAGTGGCATGCACCTCGTGAACCCCTTCCAGCCTGGGATATTCTGGGATCTCTGACACCTCCCGTCCCAGCCACGAGTGCAAGCCAGCGGGGTCCCCAATCCTGCCAGGAACAACGCTCTGCACTGCTCTTTTCAATAACTTTTTTGGGGAATTTGCAGCAGCCCAGCTGAGCCTTCAGCAGCTTCAGGGGAGCCCCCAGCGTGCTTCCCAATTAAGCAGCACAGCCCTCCCTGATTAGGGAGCCCGGTTACATAAACCTAATTAGCAGGGCTCCACTTCCAGCACGGCCACTGGCTCTGCTAATCCGGGATTTGTCCCCCAGGAGCTGATGGAAGCCGGCAGTGCCAGCCAGGCTGCTCACGTGGCCCAGGGCACAGCAGCTCCGTGCCCCCAGGAATGAGCCAGCAGGGTGAGCCGGGCTCGCAGCCCTTAATTCTCTCCAACAGCCCCAGACAGGATCGACTGCTGCAAAAAAGAACACTGGGGAAAAACATCCTAAAATCTGGGGAGGAAGGTCACGATTAGGCTGGAGCAAAGCTGGGTCCTTCAATGCCGACCCAGCTCCAGCAGGAGTTTTTTGGGATGGGGGAGAGGCTGGCACCCCAAAACGTGCAGCACCTCCCCAAAAGTCCTTCCCGACGGGTCTGGAGCTCATGCTGGAGGAAAGGGAAGTTCCTGGGCTGCCAAGTTCAGCAGAAGCAGCTCTGAGTTAAGCTAATCTTAATTAGGGATCTCCAGGCTAACCCCACATCAATAGCAGGATTCCCCAGGCGCTGGAGGATGGCACGGGCTCGTGGTAATTGGATCACTCCTCAAGCTTTGAAAATCAGGATTATTCCAAGGGAAATAAATCCCGAGATCTGACCACAGAGAAAATTCAGATTCTATTCCTTTTTCTTTCCTTCCTGGCTTTTCAGACTTCGGGGCTGTGTTATCAAACTCAATTTACAAACAGAAAAGCTGCAAAGTTGCTTAATAAAAAAAGAAAAATGAGGTTGCAGAGCACTCAGCCAACAGCAAGATCTCAAATTTTAAGAAAAAAAAAAGCACCTCCCTAGAGCCAGGAGAGGTCCCAGCTCTGGCTCCTCTCACCAAGCCCATCCAGAGGGAGCAGAGCAGGGCCTGGCTGGGATGGATTTCGTGGATACCCACTCGGGATTTTTCTGCTCTCGCTCCTGTCCTCAGCCAAGGGGAGAAGTTTATTCCCAGGATTGTGGGGAGGTGAGGCCAGGACAGCATCCAGAGCCCTGGCAGCAGCATTCCCCCTCCAGCAATTTGAATTTATAACCCGCTCATGGCAGCTCGGAGAGAGGCAGGAATTGGGCTCCTAATCCCTGAAATTAAAGAGGATCCAGAAATCACAGCTTGGGAGTTTTCTTCTTCCTGAGCTTCCCACAGACAACGCCTTGCCAAAGGCGGCTTTCACACACAGCCTTAAAGAAGGCTTAAACCCCATGCTGACACACGGCTTCATCGTCCCAGAGGATCCCAAAAAACCCTTTGGCAAAGGAAACTCCCCCTCGCGGAGCTCGGAACTCCGGGGATTTCCACCCTCCCTTGGATCTTTGCTTAGGAGCCGAGATCCCGCCTCGGGGATGATCTTCCCGAGGTCACAGCAGAGCCAGGGGTACCTGGGGCAGCCCCGGGGGCAGGGAAGGGACAAATCCCCCCTCCACCTTCCCCCAGGTGAGCCCTTATCAAACACCCCCACCCCCCAGGTGAGCCCTTATCAGCCCGCGGCACCACAAAGGGCCACAAAGGGCCGGGAGGTGACAGCTGTGCTCCAGGTGTGCCCCAGGTGGGGCGGGGGCCTTTCATCTCGCCTCAAACCTGGCACGGACTGGGAAAAAACCCAGCAGGATGGGCTCTGGGGCTTGTGGAGACCTTGGGAATATTTTCTTCCCCGGCATCCATCCGTTGGGAGCGAGAGGAGCTGGGCTGTGCCGGCACTGCCCCGTCCCGAGGGACTTGGGGTGGCTCCAGGGGGGACATTTCAGCAAGGAGAGCCCCAGCACCGTTCCCAAAGGAAGGATGTGGATGTGGGGACGGGAAAATGCGGGGAAAACGCAGCAAGTGGGACGTCTTGGGAGCAGACCTTTCCTTTTCCCAAACTCCCTGAGGACGGAGCCCAGCGGGATTTTTTAACAGCGGGATTTTAACAGCGGGATTTTAACTCTAACACACATCCCAAGGGCAAAGGTCGCTCCTCGTTTCTCCCTTTCAAGCCCCGGCCGCAGGTGCCGGCCGTGCCCATGGGAAGAGCGGCCCAGCCCCGCCAGATGTCCCCGCAGGTGTCACCCCGGGCCCGGGGCACGGGTCCTGCCTGGGCAGGGGCTGGCGCTGTCCTTGGGCTGGCAGCAAACACCCCCTTATCTGCCGCCCCTTATCTCCTGGGCAAACAGCGGGGTCGCTCCGTGCCCGGCCCGGACAATGGTTGATTGCCCCGATGTTTAATTAATTACCCCGATCCTCGTGGGAAGGGGCAGGCGAGGGGGAGTGAGGCGGGAA
>VXBQ01000020.1:1108-118956 GCA_013400175.1 Phainopepla nitens
CCGCAGCGCTTTGGGCGGCTTCGCTGCGACTTGGGGAGGTGTCGCCCGAGTTATTCACGGAGCTGTTCCAGCCGCCGTGGAACACGGAGGGACGGCTGGAAGCGGGCTCTGGGTCTTTCGAGCGCCTGCGGTTGTCTGCCCGCTTCTCCCCCGCTAAACTCTGTCTCGGAGGCGCTGGCACTGCCTTTGCCGCGCTGGGACCCCGCGGCCGGCGGCATGCCGCCGTGCTCAGCGCTCTGCGCGCCCGCCTCTCGGTGCCGCCTCGGTGCCGCCGGGCGCTCTCCGGCCGGCCGTGCCTTTCTCCGAGCGGGAGTTTCCCGGGGCTCGCCGGAGCGCTCCCCGCGCTCCCCGGCCCCGCTCAAGCCCCGCTGCCGGGCGGCGCTTCCAGAATGGGGAATGTTTCCTGTGGAAGCGGCGTGAATTCACGGACCTGAAAGCCCAGTCGTTTGGTTTGGGGTTTTTTTTTTCCTTTCATTTTCCTAAGAAAATACCTCGGAATTACTTATATGCCTAGATCGACTAAATCTACCACTTGTGGGGAAGGCATTACACAATCGGGCCAGTTATACAAACCTGGGTTATTTCATAACTTGTTTACATCAGCTGGCCCAGCCTCACTCTTTTTTTGCCTTTTCGGAGTTGGGCTTCCCCTCCTCTTTTTCTCACAATATTATTTCTTGTTTGGCTTGTATAAGCGGACTGGCAGTGTGAGCGCAGTGTAGCCTTCGCATCAAGGAGTCATGGATAATTAAAAGAGGGAAAAAACAAAAGGGGGAAAAAAGTCCAGTCTTAAACTCTGCCAGCCGTACCAGCCCGTGACATTCCTCACATTAAAGAAGTTTTACCAGAAATGACTCGCTGCCGCTCCCCGCCTGCTCCAAACGCATCTCGCTGGTGCCCTCTGCGGGCTGCAGACTGAGGTTTCCAGGGATTCTAGCTCAGCTAAAGCTTATCCCCTGGTTTACAGTAAATGCTAGGACAGGGTGGGGGAGCGGGAAGGGGGGCTGAGAAGCTGGAAACGCCCGGCAAACTGCGAATTCTCACTCTCCCTTTCCCCCTGTGATTTAACAGCTGCTCTGGATTCAAGCGCTTGCTGCAGGAGGTCGTGAAACTCCGTCACCGCTTCACATTTGAGCTGTCACAGTCCGAGCAGTAACTGGGTTTTCCCCTTTCTCTGGGGCTCCACGTCTTCCCCAGGCAGCTCGCGTGCGTGCCGTTTGATACGGGGACCAGAGCCCAGTTTCTAGGGTTACTATCTGAAACAGGGCTTTGAGCAGGACGTTGGCTTAGCGAGAACGTAAATGTTTTCTTTAAGAATCCGGGAGATTTCTCAAGGCCTTGTGCTCCGTCTTTCCCTTGATCCTTACAGATGTTGTAGATTAGGATCAAATGTAAGCGTTGCCTTTACCCTAGCAGTTGGGCTGCTCTGCTGATTCTGGTCTATGGAGATCTGCAGTTTTATCACTACAGAAAATATGCATTGCTGAAATTTTTTCTTTATTGTGCTCTTTTTTTTCTTTTTTTCCAAAAGCAAGAAAAGATGCATCGGTCACATGTTTAAATGGAAACTGTGTCTCTGAGCCAAAACTTTGATGCTTTTTAATTATTTTTTCCCATACAGCACAGCACTGGAACATTTTTCTTTTAACTTGCTTGTCATGCCATTTTCCTAATCACTGACTTGCCATGTGGTAAACATAGACTTTAATGGGAAGAGTTTGTGTACTCTTTCAGAGTGGTCAGCTTTCCCCTGAGATATTATAGCACTGTGTCCAGTCTTCCTTCGAGGAGATGCTCAACATAAGAGAGCCATCAAAGGCCTTGTATTTATTGTAAGATCTATCACATATACCTTATAATTGAAAACTGAGTAATGTTGAAGATGCTCTAGGGTTTTTCTCAGTCGCTTTGTTGCTGGGCTTGATTTTTTTTTTTCTCCCAGCTATTATACCCATTTCTCAACTGGTTTGTAGTGCTGTTCAGCACTTAGTTACAGATGTCAGTGAAGGTCCAGAGTGGAGCAAAGACACAACAGGGTGCCATAAAGAAACCTTGAGGTGGAGAAAGGAACCACAAAGCCAAAGCTTGAAATGCTGTCTGTGCTGCTAAGTTGTGAGCTGCTAATGTAGTCTGCCTCTGCCTGTGGCAGGACTCGCTGGAGCCTCCCCCGACTGTGGGTCTGAGGAGGCGCTCATCCAACCCCATATTTTTAAGGCAGAGCAGAGACTGACCTCAGTTCTTGGCACACTTAATAACAGGACTCTTTCTGTTTGCTGTTTAGTTGTTGGGGTTTTTTAATGATACCTTCATCTGCGTGTGCTTGGGTCAGGAGGAGAGCGGTGAGTTCGTGGCTGAGCGCGTGCTGCGTGTGTAGCCCTGCGATCTGCCTATCGCCTCATCTTTCTGTAGTGCTCTGAATGCCTTGTAGACAGGAAGAACTGAGAGCTGGCTCCCAGGAGCCTCTTGTGGGTCAGGAGAGGAGAACTGTGCATGTCCTGCAAGAGGAGAAGAGAGGAGAGGGGTCTGGAAAGAGGAGAAGTGGGGAGATGGGTGAGGGCAGGCAGTGTTGTCAGGCTGGCAGGGGCATTGAAACTCTCTGCGAGGAGGAGGGATGAGGAGAGCCAAGATGGGGCTGCAGTTTGGGGAAAGGTCTGGCACTTCTGTGTGAGGAGGCTGGTGCTCAAAGGGGCTGTGCAGGAGGAGGACAGGGAATTCAGGGCCTGCCACTGCAACCAACAGCATCCCAGGGGTCAGAGCTGATGGCCACTGGGCAGAATGCGGGGGGCCAGCAGCATTTTGGCGCGGCAGAGCCGATCTGACGCGGCGTCCTAGCACGGAAAGTGAGGTATGTGGGGAAAGCCTGATCAGTCAGGAAGCAATGTTTGTAAAACCTGGTGTTAGACTGAGCACACTGTGTCTGAAGACTCAGTCTGCCACAGCAGTGTATCCCTTAATTAGTTATCCAGGAAAAATACTGCCTTTGAAAAGTACAGAATACAGATTTGGGGGATTTTTTTTTTTTATTTCTAAGATACTTGGAGTTATTAGAAGGGAAGCTGCTGACAGAGTTGGGGCATGGCACAGAGAGGAACTGCTCTCTTCCCCCCAGGTCTGCAAGCAAGCATTGTGGGGCTGCAGAGGAATGTGGCTGAACTGAGCAGCTCCCCTTTGCTGTCCGGGAGACCTCTACCAGTGTTACAGAAGGGTCCTAGGTTGAATACAGGAGTGATTGGAAATGGAGTACTTGCTTAGTCAATACTTGGAGCCTGATTATTGTGGCAGATTTTTGTGTGGTTGATTTGGTCGTGGATCTGACTCTCACAACCTCTGTTGGGAATTTGTTGTTGGGTGTTGGAGGCAAAGGTTAGCTCTGGAATGCCAGTGGTGTCTCTATGGCAAAGCACCAGAAGCCCTCTGGATGTTTTGCAGTCATAGCTTTCTAGTGTCCCTGCAAAGAAGAGAGGACATTTCTTGTATTTTTTTTTGGATATGAAAGGGAGGGTGGCACAGATAGGTAATAGTCGTGGTAGAAGCCACTTGTGGATCTGGAAGTAGGGCTCACACCCCTTGAGTTGAGCTCGTGGCTCAGCTGGTCTCGCACTTCCTCCCTTCTGCGATGTTGAGGTCCTCTTGTGCTCTGGCTGTGCGGGCACCAACACATCCTCTTCTGTGCCATGTGGTCACAGCCTCCGCCATGCAGAGCAAAGGAGGGGATTTGCACCCATCAATTCTGATGCAGTGTTGACAGTTTGTGGCTCCGAGCCTCTGTAACTAATTGGGAGAGGTGCCATGGTCTCTGAAATGTGGGATGAGCTGAGGCTGTGTTGGACTCAAGCTCCAAGTGAATCTCTGAATTGCTGTTGGGGGTTTTGTCAAGGTCTTGGTGCCAGTGTCATCCTCTCTGTGTAATTTCCCCCGCCTGCTCAACTTGACTCACTCCTTCCTTCTCTCATCCTTTTTTGCTAGATTTTGAGCTGTTCAGAGGTGTAAGCTGGCAGCTGTCAGTATTCAGACTGGATCTCCTGGTGTTCAGGTGTTGGCAGCTCACTAATGCTGGCCTGAAGTGCTGTAGCTATCAGCATGTGAAATACTATTTGCAGTAGCCTTGGTTTAACAAAGCCCTTAAGGTGCTTGACTGGGCACACCTTGAAAAGGAAATCTGTGTTCAAGTGGTGTCCCTTATCTGGGACGCCTACCTGAGCTGAGGTCAGGCTGATGCAAGGGCTCTCGCTTCTCTGGGAGGCTAGGTTGTTAACCCAAGAATGTGCATTTTTCATGGAATCATTTCAAGGCTTACAAACCAGCGGTGGTGACAGCTGTGGGTCCTACAAGCCCTGTCCCTTGCTCAGTGATTGCTGGTGCAAGGCCTGTCTGTGTCTTAATTCCAGTCTAACCATTGAAAGCCTCTGAAGGAGCTCAGAATAGACAAAAACATTCTTTCTCTTCTGCTTCCCCCTCCGGGGACAAGCAATTGTTTTCCTTGCAATTTAGTGCCAGCATATTATCCAGATGGATTTACCTCTGTCTGAAAGAAGGTGTACACGTACTTTGGAGGCGATCATTACCTTCTGCCTTGGTTTTACTGCTGCCTTGTTTTGTCTAGACAGTGCAGAGAGCTGCAGGGAACTTGTCCGATCTGAATCCTAAGACCTACTTTATAGGCTGCTATTAAAATACATATCCTCGCACGTAACCATCTCAGGGCTGGGTTTGTCGGTGAGCGCAGAGCTACTGAGGGAGAAGCAGGCTGCTGTTCTTGCCATACCAAACCCTGTGTGGACCAAGCCCAAATTTCAGGGCAATCCTTTGGTGAAAGGAGGCTTTGCTCTGCTTGGTAACGGCATTTCAGAACCAAAGTTTCTCTTCCTTTTCTTAGGGCTTGAAGAGAAGTGTTTCTCTAGAAACTCCTTAATTCCCCTTTTGCGCCGTGCCGGAAGGAGTGGTGGGCACTGGCAGGAGGTGGCAGCAGTGGGGACGGTGCCTGGGAGGGGAGACTGGGTTAGGGTATGCTGGGGAGGTGTGTAGGGGAAGAGGAAAGCGGTTGGGAGAGGGCAGGGCTGCTCTGGAGGGGAAGTGCCTGGGCCCAGTGCCTTCCTCGGGGGGCCTGTGGCAGGCAGGGGCAGAGGCACCAGCTACTGGTGTTTTTGCTTCAGGTGCTGCTTTGATCCTCACTGGTGCCGCTCCTGAGGGCCTAGCTGGTTTCGGAGCAACCACTTATGTTCTGCTCTCATTGACGGTTTCTTCTCTGCTCTCTGTCCCTCTTCTCTGCCTTTCCTCCTAGAAATTTCGAGTAGATATGCCAGGATCAGGCAGCGCTTTCATCCCTACGATCAACGCCATCACAACCAGCCAAGACCTGCAGTGGATGGTCCAGCCCACTGTCATCACCTCCATGTCAAGCCCGTACTCCCGCTCGCACCCCTACAGCCACCCGCTGCCCCCGCTGTCTTCAGTGGCCGGACACACGGCTCTGCAGCGCCCTGGTGTCATCAAAACCATCGGGACCACGGTGGGACGGAGACGGAGAGATGAGCAGGTAACCGCAGCGAGGAGAGCAGCTGGGGGTGCCGTGGAAACAGACGTACAGAGATTTTCCCCCCCACCCCCTCGGGAGATCTCCCAGCACCACAGGGGAGCACAGAGGTCCATCCCTGCTGCTGTACACGTGCTGGGGCTTCTTAGGGTGGCGTAGGGTGCAAGCTGGAGGGTGACTTTTCTCGCTGCCTCCTCATCATACGGTGAGATTTCCCCAATCTTCATCAAACACTTCGCACCACCGGCCCGCATTGCGGCTTGGTTTCAAAAGCAGGTGAAACTCTGAAGTTGAGCCCTGGGTTTCAGTTTGAGTGTCTCTGCCACTCCAGGCAGAAGGAAACCTCCAAGAAAGCAGAGCTGCTTTCATGTAGGTCCTTTACAATCTGACACCAAATTACATCAGCTAGTATTTTTTGTCAGCTCTGTAGCTGCTCGCACTGCTGCAGTCTCCATTTGTGTGATACCACCAGTACCAGGCAGCATCATGCAGGGAGGAAAAGCTTCCCTAGAGCACCTCAACTCCAGTATGAAGAGCCTTCTGGATGACTGAGATCTAAATCCACCTTCCCACTACAAACCTGTAATCGCTTGATCTTTTTGCAGCAGTTTGGTGGGGGATAGCATAAGAGATTTTTCTGCTCCAAACCCAGCAGTATTTTTGTAACTGGCATGGAGTGGCTTGTACCACTGCTGCCGTGTGGTCAACCTCCTAACGGGATTATCAGGCTGAGACCTTGGATCTGGTGGACTAGGTGCAGGCATCTCATTCTTCTGGAAATCGGCACTGTTGTTCTCTTAGTAAGAATCACCCTTCTCCATGGCTTTCTGGTGAACAGCTATTCACAGTGCTAATTTCTCTTAAAAAAAAATAAAAAAAAAAATAGATCCGACTAAACTCGATCTCCCCAAGTTGTTCCCAAGCAGCATTTGTGTGGGTCGCTGCAGAGCAGTGCAGTGAGGCACACTGCGCACCCTCCAGACACGAGTGCGTGCTGTTGCGTGAGGTCTGTTTCTAATAAGACTCTCCAGCCCTACTTCTACTTCTGCATCATCTGTTTTGATTCACAGTCCGATTATTTTATGTGGAGTTGCTGTCTCGTTTAGAACCAAGAGGTTAAAGTCAGAGTTAAGCAGTACCTCTGTGTGGTATTGAGCCTGGTATGGCTGCAGCCAGGACCCATTTTTGGGAGGAAGGATGGAGTAGCCGTGGTGGTTCGGGTACGTGCCAGCCTTTTCCACCAGCTGGAGCTACTTCCCTGTTTCCTGCATGCAGGGCTGGTGTCCAAAGGCAAAGAAAGTCTCACAGAACTGGAGGAATAATTAGCAACAACTAATTTGTTTGACAAATGCTGCCTCTGTGTTCACAAATTGGCCGTGAAGAGATCACCATATTCTCTGCTTTATTTGTTGTTCAGAGTTATTTGCTGAAGGATGCCTGCCAAGCAATTCCTGGCCTGTGGCTTGTTTGCAAGCGTTCATTGTGGGTCATTCAAAGCCAAGTCCTTTTGATTAGACACGTGCTAAGGCAGTACCCGGGCTCCACTGTGGCCCTTTGGCTCAGGTTTCCATGGCTGGTGCTTTGAACACCACATCGGAGTGCCTTTTTGGAAAACATTGTGTAACACTTTATGAAAAGAGCTGTTTTGATGAACGTTCCTGACAGTGAATGCACGTATTAGGCTTGGACAAGCTATGGAGAATGCATACAGCAGGGGTACACAGTGCCAAACCCAACCACTTTCAAGCAAATCCAGCAACCACTGATGGAATATTCCCTTTTAGACCTGGTAAAATGTTAAGAACATCCAGATTAGGGGATTCTGCCCTGCCTGTGTGATTTTTTTTTTTTTTGCAAAGCAGAGTCTCCGAAACAGATAATTTTTGAATTACTGAAGGCCATTGGAGCAGAAATTTTACTCCAAATGTATTTCAATGAGATCTGTGCTTTCAAAGCATGAAAGGGCTCTTGAAAACTGTACACAGGGGCCCCAAGTCAGCATAGCTTCTGTGTGCATGCTCAGTGCTTTGCCATACTGTAGATACTTGTGTGCAAATATATTTTTACTCTGCACTCATATGGGGTGGGAAGTGAGTGAGCAGAGCTGTAGTAGGGAGAGCAGTGCCTGTAGGGGCTCCTTACTGGGGGAATTATGCTGCCCAGCAGAATGGAGGTACCCCCCCCCCGGATGGACATTGTGAGCTGCTGATGGAAAAAACTTTTGGGCCTAAATTCTGTGTCCTGAAGTCCTAGAATTGCTTGTGTTGCTCAGTGAGCATCCAGGGGCTCATGTTCCATGCATCACAGGCCCAGATCAGATCCCGAAAAAAGCAGAAATGAGTGAGCTGAATGCCCCGAGGCTGAAGTAAACTTACTGCAACTGCACACATCAAAATTAGGGAGATAGAGCAAGCCAAAACAAACTAGGCTGAGGTTGGAGTAAAACTAACAAAGAAAAGATAGTAAAATGTGAGTGTCTCATTTGTGACACTGACAGTCCATGAAGATATTAAAACTGAAGCTTCTCTGAAGAGGTGTTTCTTTCCATTCTCTGCTGACAGACACTCTGTGAGATCTGACATGTGCTTTGCCAGGTGTCAGCATTTTGCTTTCATTTACAGTCACCAGGGTAGAGTCCCCGCAGCACACATGGGCTGCGTGAGGCTGAAGTGTAGGGCACAAGGTTGGAGTGCAGGGCTGAGCACGTGCCCTGGATCCCCACGCTGCTCTGTCTGCACGGATCCTGCTGGATCCCCACGCTGCCCTGTCTGCATGGATCCTGCTGGATCCCCTTGCTGCCCTGTCTGCACGGATCCTGCTGGATCCCCACGCTGCTCTGTCTGCATGGATCCTGCTGGATCCCCACGCTGCCCTGTCTGCATGGATCCTGCTGGATCCCCACGCTGCTCTGTCTGCACAGCTCCTGCATGCTGGATGCCGCAGCGGAGGCAGAGCCACGCTCGCCCGCTCTGTGCCCTGCTGTACTGGCTCCCTGGCTTTGGCCATGGCACAAACCTGTCTGCTGCTGCTGGGGTTTGTAAAACCTTGTCTCAAACCCCAAAAGCTAGGCTTAGCTTTCACCGGGTCTTGTGAGCTCCAGCTCACTTCCTCTCGTTTCGCAAGAGTGTTGCTGGATGGGTTTCTATGGAATTGCTCCTGATTTACATCAGTGGGGATGTCAGCTGGCCTCAGGAAGCCCTTGATATCACTGGAGCCTTGCCTGCTGATGCAAGAAGTAGTGTGTTATCTCACTCAGTGCTCAAAAATCTGAGGTCAGATTTTTTGGGTGGTATAAATCATTGTTGCTTCACGGACTTCATGGGAGCTCTGCTGATTTTCCTGTCTCCCCCTGTACACCATCCCGACCTTCAAGTGAACAACTATTTTTGTGTGGGAAGCAGCAGATATTTTCTTTCAAGAAAGAGACACTTACAACATCGTGCTCTGGTTTTGCTTAACGTACCACCCAAGTTGTGAAACAATCAGAGCATCTTTTATCTGTTTGGCCTTGGTGCAGATTCACTGTCCTCTTACACAATCTTCTCCCTGTGCCCTGCTCCTTCTCCTCACCCTTCTGCTAAGACCTGGTGCAGGCAGAGATACTGAGTGCTTTCATCTTCTGCTGACATCAGTGACGAGGGGGAGTGCTCAGCATCCTGCTGGATCAGGCTTTTTTCCTTTGCATTGCGGTTAAATCCTCACAAACTTAAAGGAATGCCTTGCTCAGATCTGATTGGATTTTCTTGGCACTTGCCCACAGCTGTCGCCTGAGGAAGAGGAGAAGCGAAGGATCCGGAGAGAGAGGAACAAGCTGGCAGCTGCTAAGTGTCGTAACAGGCGTCGAGAGCTAACAGAGAAGCTCCAGGCGGTACGTGCCCTGCACACATTTCTCCTTCCTTGCCGCCCACCCTTCCGACCAGCTCCAAGGGCATTGCTGTGCCTCCACCAGCACGTTCGAGGAAGATGCTTCAAACACACTCTGCCTTCCTCGTCCAAGGCTGCCCAAGGGTACTGCCCTGCATGAACAGTAGCTGATGAGGGGGACTTGGGCCTGGAGCTTAGCAGCCTAAAATTCTCTTTGCTGAGTACCCAAAATGTCCTAGGAGCTCTTCTCCCTTCTCACCTCTGAACTAGCACAAGTCTCCCCAGCTCTGGTCACCTTTCATAAGTAGAAATAGAGACACTGTGTGCCTCAAAGGCAGGCTTTAAGGACAAAAGCACTGAAGAGGTAGGATTATCTGAAAGCCGTAGAAAACGAGGCAGATGTTATGTGTACCTATCAAAGCTATACCCTTTGGGCTTACTCTTTCTTCGGAGGTGGGGTAGTAACTGACTTCCTTCAAAAAGGAAGCACCACAGAGATGTGTGCCCTGATGCTGTGTGAATAATAATTAGTAAAGCTGGAGAAGGTAAAGCTGAGCAGAAGAACCAAGGGGGTGGGTAAGGTACCGGTTGAACAGAAGACAAGATTGCATTGTGTGAAGTAAACTGAAGGAAAGGCTTCAGTGTTCCTGGTCAAGAAGGAGCCTGGTTTTATCCAATGATCTTGTTAACAAGCACAGCAGCAGTGAAAGCACACCAGTGAAAGCTGCTGCTGCCTCAGATTAGGAGGTGTTCTCAGTGTAGGGGAGGCAGGACCTCCTATAGAAATGTTGTGACTAAAGTGATAGAAGTGAGAGGAGCGTGCCAAGTGGGAACTCATATCCTGAAGAGCTGAGTGTGAGTTTTGTGAAGTTACGAGCTACTCACATGGGAAGGTACTAACTGCTCCCAGACTGACTGTGATCCATCTGCATGATGTGACTGTGGGAAAGGTAAATGTATTAGGGTGATCCAGTGTTAGTCCTTTGGGACTGAGTGTCAGACCTAATCTGGAATATGCATTACAGAAATAAAATAGAAACAGTTTAGAGACTGCTATACACTACCTCTATCAAATTGAAAAGAATATTACTAGCCTAACATAAAAAAACAGCCAGAGGACATCTGCATCCTCTGCTAAGGTGTCTGTCAGGCAGAGAGCGAGGGAGAAGACTGAAGTCACAGGCCAAGACAAAGTGGCAATAACTAGCCATTAGAAAATTGAGGCAAGTTCATGAGATTATTTATAACCCTTAGTTTGGTGACATTTGGGAACAGCCTACAAAGAGATGCGTGAAACACAAGATGCTTGACTGGCAATGACCTGGTGTCTACTTCGCTCATGAAGAGTCTGGGGTGTATCTGCCTGTGCTAAATGGGATCTGGACTTGGTGGCCCTGTTCCGGGAAAGGAGTAGTTTCAGAGCTTTTGCTGGTTTATTTATTTATTCCCCTTTTGTCTGTAGGAAACTGAAGTACTGGAGGAGGAGAAGTCAGTGCTGCAAAAGGAGATTGCTGAGCTCCAGAAGGAGAAGGAGAAGCTGGAGTTTATGCTGGTGGCTCACAGCCCTGTGTGCAAAATCAGCCCCGAGGAACGTCGGAGCCCACCGTCCAGCAGCCTCCAGAGCATTCGGACTGGAGCAAGTGGAGCAGTGGTGGTGAAGCAGGAGCCTGTGGAGGAAGAGATCCCATCTTCCTCTTTGGTCCTTGACAAAGCCCAGAGGTCTGTCATTAAGCCCATCAGCATTGCTGGAGGTTTTTATGGGGAGGAGGCACTCAACACTCCCATTGTGGTGACCTCAACACCAGCCATCACTCCTGGCTCTTCCAACTTGGTGTTCACCTACCCTAACGTGTTGGATCAGGAGTCTCCTCTCTCCCCTTCTGAGTCCTGCTCCAAAGCTCACCGGAGGAGCAGCAGCAGCGGGGACCAGTCCTCAGATTCCTTGAACTCTCCCACCTTGCTGGCGTTGTAATCCCCCTGCGGCCCCCCATTTTGCCAGTGTGTTACATCCTCCACAGCACCATGGGGGGAGCCCCCTCCATGGGATTAGAGACAGGCACAGGATCGTTCAAGCACAAGGGCAGCAAGAACAAGGATGGGGAAGTGCTACAGCTCCAGGAAGGAGAGTGAGGACCAACGCCAGCTCCCTGGAGGCAGGAAACGACAAGGGTGGGACTGACACGCCAGGGTTGTTTGGAGAGGGTGATGTCCCCTCTGTAGGGACTGCTTACGGAGACCTCTTTGTGGCCATAGTGGACCTGGGGAGCACTCCTGGCCAGGACTGAAGGCGAGCTGCAGACAGTTGCTAGTCGTCCCTTTCCTTTGTGGATTGACCTGATCGGTTGTGCTCTGTGCTTAAATCATTCTGGTTAGTTGATCTTGCAACTTCTCTCTTGCGTGCTCGCTCGCTCTCTCTCTTTGCTTATCATTTCCAATGTTGTCAATCCCATTACATTTCACTCAGTTGCTCTGAACTCTAAAGTCTTATTAGCATCTTTCCTCTTGGGAATAGCTGTGGGGAGCACGTAGGACTGCCCAGACAGGAGGATGACAGCTGGGAGGACCAGGAGATAGGGGGACCAAGAGGAGCCCAAGAGCTCAGCAGCAAGGGCAGAGCTTGTAGTCTCTAGCCTGAGGCACGGAGACAGCAGAAGGCTCATGTGGAAGCCTTCCTTTTTAAAAATATGGATATATTTATCTCCTTGGGCTCCTCAAAACCAAGTTAGCACCTCAGGGCCAAAGTAGCATCAGAAAAGCTGCTGGGCTGGCATTTACCAGTCACTGGCAGGGTTTTACCCTAGTTCGCTGGATATCAAGTCTGCTGCTTGTTGTTTACTTTTCCTGGGCTGCCTGCTGTCTAGGGAGTATTACATCTTCTTTCCCATCAGGGCTCCTGACTCAGAGGCTGATCTCTTCCTGTTAGTAAATCTTCCCCTCCCCTTGGCCATATTAGCAGAACACGCTACAAAAAAAAAAGAGGTAGCACCACATGCCTATAAATCTATGATGGAGACTGGCAGCAGCTGAGACGTGAAATTAGCTTGCTGATTTTTTCATTGTTGGGAAACAAAGCAGCAGTATCCACCACCACAGGCCACAAGGCCCCAGCTCCTGACCAGGCAGGAATGGCATGGATAAAGTATTGACTCGTTTGAACTAAAACAGAGCTTCTGACAAGCTCTGGCAAATGACCAATTAACAGCTGAAGAAATCGATTAGCATTATTTGCACCTTAGGCTTTGGCCTCTGGTTTTTCTTTGCTTTACAATTGATCTGGTTTTGTTGTGGTTGATTGGCCTGAAGACAAAGAATCAAACCAAAGGGCTCTTTGCCTAGTCTTGGGTCCTTCTCTAGCCCTAGGCTTGACTGCTACTACTTAGTGCTCACAGGGGACACAAGCTCTTCAGTGCTCATGTTCACTACTGAAAACAGTAATGTGTGTAATCTATTTCCACTTGGAGCCAAGCTCAATTCCTATTGATGTCAAGGCACTGGCAAACCATGACTCTGTGCACACTAGCATTGTCCAGCTTGCCAGCTAAACTTCTTAGGAGATAGCTCTTTGGTCCTGCCTATTGAAGCTGTGGTGGCAGCTATTTTTTTTGGCGTGAGATGGTCTTTTCTGTTTATACACACACACACATATATATATATATAATTTTTTTTTTTTTAAATCAACCAAAATTGGGCATTTCTTGTTCAGGCTGGACCTGGAGAAATGCAACATACCATTATAGGGCTAGTTGTACGAGATGCAAAACTGCTGCAGTCCCCCAACTGGGAATTAATAGGGTTCAGTCATGTGGAACTGGAACTTTACTCAGCAGGGCTGGCTTCCCTCAAATTCTGGCCACTGCCCATTCCTTGAATCATTTCAAAGGGACACTATTCTGGCTCTAAAGGTGGACTTTGGCTTTTTTATTATAACTATTATTTTTAACCCAGGTATTTACCAAACCTGCCAGAAATAATGTGATCTTTTTGCTTCATAAAGCTGATTGGATTCAGGCTTTTTCTCTATATTACTTAAACACTTCCATTTTGGTACTGGTGCTAGAGGTTTCAAATGAAGCTTACACAGTAAATAAAATTAGTAAAGGAGTTGTATGTACATCAAAACTTCCTTTCTAATAAGGTAGATCTTAAAATTCCCAGTTAGCACAGAGGATCCACTTTTCCTAGGGTTTCTACATAGAAGATACCACTTTAGGTGAAACTGCAGCTTCTTTGTTTCCATTTTGCCA
The DNA here is from genome assembly GCA_013400175.1 of Phainopepla nitens. Lineage (NCBI taxonomy): Eukaryota > Metazoa > Chordata > Aves > Passeriformes > Bombycillidae > Phainopepla > Phainopepla nitens. Next base: position 14,750 of record VXBQ01000020.1, read on the forward strand.
AATGCTTGTTTGGGCCACTCTGGACTGAGAATCTAAAATGGCTAATAAAACATCTCTGCATGTCATATCCATGCATTTTTGAGGAGAACACAACACTGACAAGTGGTGGGTGAATCCTGAAATGATGCAGCTACTTTTGAGGCTAGAAGACCAGGATTGCTATCTCCTGTGAGATCAGGAACATCCACCCCTTGCAGGGTTTCAGGAAGTCAGATGTCTCCTCAGACCTAACTGGTGGAACGACAAAAAGCTACCTTTGCTTCTGGTCACTGAATCATTGCCAAAATGAGCTGCAGCTGGTCCTTGTCCACTGCCTCCTGCCTGGTCATTGACCTGCTCAGAGACAGGACAAGATGCTCCCCTTTCCTGACCTGTGATACTGATGGGAGCCATGTGAAACTGCTCAAAAAAGAGGATTATTTTCTACTGTTTATAAAAAAAACCGGATACCTTGTGCCTATCCATTTTCTCCCTCAAGTCTCTCAAAGAATGTCTGTGTTGGGATTGCTGGTCTCTGGCATTTTGTATTTTGTGGATCAGCCTTACATTTGTTTAGTTTCTGGCAGGCAGGTACAACTTCACTCCCGTTTTGGTCTGGCCCTACATTCTTCTTTTCATGTTTTCTAGTATGCTCTTTAGGAACTGATTGTCCTTCCCATGCCCAAAATGTTATTATCCATGAGTCCCTTCCCTGGCGATTCCTAAATGTAGTGTCTCCATGTTCTGCATGTAGTGGGGATGAGGGAGCTGTTGTCACTAGTGCTGACAGAGTTGTTGAAGTCAGTAGAAAAAGGCCCAGGGAATTTCAGCTGGTATTGGGTCAGCCCCCTGGTGACTGGCCCAACAAAACCTCTCCTAACATCCTAAATTAATCAATGCCAAACTGGGAGGAGTTGTAGCAGCTGCATTGAAGGAAACATTCAGCTTCTAGGTGATGTTTGCCATTCCAGTTTTGCCCTCATTCCTCCTTCTCCTTTCCCATTTGTGGCATTGCCTTCATATATTCCTTTCTTATAGATGTGGAGACTGGGTAAATCTCAATCCACTTGTGGTTGTGATGGGATTTGGGACCAACATGCTGGGGACAGTAGCTCTCTGTTGTGTTTTTATAATTATTATTTAAATGACCTATTTAGTTCATCTGAACCTTTAATTTTGCTGCTTACTGTATGTAGGATCCACCTGGCCTTCATCCTAAATGAAAAGAAAAACAAACAAAATGAAAACAAACCTAAGACACCTCCCTTCTCCCTGGTCTTTTATTATTTATTGGCAGGCAGCCGTCTTGTGCCTGCTCCAGCAGATCTGCCCACCATTAATTTAACATCCTCCCAAATCACATTCCTGGTGTTTGGTTGTTGCTTTTTTCCTTTTTGTTGTTGCTTTTTTTTTTTCATTCTAAAACAGACTTCTGAAATGTAAGAAATCTTATTATCATGACACAAGTTCATTTTCATTAGGAAGGCCAAGTCAAACATTTTAAGAGGTGGGGGGAACAATATACATTTATTTCTTATTTATTTATCATGTTTACATCTTTTTTTTTTCTGTTCAAGACTTGGATATAATAAAGAAAGCATTAAAAATACTACACTCCTCTTTTTTTGTTTTTTTAGGCTAATAATTTTTTTTTTGATTCCTTAAATAAAAGAATCTGAGTTTTGTGGTTGTCTGTATAAAATGTAAAAAGAGATATGTTTTTAAAGATGCATTATCATTCCTCTGTGAACAGTAGGTGGAGTTCAGGACAAATCTCAGAATACAAGATAATAAAATCCAATCCTGTTTTACTTAATTGTTCCCCTCCTATCCTGTATGATTAAAGGGTTATTCCACTTTCTTGTTTGTGGTTACTTGATGTTAAAACCATATTAAAATGTGTAGGAAATAGGTATCCAATTGTTTTTGCTCAGTGAGAGGATAAACTGTTGTATATATCTTGATATACTGTGTAGTTCAAAGTAACATCAGTAAGGGATAGTGCATCTTTATTAGAGCGATAAGTTACTAGTGTCACTAAAGTCTGCTTTAAGATCCTCAGATACAGAAAGGGCCTGGTTCTGATTCCGCTCACGTGGGACAAATTGAAAGCATCAGGAGCATTTTGCTGCTGTGAAGCAGGTGTCAGTAGTGAAATGAAGTCTCAGTGACTAATAGGTGACCAGGAGGATTGTTGAAGGTTTGGGGGCACCATTATCTTTTTTCCTCAGTAGTTTTAGATCATGGGTTTTCTTTTTTACTGTCTGTCTGCAGTGAAATTGTTTCTGCCACAGAGGTTCTTAAAGATGACTGCTGAAGTGGGACCTTTCTTTGCTTGTAAGTGATCTTGATGTCGTTCTTGCAGTCCTGGGGAATTTCAGCTCTGAGGCATTCTCTGACGTTGTCTCTTTTCTTGTTATTTTACTGAATTACAAGCCTACAGTATTTGCACTAAAACAAAAAGCTTGTTAGAGAAAGCTTGCTGCTACAAAAGAAAGAACATATTAAAATGGTTTCGCTTTTACAATTTTAACTGAGTAGCATTTTGTAGAATAAAATCAATATAGACTGAAAAGAAAAAAATTACTTTTTTTTTTTCCTCTACACCTTCTCCCCCCATACTCCTTTCTTTTCATCCAATTCCTCGGTGTTATGATGTTCCCCCCTTCTCTTTTGGTGCTCAGTTGTAATGATTGGCTGTATTGTTGACTATGCTGCTGAGAGTTATGACACTTGTAAATCTCGTTTTAATGACATTGTGGACACTTCTGTATAGCAAGAACTAACTGGAGTTCTCTCTGTTAATTGAAGTCATTAAAAAGCTCCCTTTGCCATGAAAAATCAAAAGCTCGCATGTTCCTTCACTATGAACAAATGGGTTGAGCATTACCAGGTGCCTGCTTGCAGCACGTTTCAAGGCTTCTGTCCTAAGAGCAGCTGCAATCCCAACAGCTGCTACCTGCAACAATGGTAGATGGGGCAGAGGCTAGCAGAGCAGCCCACTTGGGCTGAAAGGCACATAAAGCACCCGTCCTTTCATCTTGGCTTCAAAAAGGAAAGGGGCAGAGGTAGAAAATGTGTGCTGACTTTTTTGTTGTTGTTTGTTTGTTTTAAATCTCCTCAACCAGAGGGAGTCAAAGCTTCTGCTCTGAAAACTTGGGGTGGAGAGTATGGTTGCTTCACTGGCAGCAAGGAGGAGTTTAAGATGGAATTCCCTTGCTTGCCTGGGGAAAGCTCCAGCCTCTGGAGTGGAAAGAATTCAAACATATCAGGTTAGGAGTGGAGGATGTCATATTCAAGTTCAAAATGAAACATTGGTGGGGAGGAGATGGGTGAATCATGGCCTGCCAAGCTGGCACCAGACCAAGCTTCTCCTTACTCATGGACTTCCCTAGGAGTAATGTCTGCTCTGGTTTCCTGTTGGTCCCTGTCCCTTGTTTTTTTACTGTCTTTTTTTTTTCTGTTTTTTTTTTTTTTTAATTTTTTTTTTTTTACCCCTGTGTTCTCAGAGTTCTATGGGGAAGGAGATGACAGATACTGGATTAAGTTATAAGGTGTATGGAAACTATTTGTGAAGTTATAGGGAGTGCTGGAGGTATCAGTCACCAGAAGAGGGAATACATGCACATGCCTGTGTGAAATGAGCTCAGCTCTCAGGAATCCATACTGTAGGAGGGTTTGAGCTTTAGAGCAGAACCCAGCCTTAGGGTTCTCTGCAGGGTCAAGGATGACGAGGGGTAAGGGAGAGCCTATGGGAAGCCTTTTCTAAATGCACTTGTCCTGGTATGGCTAAAGGAAAAAGCAGATATTCTGAGGGGCATGGCAACTTCAAGCAAATATGCCAAAGGAGCATCATCTCTTAATATCTATCTCCATTGGGCCTCAGGCATGGGGGAGTCCTCATTTGATCTCCTACTGCATACAAGCCTTCTCCAATGGGAGTGCTTCCAGGATTTCCTGCCTCTCGAAGGGCTTCCCCATTACGCTGCTGCACAGAGGCATCCAGCCTCAATTTTGTCAAACCAGCTCCTTTGGCAGCGTGTACCTCCTCCGCCCCCTCCCAAAAAAAGGCTAACAGGAGGATATGTTCTTGCTCCTTAAGCTCCTGTTTGCTGACAGCACCCTTCAGAAAGGCTTAATGTTGCCTGACTGCAAGTGCTGCTTGTGAGGCCCGGCCCCCCGCCTGATTTTCTCCCAGCAGTGGCCGGCTGTGACTGCCTTTGATCATCATTAGCTGTGGACCCCAAAATGTCTACAGCAGTTACTGCGACTTGGTTTTGAAAGGAGAAAATTGCACAGCAGAGCAAACTCTTTTCCACCAGTCTTCTAGCTGTGGGAGGCCAAATTCTACCACGTAGACATGGAAATTATGTTTTTCCCAACATCCTCATCTTGGTTTAGATCACTTTACATAGGGAATTTCCCCTCCTTCTGAAACAGGCTCATCCTCTACCCCGCAATGCCCTAACCCTGTGATGAGAGGGAGTGATCTGTATCTTACCACGGGGTAGGCAGAGTTGTACTGGAAGAGAGATCACCCATTCATTTTGCATGAAAGGTTGTGAGGGACATCTGCATCAAAAACTCTTCCATCAAGATTAGCGTACATCTCAATGATGTCTTTAGTGTGTACAAAAATGAAAAAAAGCTCCATGTTCTCTTTTGCCTGTCCTCTTCCCAGACTGTGAGACTCATCTCTGAAGTTCTCCTTGTGGTCATATTTCTTATTGACCAAATAAGAAATATTTGCTCTCCAAGCAGCATGTGTGGGTAGCCTGGTCTTCTTACATGGAGTGGAGACCCCACCTGGAACAGAGCAAGAGAAAGCCTAGAGGAGTTGCCTGAATATATCATGCCAGAGGGTCTCAAGTTGTCAGATGAAGGCTTTTGGTGATTTTTTTCTTTTTTTTTCACTTTTAAAATTTTATCTAAAACCGGCAGGAGCAGCTACAGGAACACTGCAGAAATTCTAAAGCCAATGGAAAGAATAAGCATGTATGAAATCTGAAGAAAGCTTAATGGCAAGCTGAGCTGGAGTGGGAGTGTGGGAGAAAGAAGGGCATCCAGAATACTGGATGAAGTGATGTTTCCACTGCCACGTGGGAAGGATGTGACAGAGAAAAATGGTGACATGGTTATTGCATCAGATACCCCAAAGTGGAAAAAATGATGCATTAAAAGAAAACAAAACACCACCACTACACTATATGGTCCTATTCTACTGATGTCTCTATGTCCTGAAATTTCATATCATCATAACAAGTGTTTTCTGCTCAGTCTCACATGGCACTAGTGAGGCCCCCATTCAGCAGTGCCTGGCCAGTGTCAGGACAATGAACAGTGCAAATGGATTATCCAGATGGGTGGAAGTTGCTGGCACCCTCTCATAGGGCTGAAGTTTAAATGGAAGTTTTTAATGTGTGCTCCAGTGTAGTGAGATCTAGTACACCTCAGGAAGATATCCCTTGATGAAGACAGGACAAGGCTGGGAGGAGAGGCCTACACAGCTGGGAATATTTGGCTATGAGAAAAGAAGGCTAAGAGAGGATCTTATCAAAGTGTGTCAATACCTGATGGAGGTAGGGAGCAAAGGAGATGCAATCATACTCTTTTCCCAGTAGTAGCAAGTGACAGGATGAGAGGCAGTGGTCACAATTTGTAACAGAGGACATGAAAGTAATTTTTTCACTGTGAGAGTGGTCAAACACTGGCGTAAGTTGACCAGGGAAGTTTGTGGAGTCTTCATCCTTGGAGATACTCAAAACTAGACTGGACATGTCTCTCAGCAATCTGCTCTAACTGACCCTGCTTGGGCAAAAGGGTGGACTGGACACTCTCCTGTGATGCCTTCTAACCTCAACCATTCTGTGTTTCTGCTTTTTATTCCACATAGTCCTGAAGGCACATTATTGTGAGCATATTTCTTTCCCCCTCGCAGTACTATCTCGTCTGAACCCCAGAATTCCTCTGTACTAAATATCAGCCTTTTGATGCTGGCTATGCAAGGTCAAACAGATAAGGACTAAGCTGGGAGGAGGCTATCATGGCAGACAAGAATGTAAACTGTTCAGCTTGTTGCAGTGTGAGTCTCAGATTTCCCTTTTAATTTTGCATGCTCCATTCCACAGACTAGCGTGGGGGAAGAGAGGGAGACAGGCATTACATGGCTGTGATCTAGATCCTGCATCCCACAAATGACTCTCTGCAAGTCCACAGGCAGTGCCAGGAACCGTTGCCTATTTGCCTTTTGCAGGCTCTCCTACTGTTTTTCTCCTCTCAGACAAAGGTCGTTTTTCAAGTTCCCTGGAAAGGTAAATAAGAATCTAAAGCTGATGATCCTTGGTGAGCTTGTGGGTCAGGCACAATCCATTAACTGAGCAAAGAGTTTCCTCTGGCCCCCCACCTCATTTCTGTAATCCTGGTTGGGCTCCCAGACTCAGGCAAATTCACTAGGGCTCCTAACGATGACACACACTCCTGCTAGTGATTACTGATGTGAACCACCACAGCGGGAGATGCTGAGTTTGGGCAAAGGGAGGAAATAGGTCAGTTCTTTACCTTTGGGTAGCTCAAGCTATTCAAACAGTGGATGCTCTAATTCACTAATTCCTGTTTGAGTTGCTTACATCATATTACCGCTCTGAAATGTACTTGATTTAGTTTTGAAACTGTTTGTTTCATGTTAATGAGGGGAGAGCAACAGACACCAGCCTGTGGGCTTTAAAGGCCCACATGCCAGAGGCCAATTAATAATCTAGGGGAAAGGTGAGCTCATGAGCCTTCCACATCTAAGATTGCCCTATGGTCCAGTGAGGCACAGCTCTGCTCTGACCCGTCAAAGCCAGAGCTTTGGGCAGGCCACCGGGACCAGCAGTGAGCAGCACCATAGCCTCCTGCCTCAGGAATTGGTTGCCACAGCTTTTGTTCTAGGCTGATGCTGACTTTAAAGGCTGCAACCCTTCGCTCCTCCCTGGCTGCTAGAGGTCACAAGGGTGATGGGAGATGTTGGCTGCCTTTTGCAGCCTCCGATTGAGCGCTGTGTTTGTGAGCCACAAGGACTATGATTAAATCTCTGCTCTGAGCAGTGTTCTGAGGCCGTACTGGTATCCAATTACATTCTCCACTTCTGGCAGCTGAGGAAATTAAGATCTGCCTGTGACACTGCCGGTGGTAAAAGGGAGGGAATAGGAAAGGAGAGTGATGCCTTAAAAACATCAGCTTCAGGTGTTTCCCTTGACCTTGGCTGTCCTCTTCTGTCAGTACCTGGGATGGGTGCTCATCCTGTAGTGATGATCTTCCTCCCCTGCTCTTGTTATCCTAGTGGAGGTGAGGGGTTTGCTGGAGCTGTAGTCACCTGTGGCCAGGCTGCTCCCAGGCAGCTACAAGGAGCAAGGTTGTCCCGTGGTGGCACAGAGCAGGAACTGTATGGGGAAGATTTGGCAACTCAAAGTCCTCCAAGATGCACCTGGCTGGAGGAAGTCCCTGATTGCATAGGGCTGCCTGTCCTAGGGCACTGAAAGAAGGACCTCCTGACAGTATGGTTGGCTGCCTTAATAGGGTAGGTCTATCCTCCACCCCTTGTGACTGTCTGGTTCCAATTCTGGTTTTCTTTTGTCTCATGGCTAAAACTCTTAATTTTTTTGGTGCAGCTGTTGCCACTTCTCTGTTCCCCAGGAGCAGTGGCAGCTCCATAGGCACATTTCTGGTGGCAGGGAGGGAGGCAGACTGTTTCTACTGTGGGGCTGTACAAAGGGCTAAATCCTGTGACCCAGTGCCATGGGGAAGAAAGTCATTACTAATCCCAACCATATAGCGGCTCCGCCTGCCCAGCAGGATCAATGGCGCCATCTCAGCCCCATTATGTTGACTCTGAATCAGCAAGGAACGCCTAGGAGCCGGGAGGAGAGGGCTCCTCCCTGTGTGGGGCACTGTTGCCTGCCTGTGGGACAGTCAGGGCCTCCTTTCCTCCCCCCTGAATTTGGAAGAGGTGATGAAGTGGTCAGTGGTTGCTTGTGCCCACAGACTAGCCCAGACCCTAGAGCAGGAGCGGCAGGGCAGATACCCTGCCAGGATGTGTGCCAGGCTCAACAGCCCCAGGAGCATGGGGCGAGCGCGGGAGCTGTGCACCCTCCCGGGTGAGGCCAACCAGTTCTTCTGGCAGGTAGAGGCAGGGCTGGATCTTGGAGCCATTTCCAGGGAGCAGGCTGGCGCTGGGAAAAGCAGAGAGCAGCTGCCTCTTTGCCCCTACATTCACACAAGGCTGGGAATCCAGGATTTAGGAAAGGGTCGCCCATGTCTCCCTGTGCTGCTTGTGAAAACAAAGGACGAGGGCTTTTCAGACAATACCATTTAAGGAGTTCCCCAGCTTGGTGAACCTCGGCTGACCTCAGGGTATACCGCGTTTCCAGCTCAGCAGAGCAGCGTTTCAGTTGAAAGCACGCGGCCCAAAACTTCCCTCCTTGCATCTGGGGAAAGGGGGGGCTGCTGGAGCATGGGCAGCTAATGACAGCACACAGAAAAAAAGGTGATGCCGGTTACTGACTCTCGGATGTAGCCAGATCCCTTCCTAGGAAGGATGTTGCAGTCTGACAGGATCAGCTTGAATGTGAAGCAGCTTCAGCAGCTTTTGGCAGGCCCTGGGTCAAGGAGGATGGGAGGGTGCCAGGCTCACAGCGCCACTGGGTGCTGCATGTCGGGGTGCAGGAGCGGCGCCCCAACAATGCAATGTTTACAAAGGTTAAAAACATTAATAACACCAATATGCTCCTCCTGTTGTTTCAATAAAATGAAGGCGTGTACAGGAGAGCAAATGTGTGCATATACATGCGCACACACACGCACTCGCCGCGGCTGGTGTGGGATATCGCTCGGCGCAGGATTATTCCAGCCAGGCTGCAGTCAATACTGACAAATACAGTATACGTCCCGTCTTGCCCACAGCAGTGAGGGAGCTGTGGCAGGCTCAGTGCTTTCCTCCCTCTTGTGAAAGACCTGGGGTGTTTTCAGCACTGTGGGGAGCTTGGGTCCCAATTGCCTCGGGTCCCCACAGTGCATGGTCTTGCTGCTGCACCAAGAGAATTGGAGGGCAGTGACTCCCAGCCCGGCACCTTCCTCACTGCCAATTCACCCTTCCATGCTCTGCCCTCTCAGCGTGCTGCAGGAGACAGGGGTTCAGGGTAAGAAGAGGAAAAAAAAAAAAGAAGAAGGAAAAAAAAATAGCATGTGAGATCATATAATTAAAGATGGTATCAGAATGTCTAATTAGGATGACTGAGAGAACTTGGCTGGGAGACGCAGCCAAGAGCTGAGTTAGTGTGTTTGCCAGTCCAAAGCTCCTTAACAGTAATTAATCCTTAAATGTCCAATTGTTCAGAGTTCAAGGAAACACCTCCTACTACTGTACTTTGTGTTCCTGTTAAGCAAGGAGACACAGCAGGGCGTGTGCCCTTATTCTGTAAGAGCGACACGCCTAGGGGTGTTGTTAGGAACTAGACCGAAGGTTGAATATAATTATTAACTACCTAAGAGTTCCCAGCATTGCACAATTACCCAAGCCGCCTTGCAGCTGTGCACTCGCCCTGTTTGGGTTTTTCATTGTTTTTTTTTTTTTTCTTTCTTTCTTTTTAAAATAGAAATGCTGAGCTTTAGCGGTGATATGTACAAATCCTACTGAAGTGTCATCTGCTCCCCTTCCAGTGTCCATTGTGCCACTGAGTTGGGATGAGGTAGCGGAGGGGAGTGAGGGTAGCACATATACCTGTACACATATGTACCTGTATGGCAGTCTGTGCCCCTCACTGAAACTCAGTAGGCTTATTTACATCATTTGCAAATTTGACCCAGAGATTTTCCCTTTGTTTTGATGCTGTCAATAACTCTTGCATTAACATAAAAGCCTTAGCTGTTTACTCTTGGCGTTTTCATTCCGTTTGCATTTTTGAGGTGAGTTGTGTTGGGTTTTTTCCCTTTGCTAATACTAAGCAAGGGGGAAACCTGGAGGAAAGAAATGTAGGTTTGACACGGTAGGTGAACTGATCTGTTTGTACTACTACAGGGCTTCTGCCGTAGTCAGACCCTGATTGAGGTGGTCACTGGGGTAGTTGAGAAAGGGTGTGAGGTATGGGCAGCTGGCTCTGGCCCCAGCAGGCAGGTGGGTTTGAGGAGCAGAGGCACCGCTCTTTGGTGCCTTCAGGAAAGCCCAACTCAGCAGAGGCATCACAGCTCGCTGGCAGACAGGAGGGGGAGATGTGTCATTTCCTCAGGTGCATCATCATCTTTTAAGTCGTGTTTCTGTGTTTTTATCCTCTCCCATCTATTTTTAATTGACCCTTTCTGGTGGGCGTGGTGAGGGCCCAGCTGGGAGCCGGCCGGCCAAAGTCGCTTCTGCAGGGGATCATTAACTCGGGCGTCAGCCAAGGCCGTTTAGTGTTTATAAACGCAGACAATTAAACACAGTCGCAGCCCTGCAATGCTATAATTGGAAAGCAGACTGGGACGATGTCCACCAAGAGGGACCGGCTCCCCGGCACCGAGGAGGGATGGGCGGGCAGGGCTGTGCTGTCCTGCCAGCCCGGCCGGACTCGGACAGGGCCGCTCCGTGCAAACGCCCAGCCGGGAGCGTCCCGGCCCTGCCGAGCCTGCATGCTGGGGATGTCAAACAAAGGCTTGGGAGGGAAACAGAGGAAAAAAGAAGGGACTTGCCCGAGGCCAGCTGACAGCCAGGGGCTGGCTGGGTGCCTGCCTGGCTCCCTGGGTGCGGACTGCACTGTGTCCCTGTGGGTCCATGGTAGGGATAATAGCATTGCATACAGGCATACATCAGGGCAAGAAGGCCCTTCCCCTGCCAGGCCACCATATGGGGAGGGTGAAGGGGCTGGTGGTTGTCCCCCCAGGATTTGGAAAGAGCCATTAACTGAGCTCTGGGCTCCAGGCTGGCTTCAGGGTCACAGTCAGGGGGAGTGGGGTGGTTGGGGCTGTTCCCAGGTAATACAGTACTCCTGCAACCCAGCCTCCACCCTTAGCCAGTGTGGTGCTGCAGCACCAAATGCCATTGATGGTTGTTCCCCACTAGTGGCTGAATGGCCACTGGGAGCTGCATCACTCACTCTCCAAGTCTTTTGTGAAGTCTGGCAAGTGAGGAAGGTGCTGAGTACTGGATTGGGATCGCCATAGCCCTGCTCCAAGCTCTGGAACTGACTCATTGTTTCACCATGAGCACATCACTTCACCTTTTTGTGACTCAGAATTTTCATCTATCAATTAGGGATTTATGAGGTTTAATTAAGGTCTATGAAGCCCTTTGAGATCCTCACTTGAAAGATGCTGTGCAGGCATAAAGTGCTGTACGCAATGAAAAAAACAAGAGAAATTAAAAGCTCCAGACGAGAGAGAAGAGAGGGCAGGTTTCCCACTGCTTGGTCTTCCAATTACATGCTCCGTGTTAGGATGGCAACCTCACTTTAACCTGTGGACAAACGAACTTGTTCACCCCTTCTTGCAGCAGGCAGGCGATGACGTGCAGCAGTGTCTTGCTCATTGGTTAGCTTTCAGTCATCTTTCCAGAAGTATGAGCAAACAGGGAAGGGGGAAGGGAGCAGGGGCGGGTGAGGAGTATGAATTCCAGAGAAAAGGGAAGTATCAGAAAGCAAGCTAGGATGTGCAAGGACCTTTATCACTGCTGTTGAGATCTAGCTTTGCACAGTAACAAACAGGAACAGATTTCATCTGTCCCTAGAGGTACGTGCCCTGGAGCAGGGAAGAGCTGGTGAATTACAGCAGAGAGGAAGCAAGGGAGTCTTCTTATGCAAGGCATCTCTTTCAGCATCAGAGAAGAGATAGATTCAAGGAGTTTGAGGGAGAAGCTTTTAAGCTTAGCTAAATGAAAAGTTTTTTTATCTATGTTTTTTAAGGTAAAGGCATTGTTTGCAGAAGCCATGGAACACACACTCTGAAGCTTGTGCTTAAATGTGGGCATAAACTTAAGGCCTTTGCTAAATGGGGACGTGCCCAAATTTATTTAGGTTCTTGGTGGTAACCAGGTCTAAAAGCTGGGAATCTTAGAGCAGTGATATTAGCAGGACCTCGAAGGAACCCAGGAGCCACAGAAAGCAGTAATATGTGAACAGCCTTGCTATACTATTCATGGGAACAGGTTGACCTGGGGCAGGAATGGGCAGAAAGCAAGCTCCGTCTCCAATCTTTATTTTCTCCTTTGCTTGCAGTACAAACAACCCTGTGGAAGCAGGCTCCAGTAGGTGTGGTCTGTGTATGCACTCGTGGGTGTGCCGCTTTGTTGTGTTAAAAGGACCATTCCTCACCTGAAAGCAACTTTCCAGGTTGTCACTGACAGTCACATCAAAACTCGTGACCCCTCCCATCCCCCAGCTGCATACCTTCCCTCTTATGTAAGAAAAACAGAGATACCTGTTGAGATGAAACCCAAAGTAGTCCCAGGTTTGGTGTCTGCCTTTGTTCCACGCTGATCTGGGACCCCTCTGCCTATCTTTCTTCTGAGCTGTCAGGGAAAACAGATGCATGGCAATTGCTGCTGGCTAGAACAGCCCCCTGCGATCAGAGCAGCCATCCTCACTCTCCTCTTTCTCATCCCCTGTCCACCCATCTTTCCTTAAGGTTTCTTAAGCTTTCTGTTGGGCTGGCTGGTCTGCTCTAACTCCATCTTTCTGAAACTGCTAGTGCCCCAAATTTGGCACAAAGCTTAGTATTAGTGAGCACTGTTTTGGAGTAAAACAGAATAATGACTTTCTGTGGCATACTTATGACACTCCATTAATATATCCCAAAATAAATGTTTTTGTTGCAACTGCAGTATACTATTGACTCATTATGTGATCCATTCTAATTCCTCCAGATCCTTTTGTGTAGTACTGCTGCTTAACCAATTATTCCAAGTCATCCATGTGTGCACTTAATTTCTCCTTCCCAATCATAGTATTTTGCTGTGTTTTTATTGAATTTTATCCAGTTGATTCTGAGCAGATTTTGCAATTTATTGAGATCACTTGAAATAATAATGTGCACATTAATTGTTCAGAAAATCCTATGGACAGGCCCATGCCTGCACCCATAGCTGGTTCCAGAGCCCAGCCTTTCCATCTTAAAAACAAAGGCCTCTAGCACTTGATGGCATTCTTGCAATATTCCACTGAAATGTCAGGATGAAGCCTGGCAGAGCTGTGAATTTTGGAAGGCTCTTTCAATGGAAATATGGGATAAGAGCAGCTGTTCAGCTGGCAGTGGCTTTTGGTCTCTGATCATCTAGCATTGGTTTGAATCACTGTTATTTTCTGTATTATTTCTGGTCTTCAAAGCATGCAGTCACTGAAAATATGCAGGCTTGGAATTGGCTTCTGACTGTGAGGGAGGATATGATAGTATATATACCTGGACAATGTGACGCAGGTCGCATCAAGAATCCCCAGGCCTGGACTTGTCATCCTAAGGACCGGGGGCACAGCTCCACGGCCATGACATTTTTTCCCCACTCTCAGCCAGCCGAAGGGTCAGGATAGGCGTTGTGCTCGGGAGTGAAAATGTAGGAATTTGGTGTCCTCTGGTGGGAACTGCGAGACTTGCAGCTGCTGAAGCAGGCGTGACCCGCAGTTTGTCCCTCAGGCCAGCTGGCCATGTGCTCCAGCCAGAGCACTGATACTCCTTCCTGCCCTGCACAGTAAATATTTCTAGTCCAGTCTGGCTTCCGTAGTTTCTGTATGCTCACCCCTCCTATTTATTTTATGCCCATTTACTTGCTTCCCTTTCTGCAGCACTGAGCTTTGTGTGACTTTGGGTTTAAGATTGACTTGGTGCTGTTTACTTGCTGTTCTCCTGCGATTTCTTTGCCTCACAAAAGGAATTTAGTTTCTGTAAGCACCTCTTTACAGTTACAGAAGGCTTCAGCTGCTTGCCCTTGCACGGTCCTTTAGTAAAATACACGCGTCTGTGTCCAAAGGCCTTTCAGCTTCTCTAAGCACTAAAACTGTTACCCACAGGCTTGCCTCAATGCAGTTCTACTCTCTGGGTGAAAGAACTGGTGAGCAAGAAGACACAGAGCACCTGGACAGCCCACGTTTGGCTCTTTTAGCCACAAAACAGGTGAGAGCATATCAGAGCATTGATGGTGAACACTGTGATGGGAGGAGTGTTTGCCACAATTTGTGTTGTGTGAAGTATGTGGAGGGAGGACACGAAGCCATGTGCTCCTGGCTCCAGGAGCTTGTGCTGCTAATGGATGAAAATTAAGTGTAAAAGTCTCTAAGACTTTGGTGCAAATGCAGCCAGAAAAGTCAAACAGTCACATCCTATGTGAGGAAAAGCAGCCTTACCTCCTTTCTCTGTCACAATCACTATGCTACCGCTTGATGGTCTTCTTTTCTTCAAGAGCAGCACAAGTATTAATGATGCAAAAGGAATATAGCCCATCTGGGGCTGGCTCACTGAGGTCAAAGGAATTCGGTTTTTGACAGATACTGACGGGCTTAGAAACAAACTTCTGTGGGGGAGTCAGGTAAACAGAGGATTTTTAGGGTGTGCATAGATGGACTAGCAAGTCTGGGACACCATGGCACCTAGACAGGGTGACCCCAGAGTCTATATATTGCACCTTAATGTGGGAAGAGCTTCAGGAAGAGTCAGGAGCTTCCCACACTGGCTGCTGCAATTACAGCTCTGGCTGAAAACAGAGCCCCTTTGTAGCGAGAATGCAAACAGCTAAAAGCTGGCACTGCTTTGGGAATTTAATGGAAAAGAATGGGAGAAAGGGAATACCCATGTTTTCATTTTACAGAGAACCACAGCGCTTTGAGACCTCTTCTTCAATTCACAGTGGTGTTTATTTAGGTGACTGATTTCCATGCAAATCTTTGAGAATTAGGTACTTTGCATGTGAACATCAATGAACTCACCCAGAGACACGGGAAGGGAGCACATATTTTCTGGTGCCTGCCATCGAATGCCATCACTGTCTATCAGAGGCAGGCAGACTGCTTCCTTTTTCTATCTGCCTTCCTGCCAGCACTGCTTTCTCAAGGCAGTGGTAGCGCTGGTGAACTCTTTCAAGTCTGTGGCTGTAAACAGGGCTCCCCAGAAATGAGCTTTATCTCCTGATTTGATAACCAAGGGGCCAACTGAGGAGGCCACAGGAAGTATCTGGTCCCCAGCTTCTTGCTGCTTACAGACTCAAATGAATCCTCACAATACAGAAAAGTCAGTAAAAAGAATCTTTAGCAGAGGATCTTTAAATCTTGGTTTCTTCTGTTCTCTGGCTGCTAGAGTCCTCAGCAGCCTTGCAGCTATCATCAGGCTTCAGGGACTCCTTCCCCAAGGAGTTGGGAGGATTTTAGCCTATGGCATGATCTGCAACTCACTCGTATCAAAGGCCCAGAAGCTGCTAGAATAGGCAGTGAGGAGCAGTTTCAGCTTTTGCTGCAAAGGGCACACCGTGTTTTTGTGACAGGTGATGAGGATTGAGGGACCCGTGGCAGCGGACAAGTTGCAGAAGCAGGCTGGACACCACCAGCCTCTCAGCAGCACTGAGCAGTCTGTGGAGATGGACTTTGGTGCCAGCCACAAACGAGTGGCTAAAGGGCTTGTGCCCTCAGCAAGCAATCAAACAATCTGTGTGGGAGGTTGTGCCCTACTTAAGGCACAAGGAAGAAATTTCAAGTTTCATTCAATTATTAACACTGGATCAGAGTTTTTGTTGTTGTGTTGCCACCTTCAGCTGCTGGTAGGTGCTTGCAGGAGAGCACTGCTTCATAGCTCATCCAAAACATGGGCATAATTGCACTGGTGACCTTGCTTATTTACATACTTACTGCCACAGCTTAGGTCTCTATAGCACCTATGCAGATCCTAACTATAAAAATCAAGAGTCCAGTCATGCACTGAGCTTAGAAAAATTTAGGGAAGTGTATTTGAGGCCTTGTGTTTGTTTTTTGGTTTGTTTTTTTTTAAACCAAGATTTCATTTTAAAAGCCATTTTAGAAATAATTTATATCCTCCTCGCCTACAACTCCAAAAGCCTGAGTTTTTAAAAAGGAGTGCAGTAAGCATTACAAAGCCTTTTCCCACTCTCAGTAATCTGACTCTACGCAGACCGGTGCTTTCCAGTTCCGCATTAACGTTTGTGTTCTGCTTTTCCTTGGAGGATTTGCACTCCCTCCAGCAGGTGGTAGCAGCCTCCTTCAAGCTGTGCGGCTCTCCTGCCTGCTGCCGCAGAACTGCTGCCTGATGATTCATGTCCCTGGCTGCCCCTGGCCTCACTTGATCTCCTCACCCTCTGCTGCATGTCTGAACTCCCCTGTGGAGGAAGATCTTCTGTCAAGGGCCAGAGTATGCACTAAATTTACCAGCAGTGTGAATCACAGCAAGAGGAGCACAGCATCACAAGGACACATGACATGTCTGTTGTATATGATTTATTCCTAATGGTTTTATAGCACTGTCATGTCCTACCCATCACGGATGGGTACCTCATAGATGGAATAATTCAGGGATATGCTTCTGAAATACAAAATTCAAGATCTAATGCCTTGTCAAGGCAGTAGGATTAGCTGAAGCAGTGACAGGTTGCAGACAGGCTCTATCTTCAAATGAAATGGAAACTCGGTCTGCTTTGTATTTCCACAAGAAGTCCTTTCCTATGCAATGTAATGCGATAATTTTGTGGATGCAATTACATTATCCACCGATATTATGGTCTCTGCTTATCAGCAATTGAGGGAGCCACCTCCCTAACTTACTCAATACAAGCGCAAGCATCTTGGGTTTAATTATGAGTCGTTGAGTGCTATGGAGTTTTCTGTCTGTTTGTTTTTATTGTTGGAGATTTTCTTCTTTTAATATGCAGTCATACCTTCATTATTTGTGTTTTAAAACAGTGGTCTTATAGGTGAAGACTTAGATAGGTGAAAGAGGTTTTTGGGTTTTGGTATTCTGTATGAATAAAAGAAATGCCAGAAAGAGCTCTGTTTAACAGAGAAGGAAAGGAAAAACTTAAAGACAAGCTAAAACAAAATCCCATGGCTTTCCCAGCTATAGCTTCCATACCAGGTATGAAAGATGAAGCTTTAGGTGTATTATAAGCCTCCTAAAAATGTAGCAATGAACCAAAGAGTTTGGCTAATATGCTTTAGCACCTGTGTTTGAGTATCTGTTTGGGTGTTGCTGGCTTTAAAACTGTAACTGGGACTTGACTTCTTTTTTGTGGTGTTTTGCACTGTTGGGTGTAGACCTGTGAAACAGGTTCCTTGCTCAAGGACATGCCAAAGCACAAAATTTCTGCTTTTCGTCACCAAATATCACACAAAGCTCTTCTGTGCCAGTTGGGTTTTGAGCCCTCTCCATCCAGGGCAAGCGACAAGAAGACTCACAGGATTCAGGCAGGGTTAACTACCAGGTCTAGCTAGCTCCTTGTCCCACCTGAGCAACAGCAGGCACTTTAGGGAAGACACAAGATGTTCTCTTCGATCATTAGGTAATCAGCTGCATGGCTGCAGTTCCCTAGGCTATTCCTAAATATCATCAGCTGAGGGTTGGTTTATGATCTGGAACTCTCCTTGCCTTCTGTAGCTGCATCTAGCTTTGCCATTGCAGTACTGTAAAAGCTTTAATTTGTCTTTGACACCTTCTATATCTGATAGAAAATTTTCTCTTCTCCTTTTTGCAGACTTTGTGATCTTTGTTGCCACTCGTTATTTACTATTCAGTCTGGGAGCTATTTTGATGCTTTGGTGGTGGGAAGGAATGTTTACAGATTTACAAGCCTTGAAGTTAATGCTGTGTTGGTTTTGGAGCATGTCACAGTGTTTAAAGGCTAAACTTACTCTTGGATCTGTGGTTTATGGCAAATGAATGAATTAATGCTACCTTCCTTTTAATGTTTTGCTTGGTGTACAATGAGGAAGAGACTTTCTGGGATTTTAAACATTTCCAGGTCTTCAAGAAGTCTGTTTCTCAGACTTTTGAAAGTGAGAGCTTTCCCTTGAGGAGTGAAGCAGCCACAAACCCTTGTATGTAATGACTAAGCCCACCAAGGGTAACTCCCATCCATGCTGAGACTGTGCAATGCCACCTTGACTGAGAGGTGATAATGGTCCTGACCAGCCTCACCAGAACCTCCCTCATTCTGACCAGGTGCTTGGGAGTTCCACTGCAGCTCAGCCCAGGCAGGGCTTGCCGGTGTGGTGCTGCGCCCTGACAGTGAGTAAAACTTTAACTTTTCATTACCTTACTTGTTAAAGGAGTTTGGGTGTCAAACTGCTTCAGGTGTGAGGCTCCCAGGCAGAATGAGCCCTGTCAGATATGAAAATAGAGCTGTGTCTGGGGTGAGAGGCCCCTTGTGCTGGTATGCTTTTGCTGAGTTGAGGGTGGAGATTCAGGGGGTGGAGGAATGCTTTCCCCTGTCCATGCACATTCCTCCTTGCATGGGGCTCTCAGCAATAGCTGTTCAGAATTAAAATAGCATTCCTGGTTTTTGAAAAGTTAAATGAGCACAGGATCTACCTCCAACAAGTTCCTTCAAAGAATGTCAAATTTCTGTCATGAAACAACAGAAAACCAAAATAAACAAAACCCCCTTTGAAGGATGGGTTAGACTGCCTGAGTTGGGTGTATTAGTGGCTTATTTAAGCATTTAAAGCTATTTACTTAAGCAGACTCCCATTAGTCATGTAGGAGCTCTCTCTGAGTGTCCGTGGGCTCAGAAGAAGCCAAAGGTCACTCTGCTGTTTTGTGTGAGGACAGCAGGCTGCTCTGCAGAGGTTTGACCCTGATGCTGTAATTGAGGCATAGTGGTAGTCTCACTGGGGAGTGTTGTATCACGGTCTAGCTGGCATTTCTGCATACTCTTTGACTCTGCAGAAGTGACTCTGTTACTGTGATATGTCGCAGCAAGGGGTTTGGAGACCTGTGCAGTGTGAGGGCAGAGTTCCTGCTTGTCTGGCACTGCTCTGTCTTGGCAAATACTGCTGAGGCACAACCCAGTGAAGGAAAATCCACCAGAAGAGGAACTAGTGGAATAAAAACACAGCATGAGTCAAGTTGAAGGCAAGAAAGGAGCATAGGTAGGGAAGGGGACAAAAGGAAGAGTGCAATCTTCCTCTTTGGTTGGGTGTGGGCTGCTCCGTAAGGTTCAGTTGTCCTTGTTGCCTCAGGAGCAGAGGCTCCTTCCCTGCCTGGCAGAGGCAGGCTTATGCAAAACTAATGTGTTATATATTGCCTGGAAGAGCCTTGACCCTGCTGGAAGCTGACTCATGTGATCTTGGTCCTTCGATTTGCTGAGAATTCCTCTGAAAAATGGCCAGCTCTGTCTGAACAAATGAGAGAAGCTGTGCCCTTTCTTTGACCCTTGGATGGGCAGTGAAATGAGATATCATCGTCACTTTGCTTTCCAAAGGTAGAAGCTAATAAGTTTTATGGCTGCTGAGTTATCAGCTTTCAAGATATAAAGGAGAAAAAGGAAGAGAATTTCTTTCTTTTCAGCCTTGATATCTGACACAGCGCTCCGGGATTATCAGTTCATAGAGGTGGTTGCCATGAAGCTTCTGTTAGGTGTGCTGTTCCTTTGGTTGCTCTCCTCAGAAGGTAAGTTTTTGAAGGCCCTTGGAAAATTTGCATTGCACACTATTTGGGAACCTCTATTTTTAGTTGCTGCAAGGTGGGTGTATAGCAGGAGTTTTAGAAACAGGATGAGGAAAATCTGTGAGTAAAACTGTGATCTTAAATGCAGTTTTGGGTATATTTGATCATTTTTTGATGAAGGTGTATGCATTGGTTTGCACTGTTCTAGGGATAGACTGTGTCTTAGGCACTGAAGCATTCTGGTGAGGGAAATATCACCATATAATTAGACTAGCAGTGAGATCTGTGCCAAAATGGTGCACAAATTCAAGCAAGGAACAGAGTTTTTCTCTGAATTCATAACTATGATTGTCTTCTTTTCAGTGATAGAAGATTATGTGAATGGTTAGTCAGCATCCTGACATTCCAGGCGTTGTTCAGATTTCTGTAATATTCAGAGTAGGGGGGAGCCCTTCTTTGCTATCCTGGGTCTCTAAAGACCATGTTTGGTGCCAATGACAGTTTTGTAGGTGCTCAAGACTGAAGATGCTGTGTATGCTTTGGCTTTATTGCTCTGTGCTTCAGGTGTCTGCCTGTAAGAAAATAATGATAACTAGTAATAGTGCTTTACCTTAGCAGTAGGCTGTGATGATCACTATCTTCAGAGGGTCATAAGGTGCTCTGATAAATAATAAACTGTTAGGAGGTTTTGGTTCCTGAAGTAATCAGAAATAAATTACCATATCTGAGCTTTTTAATTTAGGGGAAAAATATGCACAGTGGCAGCAGTTCCTTCGGAAACTTTATCCAGGACAAAAAATGTTGATTGACAGCAGCCTATAAGAATTGTTTGTTGAAACAGATTAGCTGTAAGAGCAAGGGAGGAAGAAGAATCTTTCTCCTAGATTTTGGGAGAATTATCTGAAAAATACTTCCTTTTTTAAGTCAAGAAAATTGAAAATACAAGTTAGAATTAATCAGTCGTATAGTAAGGGAGTAACTATAACACTGGGAGTAGCAGGAGTTTAAAAAGTCGTCCTATGGAAAGTGTAAATCCAAAAAAAATCTAAGAAGACTGAAGAGGTTAAAATTTAATCAGCCAAGTCAAAAATTAATCTGAAGAGAAACAATGAATCCTTGTTGAAGGAATGAAAACCAATAAATTCTTTTTCAAATTCTTCTGAAACATGGAATCTGTAGGACTGACTGATGTATAAAAGAAGGCTGAAGCCTGAAAAATTCTTTTTTTCTTTGGTGTCCTTGCATAACAGCTTAAAAAAGGCCTTGCACTCCAAGCCTTGCAGCACAGGGGACAAGAGGAGTAACAACCAAATCCTTGAGCAAACTGATGACAAATAGTAAAAGAACTGCCAGGATTAGATGATATCCACCCAAGGGAGTGAGCCAAGCAGAAATATGAACATGTCCATTTTATTAACCATGATGCTCATATTGATCTGTGTTGGGATGTGGGCTCTGCATGTGTTCAGAAGTCATCTGGATAAGGGTGGATTCTAACTTGCTGATGCAAAGCTATTCAGGATGTTCAGAATGAACATTTAGACTAAGTTTTCCCCTTATATATTACTCTTACCTATGTGTGTGCTGTGGTGAACTCTGAATAGATACTGCTTGACCCCAGAACACAATTGGCTGAAGACGTCAGTGCTAGTGATAGAGAGAAATTATTTAGGAGTTAGGAAGAGAACAGCATAAAAACCACATTACTGCTGCTGTGTATAGGGCCATGGTTCACCTGCATCTTGACAGTAGTCTGGATTTTTCATCTCAAAGATGTGGTAAAACCTAGGACATGAGATCAAGGGGGAGAGTGGGCAGACTTAGGAAAAAATTTCAACATGAGATCAAAGAAACTGACTCTTCAGCCTGGTAAAGAAGGAATGGGCATATGATGAAGACATACAGGTGCATGCAAAGCGGCAAATTTTGCAGAAACAAGGGAACAACTACTCTTTACGAGAGCAACAAGGAAACAATCAAGTTATTAACAAATGAGAAGTGCTTTTTTCCAACATCTAATTGAGTGATGAAGCATCTTTTGCCGCAGGCCTTGGGGAAAGCCAAAAGTGAGAAAATATTAGAAAAGCAAATAGGCAAATCTATGGAAGAAAGATTCAATGTTAAGTAATTGCTTGCTTGGGGAGCACAATAGCACTGAGAGCTGGGAGGGTAGAAAATGGAAGTATAACTGTATTTTCCTTATTCTTGGCCTAAGCATCTGCGTTTGGATATTGTCAGAGGCAAAGTCTCAACTAGATAGACTTTCAGTCTGACACATGAAAACTGTTCCTCCAACTCCCTGAGTCCTGGAAACTGGGACTGGATCCTCTTTCTCTCTCAATGTAACCTAAGGAACTATTCTCAAATATAATTGAAATTAGTGTTAAAATTCTCAGATACTGAGTTCCTGCAGTAGATTTGTCTGATGCACACAAGTCCCTCATTACTTTTTCCTCCAGTATTCCAAACAGAGTTGGAGTTCTGATTATTGCCCTGAGTAAAACAACATCAAAAACCACAGATTGAACAGGCAGAAATGTTAAAAATATGTCGCACAACAGCCAGGAAACTGTCTTAACCTTCTACAAAGTACTGTAAAAATAATATAAATTTTCAAATAGCTAATGGCTGAAACCCAAGTAGGGGGAAAAGACCACATATAGAAGTTGCTGCCATTTATTGACTATGGCCATTTAGGGTGGCCCAGGTGACAGGCCGAGGCAGTCATGGGGAGCAGTAGTGGCTTTGTGTCACTGCACTGACCTGTGTGCACAGGGACCCACGTCCCCAGAGGCTGCTCAGAGCTCCCTGCCCGTGCCAGGCACATCTCCTTGCAACATGAGCATCACTGGCTGCTCTACACCCCAGGATGTCTCACCTGCTGGACTGAGCTGGCTCACTAATTTCATTGATATGGAAAGAAAGGTGTACAAGCCAGAAGTACTCAGCAGGGCTAAATATTCCAAAAATAGGTTCTGACTATTAAAGGACAATTATTCTAATTTTGTGTAAGATCGGCTGGATGCTGATGGCTTCAGTGGGGCAAGCAGGAACAGCTGAGAGTATGCTTTGAAGTTCCGCTGACCTAGGCTTTGTGGTTATCTTTGTGGAAATTTTAGAATAAACCACAATCTATTTGTATAAATCCAAGTGTATGCTCAGGGAAAGACAGTAATGTTTACTGAAACATCTACAGGCCTGACTCCTGGCTCCTCAGGCTATTTTGTCTGCCCACACTCTACTAAGAGAAGAAACTGCAGCTGTTTCTGTGTCACTATGGCAAACTCACAACAGTGTCATGCTGCTCCCTGACTGTGGAAGATGTAGATTAATATGAATTGCTTCTTTCTAAGGAGTTTCACCTTGTACATGTTCAAAGTACTCTAAATTTGGACAGAATAAAACTACAGCAGTGTATGAAGTGTGCTGAAGAGGAAAACCGGTAGGAAAGGCCTGTGGAGAATGGGGTTGTTTGAGGGCATCCACAAGCAGTTCATCACCTGTTGCTATAAATTCATTGCATTCCACTAATATCAAGAGATCTCACCTGCTTATAATAACTAAAAGTTTTTTCTAGTATAACAAAATCAAAGAAAATATGTTTGGTTGTTGAGATGAGCCTCATTTGGAAAGCAGGGCAGATGAGAAAGGGGTCTTCTCTCTGAATTCTGTGCTTTTAGGTGTATTAAGTCTTATGAACCCTTTTTTTCTCAAGATAAAAAAATATAGCATAACCCTTTCTTTAATGTTTTTAAGGTAATGCAGATGATCAGGAAGAATATGGGAAACTAGAGGTAAAGTATGAGTACAGCTTTTTTTTTCTTTCTGTTTTCAATACCTATCATTACCTATCAAGCTGTTGCTTCCTCTGGGGCAGGCAGAAGAAGAAAGAACACAGCTTGTTGCTCTAAACTGCTTCTGCAAAGAAGAAATGCAAAGCCATTGAGTCAGCAATGTGATAGTGCAGCTGCAAGATTCTAGAACATAATCAGGAAATGAGGTTTTCTCTGAGCAATGTTTCTTATTAGGTTGCATTTCCTGTACGTAGGTCATCCGTGGTTAGTACTTGTTCCTACATGCTGTGTTGCTCTTTTAGAAACACAGGATTAAACTCTTCTTTGCTTTAGAACAAAATGGTGCAAAGTGTCTGCACCAATTTAAGTCCTCCAGCGGGGCTCTAAGGAGTGTGTGGGGACCCTGGTCGCCCTTGTCTCTGTTCAGATTTCACCTTTAGGTATTGGTGCTGGTCAGACAGTCACTCATGGTCATTGTGATGAGGGAACCCCTCGCCAGGTCACTTGGGAAGGCAAGATTTGCCTTTCATGTCCCTTTAAAACAATTATGTTGGGCTGTGCCTACCGTAAGGATATAGGATGGCATTAAACAGTGTTCATACTGGTACTGAGCTGTCTCTCATGCTGAATGAATAACATCACTCACATCCTTGCCTACTCTGATCACCTGGCCAGGTGTTGTTAAGGAGCCAAAACTGGTTCATTCTGCCTTTCCTGTTGCACATTGGAGATCTACCATTTTGTTGTGTCAGTTGAGTGCCCCTTAGCTCACAGAGATGCCTGCAGCAGCAGGCAACAACCTCTTCCAGATTAAGCAGTCACTGCAGCAATGGATGTGACAGGATGTGTCCAGCACATTTCCGTGTTTGCTCAGGCCCAGTGCTGTGGCAATCAGTGAGAAAACTGAGCAGAAAGAGTCAAGTTCTAGAACAGTTTACTGAAAATGGAGCTGTCCAGATCTGTGTTCCCATGTATTTCTAACAGAGGTGTAATTGTTCTTTGAAATTGTTTACATGAGTAAAATCTTGGTTCTGTGTGAGAATGGAGCCCGTAGGACCCCTCATTCCACAAATTCCCTTCTTAGATCTAAGCAATCAACCATATTTATTTGTTCGTGTCTAAGGCTCTAAGAAGCTTGCAGTTTTCATGTGGGCAGGTGATGTTCCCTGAGACTCCTTCATCTTCAGGTTTGTGTTTGATATTATCTGTGAAGAGGCTTTCCCTCACAAAATTATTTGAGAATGGGCTGGGGCAGAAATCAGCTGTTTGTGGAGATTAGGCTCTATAAACTCCTTTGTTTTTTGTTCCACTTGTGATTTGTTTCTTCAGCTGGTGATTGGGGATGCCACTATTACTTCAATCACTCCCAGCAGTGTTTTTTGATCTTTTCTTGCTTGATGGTTGAGCATTCAGTGCCTCTAAACACCCAAAGTATTTACTGAACACCTGAGTAAAGTTTCTCATGCTTTCTGACTAGTTTAAAACCTCCAATCAAAGTGATCAGTATAGACTTGTTACCATTTTAGCCAACTTTAGGTTTTAATATACTGGTGAATGTAACTTTATTTTAGGGTTACTGTTTTGGGGTTTTTTGTAACCTGAAGTCTTTTGCTTTTCTGCAGTTCATGCTCTAAGGCCATCTGACATTAAAGCAGTTGCTGCAATAGGAACTTTGCAAAGAGTAAGTACAAGCGGGAAATGTGCTGAATGTGACCCATTTCCTCCATCGTGATGATGAAGTCAGCTGATGATGTAGTTTGGGGTCTCAGGGTGTTGAGAACTTCAGTCTTTCCACAGGCATCAAAGACTTTTTTGTGAGAAAATGACTGGAAGTACCTGCTGTTCGTATTCCAGTATACCCTGAGTCTAAAAATAGCCAGCTGATTTCGTGCAGGAGGAAACGTGATCACAGTGCTCTTGCAGAGAGCCATGATATTTGATTAGAGTGCCTGGATTTTCCTAACAATGAGCATAACAGATTGAATAACTGAAAGAAGATGCTGGGAAAATTCAAACCGGAGCAAATACAAATCATTGAGAAATGCAGTAGATTTTCCACCTCTTCAAGTGTTTTCTGTAAAAACTGGTTTCCTACCTAGAAGGCAAAAGGTCTACAAGAATCACAAAGATATGTTTCTGATACATATAGATCAGGGGGTAAAGTTATCCTGCCTGTAATAATACAGTCAGATTTGGATGACCTTTATTTGTCTTAAAAGTTGGAAGTGGATATCTGAAATTTGAGGCCCAATTAAAAGCATTTAACCACAATTCTCGGACTTTGAGGAAGTGTAGAAATGCCTGTAGAGCAAAAATTGATAGCCAATGGAGAAGCTGCAACTGTGAAAATGGGGGGGAGTCTACCTTTTTACAAAACATCTTTCAAATTTGAGATTATATCCATCAATACATCCTACTTTTCCTTTGTCAAATCAGCATTTCTGGACTCCTTGAGAGTACCTTTCTCTTTTGAAAAAACGTGTTGTCCTGAACGCAAAGGTGCTTCACCCATATCAGGTGCATGGCCCTTTGGAGCAAGTCTTCTTTGTGCTGCTGTCTTTGTTGCTTGTGGTGGTGTAGTAGAAAAACATGTAAATGATTTTCTCTTAAAGAATGTTTGCTTTCCTAGAGCAAACATCTCTATCTCTGTGTCCTCGTCAAACTCTCTGAAATCAGTGAAGTTCCTCTATTGATGTTGTTTCTTTTTAACACACACCCTTCTGTCTGAGTGCCATCTATGTAAATTATCTAAATGATTTCAGGTCATGTCCCTTGTTGAAAAGGAGTAGGAGTAAATCGAGAGAAACTTGATCTATAACAGCATTTTGTTTTATGTAACTTGATTTCAACTAATCAAACTCTATTTTAAGCCATATGTAAAAAAATCATTAATGAAAGCAGTAAAAAAGGTTTACCAGACTATGAAAATGCACTGTAATAGGGAAGTTCTGGAAAATAATCTAAATCTGTGAGTGATTACAACGCAATGGAGAAGAATACATAGAAAACAATACTGTCTCTAACAGGACTGAAATATGGTAGGGGAATGATATACATAGGTCTACTTTACACTTTTTTAATATTGTTCTTATTGCTTCTTGTTTCACAGACACCAGGATCTGGTGAGGATTTACTCCAAAGGTAACAATTAATAGTTAGCTTTTATAAGTTCCATTATCCTAATCTCTGTAGTATCACAGTGTAGGAGTTAGGCCCAAGCAATTTTTTTATTGTTTTAGAGAGAGGAGGAGAAAGCCTATGTAAAATAGAAAGGATTTTGAGACCCTGTAACTTTCTCTGTCCTTTGGTAACAATTTTTTTGAACTTTTGCAGGATATAGAATTACCTTAGGGTTGCAGTGCCTTTGATTAAGAATCATTGCTGTGTGATAAATCCTAAGCAGTAAATATCATAATTCACTAGTTAGAGATTAGAAAGCAGGGATTTATCAGAACTAAGAAAGAACCCAGTAGTCCAGATATCCTGTCTTCTGCTTGGCTGATTGCTAGTGCTTCATGGACAAGCTTTACCCCATTTCCTTCTTCCATGGCCTTTTAGCAGATCTAAATCAGTGAGTGAACATATGGCTATACCTTGTAGTGCAGGTCTGTGCAGACCTTTTGAGTCATAGTATCCCAAATGAGGATTTAGTGCTTCACAGATAAACTTCAAAAGGCTAAATTTTTAATGGTTGCATAAACATCTGTCTCCACTTGTATGTGGATCTACATGGAGAGGCCTCTGCTTCACTTATACCTATGTATAAGTAAGCACAAGTACTGCAACATGCAGAGACACACACAAAAAAATTGAGATCTAAGACTATGTTCTTATTCAGCAGTAGCTGATGACATGACAGTTTTGTGGAAAGATAGGCCCTATTCTTACTTACAGCAGCTGCCATGAATTTCACTCTGAGATGCAGCATAACTAATAAGAAATTGAGGGTGTGCTGTAATATAAATTTCTTTGAGAAATGGAATAACAGGAACTTCCTGTTTTCTCTTCCCTTTCTATAGCACAGGAAAGAACTTCCTTGACCTAAGCATGGCAACTTTAGCAGGTGCGTCTTGCTGTCACACTAAAACTTCAGCAAATTAATTTAACAGCTTGCTGGCAGGAGCACCAGGGCTCTGCTGGGCTGCAGAGCAGGTGCAGCACAGGCACACTGCAGGGGTGTAAGGGAAGCCTGAGGGATGCTGTACCTGGGGACATGAGTCCAGCCAGCTTGGGTTGTCCGTGATGGCTTTAAAGAGACTGTCTGGGTAGACAAACAGCAGTGAAGAAGGGGTGTGACAGACTGCTGCAAGATTCTTAAATGCCCAACAGGGTTTTTTTGGCCTCTGACTTCTACCACTACACAGTCTCTGCTGGTGTGTGCTTGTGGCCCATGCTGGCCTGGTGAAATCTTGTGTGGGTTTGCCAACCCAGAACTGCTATGTTATTATATGCTATGTTATAAATGCTTAGGATTTACACTGAGACTGCTATAGATGTGCTGCAGCTGGGGTTTTTTTGCCCATTGGCTCTTTCTGTTGGCAGCCTTTACTTGCTTAAAAGGTATTAAAAAGTGAAATTTTCATGCCCACTGAAATGCTGCACAATATATAGCTCCAGGGTCCTGCCTTCCAAATCATCTTTCTTGTATCTTAACTCCTTGGTGTGACATCCATTTCCCTGAAAAAGGGGTTTAAAACATGGCAACTCATTGGTGTTTTATGAGTCTCCCTGGGTAGTCTTTCCCAGTAGCTCCATTTCTACAACTGCCTCTATTTAAGCCCACCTACAATACTTGTGGCTGAGATGAGATGGGGATGGAGGTTTTTGACCTGAGTCTGGAGGCAAACTCAGACATCAAGCCTTCACTTCAGCATGTGAGGAACAAAACCAAGAAAAACAGCTGCAGAGGAGCTTGGCCATACCTCTCATGCTTGCCAGGAGATCCTCAGATTTTAGAGGTCCTGGTGCTGTTTTAGTTCCATTGTGTTTGATGAATCAGCAGAGTAGCAGTCTGTTGGATGCAGAAATGGCCTAACCTGTGTGTGTCATTCAGCTCTCATTAGCACCTTCAACCCCTCGGTCCTACATCTGTCCCCTCGTCCTGGCACAGAGGGAGAGACACCAGGCAGTCCAACCAGGTGAGTCTGAGGAGCTTTTGGCTGGGCAGTTGATGTGCAGCTGGGAAGGGGAAAGATGGACATCTTTGATGCTGGAGCACTTCACTGGGCACAGAATATGCTCAGTGCTAGCAGAGGCTGTCATTCTGGCTCAATTGGCCCCTGTCAGAATCAGGAGGGACAAAGCCCCACTTTAGGGTCTGTACCACCTGAGTTAACATCAGGTCTCTTTATAGCTGCAAAACAAATTTTTGGCTCAAATAGAAGTTGAGGTGTGCCTACTTAACTGCTGTTTTCATCTAAGTACACATTTCTGAAAGTCAGATGGCTGAATATGAACTAATCACCCAAAGCTCTCTGGGTAGCACAGTCAATTGTCTAATCTCAACACATTTAGGAGAGAAAAGATTAATCCAGCCTGAATCCTCAAATGTTGTTTGAT
This sequence comes from Phainopepla nitens, assembly GCA_013400175.1. NCBI lineage: Eukaryota > Metazoa > Chordata > Aves > Passeriformes > Bombycillidae > Phainopepla > Phainopepla nitens. Next base: position 43,678 of record VXBQ01000020.1, read on the forward strand.
TCAATAATAAAAATCAGCCAGCGCTTTAACCTCACTGATGCCTTCATAATTTCTCTCTTCTTTTCTGCTTCCCAGAGACCTCCTGCATCAAGCTGAAGAAATAGTGGAGCTCATGAAAGTGGATCAGGTTTGTTTAAAGCACAGGACAATTCAGAAAGCAGTGTGTTGAAGCAGTAAAAGGCAGAAAAGTGGTTTAATACTTAAACAGCCCTCAAAAATATTTTCAAAACAGAAAATGCCATTTCTTGAGGTTAATAGACTTCAGTCTTTCTGTTGTAAATAAGAATCAGTTCTCTGCCTTTCAAGTGCAGAGTTTTGTTCTGAAAGTATTCCACCATTTTTACTTTTGTCAAAGCAGCTGAAGAGTTTGGTAGGGAAGCCAATGTGTTTGTTTTCTGTTGGCTAAAGATGTGAAACTTCTGCTAGCTACACTGTAACTGTGCCAGTGTTTCTGAGAAGCCAACCCAAAATAATAATTCTCAGTATTTGTCTCTTCAGTTCTTTTTTGGTCTTTTAGGAACATATTTTCAAAAAGGACAATAAAGACCTAGATATGTTTTGGCTGATGCTGGTGAGAGCTTGAATTATCACTCATGGCTGAGTGCTTCTTAGGTCCCATCCTGGAGCTTTAAGCATTCATTTCTCCTTTATTCTTAACCATGATGTTATTTTGTAAAATAGTCTTGAAATAATGGGAAAATGTAATTGCCAAGGCAATTCTGCTGTTGCCTCTCTGCTCTACAGGGATTTAGCATGCATGTTTGTGGAATTGTGTGGTTCTAACCAGGGCTCTTCAGGATTGTACAGCATTGCCTAATAAACACAGCACAGCTGAGCAGGCCTAGCTCTCAGATTTTTTTTTATTCCAGTCTTTTTCCCACTGGTGTGACCCCGTCTCAGCAGTTCACATACAGGAATCCTGTTGGCAAGCTGCAACAGTGATGGAAAGAGACAACATCAAGTTCTGTGCTAAGCTCTCTGTGCCCATCTTTTCGAATAGAGTCTCCTAAGCAGCAGCAATTTCAGGCTCTATCCTGAGCTTTTTGTAGGTGTGTGTTCAGCTTTAATTGCAACACTTGAGACCTAACTATCTGTTTGCTGTGTCCTCTAAGGAAAAGCTGGATGGCTTGTCAAACGGAAGGGACCAAGATGGCCAGGGTTGGGCCATGGACTACTGGTTGTTCTCGCTGGTTTTGAACCCACAGCAAATTGTGTGTGAGAAAAGAAAATAGCAAATTGATCACCTGTCATCCTATTCCTTTATTTTTTTTCTTCCAGATGATGGACTTCCAAAATGACTGGAAACTGATCACTGTATTTTTTAGTGCTGAAATCCCATGTTCCTCCTATGCTTCCACACAACTGGTAAGAGCTTTTTGGGTGGTTGAGCAGTCAAGGCAGGTAGTTAAGACACTTTTCCTGTACTTTGCTCCCTGCCACAGGGAACCAAAGGAGTAGTTAGGTCTGGGATGTTGGGATGCCTCTATCCCATTATGTAAGCTTCTGGCACATGATGTGTTTTGTATTTATAAACATCTGTACTTAATTTGCCCTCCCTGGTCTAAGATGTCTTAGTAGAACAATTGTTTTCCACCTTCAAGTATAAAGATACTTTCCTTCCCTGTCCCTGTCTTTTTTTTTTTACTGCATGTTGAGTTGTCTATTTATAGGCAGTTAAATTACAAGTCTAGTTCCCATATTATGTATTTGTTGCTGGCTAAGGATGAATTTAGCATAGAGTAGTTCTTAATAACCCTTCAGTACACAGCTCAATACAGAGAGTTTGTGACTTTTAGGAAATGGATAACTGTATTTTCTACTAGTTTTGATGGCCTTTCTCATGTCATTTACAGAAGGACTGCATATCAGAAAACCTGGAAAATCTTACAGCTGTCTTGGATTTTTTGTACAAGAAGGTAAGATGTATTCATCAACCCTGAATAGCTGAGTCCTTTGTGCATTTTTCCAGTCTCCCCTACTAGACTAGGGCTTGTACCAGTCTTCACATGACTTAGAACACCAGTCTCATTGACTTCAACCCACTGGCTCTGTTTTCACTAAGTGTTTTGCTTCCATTTTTAATAAGGTGACACATGCAAACAGAAAGGATGTATGGGTAACTACTCTGTTTTGCAACACAAGCTAATGTATCACTCAATCTTTGGGTATTTTTAAAATGATTTCTGTGAAAATTGGAGTACATCTGTCTAGGTCTGACAGTTATGTTTTACAGGGCTGTTGGTGAAAGTAACTGATATCTAATTATTAGTGTGGAACACCTCGGCAGTGTGCAGGCTGCTAACTACCTGGTGATGACTTTTACAGACCGGGGAAAACATCCGTTAAAATACATATAACAGATCTTTTTTCCTATTTTGTGCTCATTTAAAAATCTTGACCTTTCTAAAGGTTTTCTAGCTGACTGAGCTAAGAATTATCTGTTTATCTAGGATGGTTTCTGGGAAGCGGTCTGCGCTATGTCTTGGTCTACTAATGATAGTAGACTAGATGAGGATAGATTACTACTAAAGCAGGCTATAAACTCTTTAACTGAATTACTTCAATAGCATCTTCCAATGATTTTGTTTTGCTGCATTGAAGACCTACAGCATATTCTAAACATGCTACAGTTTGGTTGCATCAGACCACAACCACTCGTTTTTCTCCAACTGACTTCGACAAATGTTGTGTATGGGGGAAATTCCACCCACACATACTCTTCAGATTCTCTCCAGTATTATTTCCAGAATCTGTTTATGTGCACTTGTAAAAGTGAAATATCATTATGGAAATGAAAGGCTGCTTTCTGCATGGGGGAGAGGTGTGGTGGGTTGCATGAGTTGCTTGTGCTGTTATACAGGATGTTTCGTCCTCAGCTTTGCATTGCCACAAAAGTGGTAGTCCCAAGTTCATTTGAGTTCAGTTTAGTTGGCCAGTGGCCATTTTGGTTATGTAAAATGAATTGCTGTGTCTCAGTCAAGAAAACATGGTCACAAGTACTTTATAAATGATGATCCTAGATAGCAGGCATAGGAGCAGGGTTCAGGACAGAGTTGGCAAAGACTTAGATAAATGATTTTACGTAGGTAGAATCCCAGGCCAGAGATATACATGTGAAGTTGTAGATGTAATTTACTGTAATTGCTGCTTGCTAATCTTTAATTGCAAATCTAGCATGAATAATTTTTACTTTATTACTGCAGGTTCCTAAGACCTTTGTAAATCTGGTGGATTCCACTGAGCTCACAGCTGCCTCTCTTGATTGCCAAGATTACAGTAATGGCAGGTAACAGGTTTCTTTAACTTCTTGCTACTGTTTCCTGCTGGTGTTCAACAAATAAATATGTATATGCACTGACTTTATAACTGAGATACAATCTGCTGAACTGTTTTTCTGCCCTTAATACAAAAGTACGTAAAAGATTTTAAGTCTTCGCTTTGTTTCTGATATACTCTCTCTGAAAGATACATTTTTACTAGGAAGCTAGTGCTTTTAATCCTATCAAATTGGAGAGCATATTTGAATATTAGGTCAGAGTTAAGGAAAAAGAAAGAGCCTTGATGTTGTACAAGCACTGTTCACCAAGAGCCAAGGCATTGGTTTATTATCAACAGTTTTAGCCACAAATCCAAATCACAGCACCCTACGAGCTGCTATGAGGAAAGTTAACTCCATCGCAGCCAGACCCAGAACTTAGATTATGGTCACAAAACTGCGCTGTCTAGCTACCCCCAGTTTTTTATTCAGTGATACTTTTGTTCTGCAACTCTCGAGTCAGAAGCTCTGTAGGTGCTTCAAAAGTTTAAATTTCTACATATCAATGTTCACAAAATGATCGACTGATTTTAAGGGATGTTATTAGGCTGTTGGAAAGATTCTACTTGGGCTTAGGGTATGCTAGGGTAGAGAACATCCAAGTTGTCATTCCTTATGGTAACTGCATCTATTTATCTGTCTTTCTCAGTGCTTGGTAACAAAAGTGTGAGTAGTTTGTGTCCCGATTTAGTATGGAGTAGGAGTGTGCACATGAGCAGTTATGATGGAGTAGTTTACAGCTGGTGAGATTACACTTCATCTTACTCCACAGTAATTGTTTTTTCCCCCGTGCTCGTGGCATGGGACACCATATGTACTAATATAGTCATCCTGAAGTGTTTCACAGGCTTTGCAAGTGTACAGCCTTGGAAACGTTCTGATGGAACGGGGGAAGAGGTCTGGCTGCTATGTAACCATGCACTTAACAAATACAAGGAGAGGAAAAGATTTCTTTGTCAAAAGCGACTGCATGGGGCACTCTAGCTTACTTCTCCTGCACAAACATGAAGGGGAAAAATGTGAGAAATGTGGAAAAGATGTGTTTAGGAGTATGGGCCCAGCCACATATTGAAGGCCTTAAAAAATGAAATGAAATAGATAGATTTCTTTTTCCTCTGAGGAATTTTTATATTTCCTTTTGTACTTACAGCAATTTGCTTTCTTATTGTCAGCATGCTGTCATAGCTGTGTTTATCTAGTTGATAAACACAGTTCCCACAAGTTTGTTAGATGGCCTTAGTCCCAGATAAGGACCTGCAGCATTTGGTTACTAAGTTGTCATTATGAACTGTGCTTTGAGAGAAAAATAGAAATCCATACCAAAATGTGAAATTTCAAGAGTCAAAGAGGATAATAGTGGTTGGCACTTCAGTCCCATGCCTTAGTTTTAGGCATTAAAGTTTGGGACATAGTGGAGTTTAAAGTTCCCTCCTTTACTAATTTCTTACTAACTAGAAACATCTGCACTAAAAGTAATGCATGAACCCTATTTTTAGGCATGTAGCTCTCCTCATGTATTTTATGAAGTTCCTCTGTTAGGCTTGGATAAGATTCTGGTCCTGAGTTCATATTTCTTTCACTCAATGGCAGTGATAATAGCCACTTTATCTGAAAACTCTCATTTTATGGGTTTAGCTAGACTCTGTGAAAAAGATCCTGGCACATAATTATTGCTTGTATCTGCAAACTCCCCAGAAACTTTCTCAGATTCCAGTCCATCCAGGAAATTTCAAGGAAGTACATCTTTGCTGCAACCTGACTAATCTTATGTGTATCTCATATTGTTCCCATCTACACCTTTGGGAACTCTCAGAATTCTCCAGCTAGCTTGAAAAGTATGCAGTATACCCATCTCACCTTGCAGGTCAGAAATCTGACAGTGCCTGTCATCCTTTAGCATGTATAACCTTCTACAGCTTCCATCCAACTTTCTTCATGCCAAATAGTAAAGAAGAAGTTCCTGTGGAAGTATTTTGAGTTTTTTCAATTTTCCTGTGTGACTACAGAGAGGGAAATGTTTGAAAACCAGTACAGCTGCTATTTTAAGCTTGAGCATGTTGCTAGCTTGTGAGATCCTGTGCTAATCTAAGTCTGGCATACTTGTCAACTGACTAGGTTTTGAAATCAAAAAGAGATACAAAGCTCTGGGTACAGGAATATATAGCATTCTTTGTTTATATCAAAAATCAGCATGTTCCATGTACCCTTTTCTACACATACAACAATTTAGTCTTTAGTATGTGCTTGTCAGTGCCTTAAAAGAATTCTTGCTATCCACCTTGTTTATCAAAAGTTCATAATGTCGTTCATGTTTTTAATTCTCTTCTGCAGCATTCCAGGCAGGAATCAGTGCAATTGTGTTGAACACTCCACATTACCTGATAACATACTGAGGTGGTGCTATCAGGTATGACATCTTCTGTCTTGTTTGGCTCTCATATTGCTAGACCTGTCTATTTATTTGCCAGATTGACCTGAAGCAAGGATTTAAGGGAGGAGTAGCAGTGAGGAGGTTGAGTAACAGCCTTTCTATCACCTATCCATAGCAATCCCAATCCCATTTCTTACCTCAGGAACATTGACAGTAAGTTCTCTCTATACCTGAGTGATCTTAGTATCTCTTGAAGTTTAAATGTCTGTATAACTTTTGGCAGCCTAGGATTTTTCATATCGTATCAGAGAAGTCCATCTTGTCCAGGAAAATGCCACATGATTTAGAAGGGGAAAATTTTCTGTTAAGAAAAAGGCAGTTGTGCTGGAGTTTCTTTTAAACATGGTAGGGTGGCAATAAACATGACATTTCATTGCCTTGCTAAGCTTGCTACCCTTTCAAAGAAAAGGATGGTAAACCATCTTTCTCATAGCTACAAGGATTTTCCAGTTGTTGTGTAACAAGATTTCATTAAATTACTGTCTTTGCTCTGGATTACACCATTTTATTTCTGGGCTTATCAGGGATGGTGATAATTTAAATATTCTTTAAGCCCTGATGAGTCGCACATAGTACATTCTCTATCCGATCACACTTATCTCATTAAATGGTTGTCTATTTAGGATGCTTTGGAAAAACTACTGGAGTCTGAGAGGTTTGATCAAAAGGATGACTTCACTGTTGTTCTTCAGCCTCCTTTGCAAGGAAGAAATCTGCTGCTCAGACTGGTGAGTAAACTCAAGCTGCTCCATTCTTTCTGGTTTGTGTCTGCTGAGACTGAGTGTACTATTCAGGAGGCTTTCCTGTCCTAGGCTGTGTAATTCTGGAAGACAAGGGTAGTCAGGTACAGGAAGAACACACCTCAGGATCAAACACAGAAGTCCTGAGAGTGGAACTTGGTTTAAACAGCACCAGTCAGAGTGGTGTGTTTTTTGAATGCTATCCTCCAGGATAAATCAAACTATGGCATCTCTGCACCTAAAGTGTCTGGAAGCTGTGCTTCTGATCAGTGCTGCTGATTTTTCCATATCTTTGTAGTCACCACCATATTCATCCCTGATTATGCTCATGTGTTTGACAACAAAGGCAAAAAGTGGGTAATGTGAAGTATTTAAAAGGGTTAGAGGGAGAAAAGAACTCAGACTTTTTTTCTGGTGTAGGCAGTAGGGAATGAAGATGGGATTGCCTAGTATGTCAGGCATGGGTTTGTCATAGGTGATCTCTAAAGGGAAGTTGAAAGGTCAGGGTTGTCTAAAGTCTGGCAATGAAGAGGGAGAATGGCTCACTTGGAGTGAGGTCTCAAAATCCATCACATTAGGTGTTTTTTTTTGTAAAATAGGTTGGTAGTGACTCATGGTCTGGGTTTTTGAGCATAATGATAGCTCCATCAATTTGAGGTAATTCAATTGCTCCCCTCAGCTCAGTATCAGAACAAAGTGAATTGGGAGAAGAAATTTTTCTTCCAGGAGAAGAAAGGATTTGCTATGTTGCAAAATCTTCTTGTTGCTGCTGGGGTCATTTTTTTGCCAAGTTTTTTTTTTTTTTTTTTGTAGATGGCTGGTCCATATGCAAATAGCAGACTTGTAACTTTCATGGCATTACTTCTTCTGTCAGAAATTTGCTCTGTTATTTCTTTAAATGCCATTATATGTCATTGGTGGATTCTTTATTTCTTCTGATTTGTGGTATGCCTGCAGGCCACCATTTGTAACCTTCCAAACTCTTCCAACAGTTACATTTCATTTCAAATTCAGCATGCCCTCTTAAGACAAATTCTGCATGTTTCTAATCTTCAAATGCATGTGTAAACTAGAAGAAGTGTTGTTTATTCCAAATGATTCATATGTTCATATCTATGTCTTCCTGCTCTACTGTGTGTCACTATTGTGATCATGCTGTGTTGTTGCCCTGCTCTTTTTGTCCTGTTCATGTGCAACAATCATTTACAAAAATAGCATCTTTCTATCAGCAGTAACTGGGGTCAGTGGCAAGTGGCTTAATGAGAATACCAAAGACTGATTCTCTTGTGGATATGAATATTATTTTATAGATTTTATAGATTTTTATCGATTGAGAACTTTTCTGACTGAATATCTCATCTTTCCATACTCTTAATTATTTTATGATGCTCAAAGTATTTTCTCTTTCAGGGCAAGGATGATTTGATTACCACATCAGAGACACAAGTGGAAATTCCGGAAGATGATGTTTTCATGGCTGCGGGCCTCTGGAATAACATGGTAAGCAGCACCACAGAGACTGTTTCTTGCTGAACTTAGTCTGGATGCCTGGTAGCGACCCTGCACGAGTCAAGCTTTGAGCAAAGAGGCAGGGGAAGGAAGAATACAAGAATTATCCCCCAACTGCTGTCCTCACCTGTGCAGGGAGGCTGCTCTTGAATAATGCCAAATGCCCTACACTTCCAAGACAAATCTCACTCTTCCTACTTTCTACTGAGAACATTTTAGGAAGGTTTTCAGAGTGGCCCTTTGGGAAGCCTCATGGAGTAAATGAGCTGTGACAGATGCTGTTTTTGCTAATCTTACCTCTTTGACAGCACAGCGCAGGATGACTGAGGCTTGTTCTAACCTGAGATTATAGCAATTATACTCCTGTCTACGCTGTCCTCTACCCTGCATCCCCTGGTCCTTGTTACTAATGAGTCTTATACCATTGTCTCCTCCTTAACCATCATCTTTGTGCTGCTGTTGCTCATAGTGAAAAGGTGATAGACAACCTTGTGGAGCTCTTGTTATGTCCTCTAGAGTTGGATGCCCTGTCCAGCTGAGGAAAGCCATAAAATGGTGTTTCTGTTAGTGGGAGAGGCTGTCTGAAAGAAGTGTGGACTTTATGACCCACTCGACTTTGAGCACCATGACCAGTTCTGTAGGGGGTTCTGTTTCCCACTGCAGGCTTGAGCTGCTGACACATAGCATTTGTGTGTGTGAGACTAAGTGGATGCATGTACAGCTGGAGGAGTTTGCACTTTAAAATTGGCTATAGGGGCAAGTGAAGAAGTATGAGTTGCTTTTCAATATGAATGAGACAAAAAAGCAGGTACATGGGTTTGGACTCAACAGAGCCAAGCTGGATGCTACTGTTTGGATATGCCCTTACATGCATTGCTTTAGGTAAAATGTTGATTTTACTGTTTCTTTTTAGAAGCTTTCAGCATTTCCTATTTCTTTTTCTAGTAACCTTATAACATGTATAATCTCTTTTTTAATTAAAAAGAATCTTCAAGGACCAATTAAGTTGGATGAAATATAAAATACTTTTTTCTCGTTTTGCAGTCCATGTGTTAATAAGATTTTCTTTGGAGAGTACCTATTATTCCTGTGTCTGTCCGAATTACCCTAAGCATGAAGAAAAGTCTGTACTGCAACAATGTTTTCATAAACCACATTTAAAAATACATTCATACATATTGGTGTATTCTTGTTTTCTTTTATGCTAATTCAAGCAGTAATAATGCTGTTATAGCCCTGATCATTTAAAGAATCAGAATTTTCAGGAAGAGGCTTCTATTCCACCAGACGATATATCTAGAAGAATAGTACTGCCACTTTAATAAAATATGTTATCTTTTATTTAAAGTTAGTAGGACTTTAGTTAGTTAGTAGGAGCCAAGGAATTAAAAACTGATGAGCTGTTGCAGTGGTAACCTTGGAACAGCCATGCTGGGTCCATTTATCTCCTTTGCTGTTATCTGTGATATTCCTTGTGATGACATCACAGTTACTACCTCAGCTCTTCCATCATAAAATAGATGTCCTCTGTTTCATTTTTCTGTCTCTAAACCTGCACAGACTTTATTTGTCCTCCTGTGCTCTGTGCTTGAGCAACCCATTCTATGGCATGTTACTCTGTTCTTGTCACTCTGATTGCCCGGGAGCATTTTGTGGTAACAGAGCAGAGATGAAGCAGAGATGAAAAACCATAAGTGAAATGAAGCTGTGCTTTTAAGGCTGGCTGCACCAGGGCCAGTTACCCAGACTTGGGCAGTGAGCATGCTGTGGAACCACTAGGACCAAAGCATTGTCATAAAGGAGACAAATACCTACTTTGCTTTATTTCAGTGTTTTTTCTTAGTGTGAGGTGATTCCTCCAGTGAGGGGACAGCCTAGAGTGAGCTGGAGGAGGAGCAAAATGTGGCAAACCCACATCTTGCCACAGGTTTGAAGGGAGACTGTGGAAATGGTAACAATCCCCTCAACTCACTTTGCCATCTTTTTTCCTGACTTCTCTTTGATTAAGTGGACTTTTCAGAGTACAGCCAGCAACCCTCAGAAAGGGGCCTTTCAGGATCGCTTCTTTTGATTGCCTGTGATTGCCTTGTCTGCCTGTATTCTGCCATGATGTAAAAGAAGATATGAAAGATGTGTTCAGCATAAAAAGCGCTAGCAGGTGTCCTTACCTGATAAAGATCTTTCCAGTTCTACTGGGAAATCCAGCCAACAGTTTATGCTGACTTCTTTAACAATTAAAAAAGAACCCCTAATGCGCACTTGGGAGCTGATAGGAAATCAAGGTTGTGACTTGTGGACCAGGAAACATAGCAGAATGAAATTGCATTCAGAGGTTTACTCTCTTCTGCTCTCTGCCATCCTGTCCTGATCTGGTTTTGAGGCTTGATACCAGCCTCTTTCCTGAAATAATTACCTGTTTATCGGCCAAAGGGCAAAACCTTGAAAATCTAGTGGCAATTTGCCTTAGGGCTGCACTTCAGCCTGACTGAGAAGGAGCTGAGCCATCATGTCCTAAGGGCTTGTCTTAGGCAGGGCCAAATATTTGACCAAAACAGTTCTAACTCTCTAGGGCCAATGCAGTTCATATGCTAAGCACACCAGAGAACAGTCAGATAAATGACATTGGAAAAGCTGAGAGAGGTTGGCTGCGTACTTGGACAGCTTTGATGTTTACCACAGAGAGCCTGATTGTAGGCATTTGCCAAAATTAATTAATTTTACCTCTGGACATATATGTGAGGGCAAAGCTTCATTCATTTATGTAAAGAACTTTATAAGAGTAAGAGCTTCTTGGGTTTTGGCACTCTTTTGTGTTACAGAAACAAAACTCAACCCTATCCTGCAACTAAAAGAGAAACTAAAACCAGGCAAGAACCCAAAAGTGAATAGCACGGCAGGAGGCTGCCCATGCCTCTCTTCTGTGTTCAGGGGTTTGTGCTGCCTTAGAACCTGCTGAGTACCAGAGCAGACCCACACACTAAGTGGCCTGCAGGGCAGATGTGCTAGAATTCAGGGGAGGGTTGGTGGCCACAATACAGCCCTTGTGCCCCATTCCCTGACCAGGACCATGCAGCTGAGCTGCATAGGAGCTGTCAGTCTTTGCTGGGAGAGCAGTGTGTCTGAGCCATCTGGAACTCACTGCCTTCTGGAGAAATTTGTTCTTGTCCCCAACTCCCAACACATGCAAGTCTCTAATACTTGTTTGAACTTATTTTCTAGTCAAGAAGTACCATGTTGTATGTATCCCATGTTTTGTGGGATGATTCCGTGTTGGAAGGATATTTTCTTTTAAGAATGGGATTAAATAGCTATTTTGTTTCATCCTAGGAGGATGGGAAAATATCCCAATGTATCTTTTCTCTGAGCTTCATTATTTTGCACATTTTGGGGAAATTGGTTTTATTCTCCCTGCCCCCCTTCCAGAAAGCAGACTATTTCTTCAAATGTTTCTCTCAAAGAATAGAAATTCTGTAAGCCTCTTCTCTATTTCTCTGATTTTTCCCATTATTTTCATTGATGGGACAATCAAAATAGAATATAGCATTCCTGCCCAGAGTGTATTGGTGACATCAAGCCTGCTGCTGTTGTATTTTCCAGTCTCTTGCATCCTGTTTCTTGTGTAGGCTGCTGGTCCTGGCAGCAGCTGGTGCCAAGCTGAGCAGACATGCACTGAGAGATCTAAACTCTCAGCCAATTCCATTGTGTGTGATTGCAATTTAATTAGCACTCAGCAAGCTGCCTGAACAGGTGAAGTGAGTATTTTTGGTATTTGCCCTTTTGTGCTGTCATTATTTTCTGAAGAATTCCATAATGTTTCATTACAATAATCCCCTCTCCATCTTGTTTCAAGGCCAAAAACATAAACATTATTAAGCCTCTGTATGGAGTAGGAAAGCACCTTTTGGTGTTGCCTAACATGTGTGAGAGTGTAGGTAATGAAGTTCTGAAAGGCAGGATAAACAATCAATACCTATAGAGTCAACATTCCCAAAAGCTGAATTAATGTTTGGATGGAAGTTTGAGTCATGATGGGAAGACAGTCTGCCCACGTGAGAGGGCTTGTTTTCAATTCCTTGCTTTTGTAGGTATACATGTTGCCACATACATCAATTATGCATTGATAAATATTTATCATAAGCAAAAGAAATTTTTAAATATCTATTCTTAGATATATGTATGTGAGCCTGATGGAAAACTTCAGGCACTAGAGCCTTTGCATTGCTGCTGCTCTCCCTTCCTTCCCACACACAGCAGATGTACAATTCCTCTGTTCTCTCCCTTTCCAGATGCAGCCAGTTGGACAGAAGCAGCCTTATGGTGTCACAAAAATTGTCCAGTGTCCATCTCAGGTAAAAGGACTTCCTTGTTATTCTGTGGTTTTATTTATTCTTTGCAGAATTTCCGAGTTTTCAAATACTGTTGTTGTTTTCTGAAGTTCTTAGGAATGTGTGCTTGTCCAAGTTACTGCACTGTTAAAAACCAAGTGTTCCTAAAGTTCATTGACATGGAGTCTCTATTTTCTACAGATGAAACTCTGGGGGAAGAAAAAAAAGTACTTTTGACAAAATCTAGTTAAATAATCTCTGTCAGATTTTTTTTTGGTCCAAAAAATATATCTAGCTGATCTGAATTTATTAATTGCAGGTATGAAGTCCATTATCAATATTCAAATTTGTGTCACCAATAAAATTGAATCTATGTATTTTATATAATGTAGATTTTCTGGGATTTGCCTCTGCTGCCACGTTTTACTAACTTAGTCCTGGAGCTGTCAGTCAGGATTGGAGCATCTCATTTCAAAGAACAGGTTCTTGTATGATTTTGCATTTAAGCTCTGACTTCAATAATCTGATAGTGATAAAATATTACTGGCATCCAATAAGCTTCTGAACAGCAGTTAAAATATCAAAGAAATAGGGTTTTATTTTTTGTTTGATGTTCGATTTAAGGCAGGGAGTGATGCTGTGCTTAGAGCATACATAGGACAGGGCTTCAGACCAGGGCTTAACTTTCAAGTTCAACCTGGTTTGCTTCACTAATGCAACGTTCATTCAAAAATTAATCCTGTAAAGATTTTTTTTTCTCTCAGAAAATGTAGCCAGAAGACTTTAACGTCAGCTGACTGTGTTTCCACTAGCGTTGGTAAACATACTCTCTTCACTCTGCAGGAAAATCCATATTTGTTTACATATGGAAATAGTAACTACTCATCTTCCCTGAGGACAGCAAACACCAAAGAAACATCTCAGGTATAGTAGAACTGTTTGCATCAACGGACTGGGTGTATTCCAGGGAGTGTGCCAGGTGAGGTGTTGTAGCCTAAATAAACAATGCTAACTGGGAAAACTAAATGCAAAAATCCAGCTTTTTACTTCCGTGCTTGACTAAATAGTCAGATGTTTAATAGCATATTCTCTCCTTTGTGGGTTCTGTAGAGCGTGAGTAAGATAGATGTGTTCAGCTAGCCTAAAGAGAGTCTTGCCTTCACTTGTAAGAGCCTATGTTAAACATCTGGATAAAAATGTTATTTTCCCTGGGATAAGAAGATAGTGAGAATGGGGCTGTTTTCATGGAAGAAACTAGATCAGATCCAACTACTGTGTGGGTCTGATTTCATCTTGTTTATGCCATAGTAAAACTGAAAAATATGGAAATAAGTTTTTTTTGTGTATGAGATAGTTTCATATTAGATATGTGGAAAAAAACACCCATGATTGTGTTTTTTAAGTCAGAGTACTCTGATTTTGAGCAGAACTTGGTATTCCCAGGCAGGAACGCAGTGAGTTGATAACTTTCATTTTCATGCCTCAGAACATAATGCTATACCACATCTAGACAAAAGGGCCTGTTCATCTCTGGAGTTGTAATATGCATTTCTGTTCACATTTTAATATAGTGCCATCTGTTTTGCTAGTTACTTGGGGTGTACATACCTTGCCATGGGGCAATGGTACTTACCACTCTGGTTTTTGGAAATAGCTGTTGTGTAGGAGCTGTTAAGGACGTAATGAGCAATACTGTGTTATGTTTGTGGTTGTTAAAATTAAATGCCAATCCAGAACAATAGGACAAGACATACAAGTATATTTTCCTTAGGCAAGTTAGTCTACTTAAGGAATTCTGCAGAGAGATTTGGAACCAAAGCACATCTTTGAGTCTTGTGTGATGGTTTCCTCTGGTATATTGATGGTCAGTCCTTCACTAACACTAGACTTTGGGGGTGCTTCTCTCAGTAGGCTGCAACCCAAAAGAGCCAGGAGGGCGAATGCCTGGCTGCACATACAGGACTGCATATGGAGAAGGCAGGCTCATGGCCTGCTGACAGAGGTATGGTTTTGTGCTAGGATATTTCAGGGATGTTTAAACAGTTTCTTGCAAAGATGTTCAAGGTATGGGCACACCAAATTTTGCATAGCTGAGCACAACATGGCTCAGAGTCTAAAATAACTGGCCCCACTGGTAGGCAAGAGTTGTGCTGCACTCATAAGGCTGCACAACTTCTGAGCAGGCTGAGTTTGTGTCTGCCATCAAAAGGCACAGACTGAGGGCAGGCTGAGCTGGGTAGTTGTATAAAAAGTATGTGGGGATTTCATTAATCTAATACTCTGAGATGTAAATGGTTTATCATGACCAGTTAGGCTGATGTGAAGTCTTGCCCTGTCTGTCTTTGCAGGAGAGGAGTTATGGAACAAATATTCCCTGTCCTGACCGGGTTCCCTCTGATACAGTCCCAGTGTCAGGTATAGTATTGTGCCTTTTTGTCATAGAGCTACTTCATTTGATGACAGAAGGAGAAGAGAACTGGGTTTACTCAGAAGAGGTACTCTTTTCACTGGAGAAGTGCACTTTGTTGAATGTGGTTTTTAAGAGTCTTTTTGGAACAATGTGAGAGATTTTATAGCAAGATGCAAGTTTGCTACCTCAAGGGTGATGAAAGTTTATGCAGCTGCATCTTCCATGTAAAAACAAAGAAGCAGCAGTGGAAAAGATAGGAGGAAGTCAGGTCCTTCATTTCCAGGGAGAAAAAACTGTAGGGGGGTCTTGTTAATGCAGTCTGAGGTGCAAAACCCCATATGGAGTTCCTTGGGTAGGTTTTGTCTTTCCTCAGAATCTGTGATGGTTCCAAATACCCATCCTATGCTGGCACCAGAGCTGTGCCTGCCCTTCAGTCATTTTCACCAGTTAAAAGAAATTTGTGGAAGAATGAATGCAAGACTGAATCTTGCTGCCTCCTTTGTCACTGCAGCTGCTGCCCAGCTATGGTACCAAGAATCATTTCTGATTCGATGCCTATCAGTCTGTCATTCTGAATTGATGCTGTCATGAATATTAAAAATACTGTCTTTGCAATGCTTTATTATGCTTATTCTGAGGAAAACTTCTAATAACCATCACAATTTGTAGTTTTCTTTCCCTTTCCCTTTCTCGTTTTCTTTCCCTTTCCCTTTCTCATTTTCTTTCCCTTTCCCTTTCTCGTTTTCTTTCCCTTTCCCTTTCTCGTTTTCTTTCCCTTTCCTTTACACTACCTTTATTTTTTTTCAGTTCATAATTTGAAACTGGGAGATATTCAGGTGATTGCTGCCCTGGGAGATTCACTCACAGTAAGTAAAGATCACTGGATAGCCATTGATAAAGCTACCAATGAAAAACTTGTAATGAAATTTCTGATTTTTTAACCTGGGAAATGGAATACATACAATTATGCCCTATTGAGCCAAACGTTTTTCACACCTTTTTTCTATACTCCACTTTGGCTGATTGGTAATCTGATCGTAAGTCTAATCTAAGTGCACAGTTCCCATTTAGAGTGCCACACAAAGAAGAGATGTAAGATTAGATTGTGCAGGAGCAAAACTATTCTGCTAGAGTGGACTTGCAATAATTGCTTTTCTTTACTGATTTTTGGCAGCTCCCAAGGTATTGACTCTGAAAGCTATTAGTAAGCAGCATGAAGAGAAAGAAAAAGTTCTGCAGCTGATTGTGTATATCTGTGTATCTATATAATATGATAAATATATATATGATAATACCAAAGCCTGTAAAGCCATAGTAATTCATACTAACTAAATATATTAATAAAATTGCAATAGAACGTCAGGTATGTTGAGTGTAACTTGTCTTGTGAATTTTATTTTAACACTGTTCCTGGTATTATGTAAGCTCATTACCCTTATATTGGTTATGATTCCCAAATCAGTGGTGACTGCTTTAGTGCTTATATCATAATTCATGTTTCCTACATGTTCTATGCTAATTAGCACATTAAATCCTTTTAAGTCTTTTTCCTTGGAGAAATTGGGAAAGACATAAAATCACTGTACAACTTTTTAATGTGAGGAACACTATAATAAATTATTAATTCAGGACCACTGCTATCTCATTTATTCCTTATGTAAATTTAGAATTATGTGAGTATTTTGAACATTCTCAAGTAATTTTTCCCCACTTGATCTAATCACAAAGTTGATAGAAGAGGGTAATTCACTGGAATGGAGTTAAAATACCTTCAGCCTTTGATCTTCTTGAGAACAGAGATCTGTTCTATTTTGGGATGATGATGTAGCTTGCTTCATTAATATGCTTTTTAATTATTCTCACTAGGATCAGTCAGAGAACTAGTTACTGTAGCAGTGCTTATTTTCTGAAGGTGAACTCTTATTCTTCTTCCAGGCAGGTAATGGGGCAGGATCCAGACCCCATAATGTTCTGGATGTCCTGACTCAGTACCGAGGTCTTTCTTGGAGGTGAGTCCCAGGAATTTTCCCTCCGGTGGGAGGGAATCTATTTTCTGCAGTTTTGATTGATGTAGTTGTTTTTGTAGCAAATGAAGGGTTGTGGAAATTGGATCTCATGTCACATGATGGTACATAGCTGTACTATTACTCATGATAACCACTAGTTTGAGTATTTTCTTCATCTAGAGTACAGTGTAGCATGGCTGGAATAGACCTGGGTACATGGAAAAATGGGGTCATTTTTAGGAAGTTCTTTTTCAATCTCATGGTTGTAGGAGACCCTGGAACGGGGTCTTCTAAACTCCATCGCCATTGCATCCCTTGCTCACTCTGCATTTCTGTCCCTGCTCTTTCTGTATCCTGTCTGCTCTTGCCCAGTGTGGCCCACATCACACTTTCGTCTCATTTAAAATTGATGGTCTGCAAAAAATCTTTTCTGCTCTTGTTTCATTTGCAGTATCTCTTTCCTATAGTTTTCCAGTACTGCTTACATCATGGAGAACAGTTTATCAATTATGTCAATACAGACTTTTATATATGCAGCATGCTGTTTGACACATCAAAAAGACACTGGAGAAAGGCAGTCACGCTCACTTGTTAATCTGCAACTGTGTGATTTAGCACCAAACTTGTCAGGCTCATCTTCTGTTCATCATTTTTTACCAATCTAAGTCATTGCAATTTTAGAAGGAGTTTAAACACGTTCACAGAGTCATAGAATGTTCGGGGTTGGAAGGCACCTTAAAGGTGATCTGGTTCCAACCCCCATGCCATGGGCAGGGACACTTTTCACTAGACCAGGGTGCTCAAAGCACCATCCAGCTTGGCCTCAAGCACTGCCAGGGATAGTATTAGAGCACTTCAAAATCTGTTCCAGGTTAAAGGGACACTATAGAGGTGTTCTAAGTCAAACATTTTATACTTTGATCTTTAACAGTAACCTAGTGACATTTTTTTGCAACAAGTATATTAGTATTTTTTCAGTGTGAAGGAGCATAAAGAGCACAGAGACATAATGGTGAATTTCACCAGTCTGGTAGTACTCTTCCAGTTGAGTGAAATGTGAGTGGGGGGAAGGCAAAGGTATTGATTTTACTCATCACTCTGAAATTTATGCTTTTAGAAATTTTTGTTCTCATTAGATTTGTTAACTAAAAATGGAAACTATAAATATTTTAATAGGTACAACTGCAGCAAAGGTGGCAGCCTTGAGAAAAATCTCATTTCTTTCGTCTGGGTTTGAACATATGCCAAAAAAAAGGACAGCTGCTGTACAGGGCTTCTAACATGATTGTTCTGCTGGAGCTGAGAGTGTCTCTAGTGT
This sequence comes from Phainopepla nitens, assembly GCA_013400175.1. Lineage (NCBI taxonomy): Eukaryota > Metazoa > Chordata > Aves > Passeriformes > Bombycillidae > Phainopepla > Phainopepla nitens. Next base: position 61,733 of record VXBQ01000020.1, read on the forward strand.
GGTGACCCCTGGGGACAGGCACCCAGAGCAGGGGTGGGCTCAGCACAGCCACCAGCGTGCTCTGTACATGTGCGGTAACCCCAAAAGGGGGCACTCTCCTACCTCGTCCCCTGCCTTGCCGAGTCCATCGTACCTTACAACATTTTTTTCCTGTTCTTTTTAACAGTGCTGGAGGAAATGAAAACATAAGCACAGTCACGACACTACCAAGTAAGTGACTTTTTCTGTAAATCTGATAAATGTGTGATGCTGTTTACTATTCAAATACCTCCTATTATAAAAGGAGACAGGAGAAAAGGGTTAAAATTTGTAGCATGACACAAGCTATCCCTTTCTCTTTAATGTCCACTGCTGAGTAAAAGTTGCATAACCAGCAGGCTGTAATATGCTGTGCATGACTTAACTATGTATTTTGTAATTCCTAGGTTTTGGTCGTTTCAGTATTCTTCTGTTGGTTATAGTTCTGTCTAAAATGTGTTTGGGATAGGTGAATCAAAGATCTTAGCTCATAGCCTAAAGAAACTATTTTGACTGTATGGGAAAGTTGTTTTAGGTAGGGGCAGAATCACATTACAAGATCAGATTTTACACGCTTTTAAAAGGTCAGGACATTTTAGATCTGAGGTGTTTGGAAGGCTGGTTTGTAACCTAAGATCTAGAAGGGAATCTGGGGTCTTTGGGGTTAATACATCTGGGGCCATCAGGCTGAAGGATTTGATTCCAACCTGTCTGCAGTTAGAGCATGATGGCATGAGGCTCTCCTGCCTGAGTATATGGTTACCCAGTCTCACTTGCCAGGCAAAATGGCATTGCTAGCCAAGGTTGGTCATGAGCTATCTGAATCCATGAACTTAATAGATAGCTTACCAGGCAAAATGGCATTGCTAGCCAAGGTGGTCATGTTAGGTCATGAGCTATCTGAATCTAAATAATTCAGAAATCTTGAAGGCAGGGAAATGGTTGTATGGTGATGAATCTCCATGTTTATCATACTTAAAGGTTGATTTTTTTTTTTTTTAAATAGCTATCTTCTAAAGCTTTTTAATGGTCTTTTACTAAAATCTAACCTTACCTTTATTGCCTCATTTGTTACCTGCTGCAGGAAGCAATATTTCAGGGTGCTGTCTTTTTCTGCAGATATTCTTCGTGAGTTCAACCCATCCTTGGTAGGGTATTCCATTGGCACTGGAACACAGAATTCAAACAATGCTGCATTAAACCAAGCTGTGGCTGGGGCTCATGCAGAGTAAGAGGAAAACTTTTAATTTTAATAGAAATACTATTTTTTTTCTATAAAATTCCTTGTGACTAAAAAAGGCCCAGACCCTGGACTTTGGCAGTAGCATAGTAAGTTTAACAGGCAAAGACCTTTTATCCTGACTATAGCATGAAGGCCAAGAGATGTCTTGAGGACTTTGCAGAGTTTCTAATCTATGCCAAATAAGTTTGCAATAAAAGCTATACTTTCTCTTACATTTTCAACCAAGAAAGCTACAGCATTTTGCAAGTACTTCTCAGAAAGCTGTCCTGTTGTGAGTCAGACAAAAGATATTTCCACTTTATAGGAGGTATATTCAAACCTTCTTGTCATCAGGACCAAGAGTTCGTGTAGAGACTGAGAAAACTGTGGATTCCTGATCTGCCAGAGCTGGAAATTAACTAAAGATCACAATGCACCATCTTCAGTACAATTCATATCCTGTTTTTTTTTTCCACTGGTAACAGTTCTTATAAGACCTACTTGAGTGCCTTGATGCCCTATAATGACATTGGTATGAGCACAGACACTTCAGAGCTATGTCTATTGGCAGCATCTGTCTGGTGGTGGGAAAAGTACATTTTCTACATAGTCTCTTAAAGAGTATGCAGCAGCATGTAACTATGCAGCATTAGCAAAGTAGCCCAATGACTGTTGGATGCTAATTATTTTCTCTTTTTTCTTTTTCCATCACTGTCTGAAAACATAGCCTTTGTTGGCTGTATCATATATTCCATTCAATGAAAACTGGACTTTCTCTGGAGTTTTTGCATTTTTTATGTCCATTTGTCAGCTTTCCTCTTTGCCTTGTTATCTGTGCAGGATTCTTTCTTTGAATTTTTATTTATTTATTTTTCTTTTATTTTTAGGGATGTTCCTGAACAGGTTAGGAAACTGGTGGACCGCATGAAGAATGATACTGTGAGTTCAACATGTCATGAATATCTTTAGAATGAAGTGACATGGCATCATTAGTTTCTAACAGGCCAAGAGCAGATCGCAATAGTGAATGCCAAACTTTAAAGCTGCAGGTACAGCAGGGTACAGCATAACACATCCCAGTGCAGAGTGTGTGAGTCAGCACAAAATAATCTATAGCTTAGTCTTAAATGAATTTGTATCAGCATATGATCGTTACTATCAAACCCAGATAATTGTAACTTCTCCATCATTTTTATTGCAAGTGGCTGTAAATACAGTGCTGTTGCTTCCAACCTGTGTCACCTTGTAAGATAACAGAACCTTTTCTCTGTGAGGATTTTGCTGTGGTGCTATTAATTATCTTGTAAGCAGGTGGTTTTTCCAGCAAAAAATGATAGATGCTAGGATGTTGAGAGCAAGCTTTTCAAGTAGCAAATCATGTGGAGTGAACATGTGAAGTGAGGAAGGGACTTGTTTTCTATAAAAACAAATTAGTCCCTTCTTTCATCTAGTCATCAGCTGATTTTTGACTTACACATCCATTGCTGGGATTTATTTGATTAATAGTCTGTAAAATACACATTAGATTGAGGATTGCTTGCATATTTCTCACCTCAGCTTGTGCTTTGAATGTTTGCTACTTGTAATTTGGGAAATGTGCTATGCAATCAGTGACCTAAGTTACACTATAATAGTTTGGCTTTGAATTATGCAGCTGGACAGCAGCCAAAAAGCCTTCAAGATATCTGTGTGCATGTTTAGTGTAAATACTGTGGTGCGTACATATCAGCAAAAATATTTGCAGTACCTTCCTTCTTGCTTCACTTTCTTGTAAACAAGATTTTGATCTGATGTATGCATAGGAAATGAGATTAAAAGGAACACCAACTAAGAGTGAAGGGTTGGATGGTTTTCATTCAAAGCTTCTAAGCAGCACTCTGCCTGAGAATGTTAACAGAAATTAATGGAAATATCTTTTATTTAGGTAATAAATGTTCTTTTATAACTAGTGGAGTTCCTTCTGACTATAAAGCATGCTCATAGTAGAGGTCATATATCTTTGATTTAAGAGCTCCTTTTCACCCACAGTTTTTAAAACATTTGTTGAGTGCAGGAGGAAGTTTCTCTCTTTTTTTGACTTTTTTTACATTTTGAGACCAAACTACTGACCAGCATGTTTACTAGCGAGGCTATGTTGCCTTCTGCCTTTGAAGAAAGATGTTTTTAAACCACTGGAGACTGATGCACTATTGGTGCTTTTCTTACTGGTGTTTTGCACTGAAATTAAAGCATTAGAATATTGAGCACAACATCCACAACATGCTACTAAGCATGTCTGAACCTTTCCTCAAAGCTAAGAAGGTGTTTATTTACTGTAGCATAATTACCTCCATTTAGCTAGCTATGCCTTTGCAAAATCCTTGCAGAAACAAAAGCTGCTGTAATATTTTACCATTATTTTTAGACAGTTAATATTGCCTCACTATTCTTTGCAGTTTGTCTCACAACAAGTCTGAAATATGATGTCCCCCGGGGTTTACCAGCAGGATAGCTGCATTATTTATCACACAGTAAAACATACCATGGTTTTTGCTATGAAGATATATTTCTAGGATTGTAGGAAGAGTCACTCTGTATACACAAGATATTACTAAGAAGAGCATACAGATAGATTTTGAGCAATATTTTTCTGAATCAAATAGTTTTCCGTGGTGCCATTGATATTGTAAATCTGGTTTAGATCATAGCAGTTTCTACATCTGCAGGCATGACTACAAACTTGTTTTTGCTGTGCATGCCTAGGGCATGATAGCCATGTTCTCTGAGAAATGGGAAATTTGTATTCAGTACGTTTCCAGCATCTCCCTCCTTTTCTTTTTTTAATTAAAACCTTCTGTTCCATCTCCTTCTCTTTGTAGAGAATAGATTTCCAGAATGACTGGAAGCTCATAACACTTTTCATAGGATCAAATGACCTCTGTGAATCCTGCAAGAAACCAGTAAGTTCCCTGCAGCATGAACCGGGCCTGTCAAGCCACGGGGTCTTTGTGCATTGCAGGGGGTAAGAGGGAGGGAGGAACTCGGTGGGTGAGACCAAAACAGCCTGGGTCTTAATTGTGCAGCTCTGAATGTAACTGTACTGAGACCTTCAGGTTGCTCAGTGTAATGTTTTGATGATGTTAGAGATACCTTTAGAACACCTGTAAATTATAAAATTATTGTAACTTTGTTTTGCTGGTAACTAGGTTAACTTTTTGTTGCATAGTCACCTTATCTCCTGCAGACAAAATGCCAAGCGTTTTTCCTCCTCTTTGCCTCCTCACACTCCTAAGTCTTACTTGGTGCTCTCTTAATACTTTCAGTGCCATGGGAAAAGTTCTAAGCACACCTCATGATAATTCAATTATATGTAATGTAGCATACAGTGTGTATATATATATATATATATATGTATGTGTATATATATATATATAATTCCTGAGCATATAGTATCTAGCCTTTGGTATGTGTGATTATAGAGGAGGTGAAAGGCTGTGGCAGACTCCTCACTTAGTGATGAGGGTTATCTACTCACAGGCAGTTGAGCGCATACTCATGATCCTTCATGATTAATTTTGGATCAGGAAGAACAGCAAAGCAGCACAGTAAGATGGTTATAAAACAAGGAAGGAGCAAATTAACTGTTCCTACTTCTGCTGTCAACCCAAACACAAAGTGCCTGTTCACACGACTGGGGTGGGTGGCAAGGAGAGAGTGTGTGTGCATCCAAGGATCACAGTGATCTTCGTGTGGCACAAGTACAAATAGTGCCAACCACAGCACTCTTGGTGAGCTGTGACTTAGGAAATGAGTTAGGGATATGAACTGTCTGCTTCTGTAGAGTAGGCAAGTGGGGCTCTCAATGAACTTCTGCTTGAAATTAAATGAGAGGGGGAAAAAAGGCTGAAAATAAGACAGGCATTTGTTGTAAGAAAGTTTATCTGACTGTTGTAGTTCCACAAGTGAAAAAAATAAATGTTGGATTACTTGAGACAATAAAATTATAGTGTTTAAACCATTAAAATGGAACAAGGAAATTCTGGCACTGAAAGACAAGTATATGAAGTGATTTTATTCTCAACTAAACACAACTTTTGCCTGTTATTATTTGTGGCAGGCAAGGAGCATAGGGGAGACCTGTTCTAATATTCCATACAGCAGAAATAAACTTACTTTTACACAAACTGTTCTCTCGCATATGTGGCCCCTTAAAAAGCTGTGCTTTTCAGACCAGCCCAAGCAAGCCTGGGAATTGAGGATGTTGTGATGTCTGATAATATCCTGTGAATTTTCACCCTCACTGGTATCCAGTGGCTGCTAGATCTTTTCTTGCCAGTGAGATAGCTGTAATAGGAAGAAAAGCAGAGACAGGACCGTTTTGCCTATGACTGTTACTTTTGACCCAAGAGTTAGAAACATGAACGCTACTGTGAGAGATTCCAGCTTGTCATTCTTGTCCCTGTCTGAGTAAACTAATAATAAAATTCAACCCTCTTGCTTTAACAGGTAGACCTTTCTCCTGAAAACTACACCTACAATCTGCAAATAGCTTTGGACTTACTTCACAAAGAGGTAAATCAAACTTTTCTAGTATATGGGAGCAGGGATTTTGTTCTGTTTGCAAAGCAGTCACTGATTATTGATTAAGAATTTATTTCCTTGCTTTCATCTGCAGAGTATTACTGTATGCAAAGGTGTTTGCTCACAAGAAGATCTTTATGAAAGGCAAAAAGGGCTGGAGAAGTTTTTTACCAAAGGAATAAGGATGTTCTTAGTTCTAGCTAATGTGCTGTGGACAAATAATATCAAAAAATATTATAACAAAGTGGAACAAACATTCTTAATTGACTAGAAAATGCTTTGCTTGTTCTTTAAACTGCAAATAAGTACATCTTTGTGGTCATTAAGAGTGAGATTCTGATATTTCACATAAAGAGTGATGAGAATACTTGAAGAGTTAGGGTCTTCAAGTATTCTTAGGTGTCTGGGTCTTGCTGAGACCTATAACAACTTGTTTGGACCTTTTTGAAGCCATCATTTTCAAGTGACCAGCTATCAACATTTAGAACAGAACTAGGCAGTGCAGGCAGGGGCTGTAATTTAGTATTGCTTGTGTGGGAGATTAATTATTGAGAAAGTACATTGAACACCTCTGTTATAAATAATACACGATGCTTGAGTCAGCAGGCTGCTACCAAGGTCTGCTGGGGCTGTGCAGGGACAAAACCAGCACTCTGCTCCAGGAGTTTGCTGTGGATTTGTTTGTTCTCTTGACAGGTTCCACGGGCATATGTGAACCTGGTGACGATCTTTTCCATAGCAGAACTCCGGGAGCTGCATGCATCGAAAAATAATAGCTGCCCAAAACTGCTTATGAGGTTTGCACATGATTTATTTACAGCTCTCATTGTTGTTCACAGAAGGCTGCAGCATCTCCTTGGGAAGTTTTTTCTTAAAGGGAAAAGGATCTAGGATTTCAGACCACAAATCATCTTTTGCTGTGCATGGGCATGTACCTACATTTTGATTTCAACACAGCATTTAGAATAAGCTGTCTCTGTCACTGACTCTGTATCTGAGCCCTGCTGTTACCATTTCCTATGAAGGTGTCATTTTTGACTCCTCGCTTGCCCTGCAAGTGAGTTCAAGCCAGAGCAGAAAGAGTTCAGCTGGGCACTCTTTGGTGAAGATAGAGAAGACACTAAGACACAAGGTTTTCTAATTGTATTTACAGATTTACTTTTCTGCACTTAAAACTCTCCCTCTTGCTTCTGCAGTTTTCAACCTCTGTAATCTCACTGCTGATTATTAATTTTATCTCTAATTAGTCTCTCAAGTATATGTTTTGGGTGCTTAATTGTGCCACCTGTAGCTTTATGTCTCAACAATCCTTTCCAGATCAGCATTAGTCCACTACTGAGGTGGCAGGTCTGCACCCTGAGTGAACTTTTGGTGACTCAGATGGGGTCCAGCATTGTCCTCTGGAGCTGCTCCTGGCAAGACTTGTTTTCAGAAAAGCAAGTCTCTGCTGTTCTGGACAGATGGGGAGAATTACTTTGTCCTGTGAATGTAGGCAGCCACTGATTTTACAGGATGGACAGAGGTGCAACCCTCTTGCTGTGATTTAAGGGCTTCCTCATGGCTGTCAGTGGAAGATTGGTTTTGAAACTCAGAGTGCTGGTGCTCCCAATAGCCAGTTGTAGTTCTTTTAAAAAGTGTATTTATTTATTTTTAACAAAGTTGACTGGCTAGAGTACACAGGTATCTCAAGGCCCTAATCATTGGACAAAGGTAGTTAGTGAAGCCTTTAAGATTAGGTTATCTCACGATAGTTGTAATCTTTCCCCATCATTTCAGGTGCCATGCTGAATTTAACACTTGCCTGTTTGGCAGCAAGCCAAGTTTATAGGGTGATAAGCAGACCCTGTGTGGGATAATAAATGCCATTCTACTGAGTAGAAGAACCTGAAGGACAATTTTGATCTTGAAAGTCTTCCTTTTTTTTTTTTTTTCCTGAGAGTAGCAAACAACTTAAAGAGAAGATGTGTCTACTAGTGTTGCCTAATTTATGTTTCTGAAACTTATGAAAACACAATTTAGATTTGTATTGTTCTCATTTAGATGTACTGTGGAAGTAACAACTTCTGTTAGTTGGTCTCCATTGAGACAAGTTTGGACATGGTAGGGATCTGTGTGTGTTTTACATGTATCAACTGCATCTCTATAGGAGATAGTTGTCTAAGAGCTCTCTCAGGGATGCTTTACTGTGGTCACATGGTCAGGATTTTTGAAAGGAATCCTTTTTCTAATTTGGATTTCTCAATTAGTGATGGGGCATGCCCAGGAAGATGGAACATCCCCAAAATATCCACGTGCTAGAAAGATCAAAACGTCAGGGGAGGGATAAAGGTGGGCAACATGAATTCACAGAATCTTAAAATGTCTCAGGTTAGAATGGCTTCCTAAAGATGGAGAATTCTGCATCAGCCCTAGTGATTGTTTTGATGCTCTACCAGCCTTGCTGTGAAATATACTATAACCTCTACTCTCTCAGCTGATTAGAATGAATTTGTGGCAACTCCATCTTGAAGGATGCTTGCACAGTTCTGCTGAAGCAAACCATGTTGCACAAGTGTACTTATGAACAGTTTTTTTTTGGGGTGGATTGGCCTCAGGTGCCAGCCAAGCACTTCACACAGCTGCTCATTCACCCCACCCCAGCAACATAGGGAGAAAACAAAGATTGTGAGCAAGAAAATTCATGGGTCAAAATAAAGACCGGGAAGCCACTTACCAAGTATCATTGCAGGCAAAACAGACCTGATTTGGGGAACTTAATTGTATTCGTTGTCCAGGAGCATTAACATTTAATTACTGATTCAGGTATTGAGAAATGAACAAACAAAGAAGTTGAACAGTTAAAGCACCTGAATTCCTTCCTTCTCAGGTTCAACTTTTCTCCAAGCATCTCTCCCCCTACCCTTGTTAGTGCTGCAGGGTGCCCTCAGTCCCTCACTGAGGCACAGCTCGGGGTCTGGATCTGGTATCTCTCTGCCACTCATTCCTGCTCACTCTTGTCCTGTGCTCCAGCCTGAGTCCTACAGCCATGTGCATCAACAGGCTGTGGTCCCTTCCAGGACTGCCTGTTCTGCCATGGAACACCTCTTCCTTGTTCCCAATGTTGTTCTCTCCTCTCCCTCTCTGGTGTTTTCTGCCCTTTCTTTGGTAGGTTTTCACAGAGACACCACCAGCTTGGCTGAGAGGCTCAGCCATACCCTGTGGTTGGTTTGCTGGAGCTGTGTCCAGAACAGGCAGCCCTGGCCCCTCTTCACAGAGACCACTCCTGCTGCTGAAACCTTGCGATGGCCACACAGTGTGATTTTTGCTTGAATGGAAGCTTTCCCTCGCTTTCTGTTCATTAATTTATTCCTAACAAAGGTATTTCTGCTCAAGAATTGGGGCTGTGAAGAAACTCAGGGGTGAGAGTAACGCTCTCATTCAATGGCCTTTCAAAGAAATCCCTCTTGGAGCTTTTAATCCTGCAGTTTGTCAGCTGGGAAGAAAGCTAGGAAAAGGAAGAGCAAATCTCAGTGCCGTGCTCTTATCCCACAGGATGCTGTGCTCTTGTGTCATAAACCCTAAGGACAATTCTGATGAGTTAAAGAAGTTGATCTACTTTAACAGAAGGTATCAGGTAAGGCACATTGCATCTGTTAGAAGTTTAATGTCATCCGTCTGTTGATCAAGGGACCACAGGTGGGCTAATATGAAAGTGAGGGACAGTTTCCACTCATTCTAATGATATATTTGTAGTTGTGATTAAAAAAAGTAGGATCAGGATCTTTACAGTTCTGTTTCACTAAACCAGCAAAACAGATGAGAAGAATAATTGTTACAGAGCCATAGAAAGTGGAGTATGTCAGAGAGCCAGCAGTTTTTTAATCAGTTATGTTATTGAAAATCAGGTTAAGTCAAACAACATGGTAACTCAGGAGCAAGTTTTCAGGCACAGCATTTCAGCCAAACCAGAAGCACCTTGGTGTTACTGGAAGGACATCTTTTTGACAGAAAACCTAATCCCTGAGCAAGCTGCCAGTCCTTGTCAGTCAGGCAGCTGTCTCCAGGCTGCCTCTCTGCAAAGAAACCCAGGATGAGTGTCTCAAAAAGGCAGCTGCACTGGCTGCCTGGCACAAGCTGAAAACCTTCTACAGGAGAGAGGGGCAACCCCTGGTGAGGTGTAAATGGATGGAACAGTTTGATGAGCTGAACACAGAAGAAGAAACAATGACAACTTTTCTTTGACTCTTTAGGAGAAAACCCGCCAGTTAGTGGAGAGTGGAAGGTATGACACGAAGGATGATTTCACAGTGGTTATGCAGCCATTTATGACTAATATGGAAATGCCAAAAACACAGGTAAAAATAACAAGAAAACCATACCTACATTAAATCCTGGTGCAATGCCACTGACTTGTCAAAATTGTTTTAGCTGTAAATGTAGCTAGCGGTTTGCTGACATAGTGATTAATTATTATATTCAGTAAGTCCTGTAAAATGCATAAAATGTTTATGGAATATGAGATACTGGGCAACAGGAATACAGACCTTGCTTTGGGGCACTGCAATTGGACAACCATGAGGTACATATTGTAGTTCAAAGTCTTCATCAAGAAGCACTTGCTCTACATTCCCTATACATCAATTTCTTTACTTTGGTTAAAGACCTTTGGTATGAAAAACCATATGTTTCAAAGCACTATAATGTGTAAATCTCAAGGGAAATAAGGAACACAATTGATATCTGTGCCTAGACATTCTGTACTCAGAGTCACAGTGGTTTGTATTCCTTATTACTTTGAGAATAGTATATTAAAAGAGTTTTAAAGGGCTTCTTAGTTCTGAATTACTAATTTTCCCTGGCCTGGTTTAATTCTGTTTGCCTCAGAGGCCTTCGCAGATAATTTGTTTAGAAGTCAGCTGGGTTATCTCGCTGGAAGAGAGACAATAGAGTGCACAGCTTGCTGCATATTGCTGCCTCTGTGACAGCACCTATCTTATTTTCTAGGAAGGGTGGCCAGATGCTTCATTTTTTGCCCCAGATTGTTTCCACTTCAGCCAAAAGGCTCATTCCCAGGCTGCACGTGCTTTGTGGAACAACATGGTAAGATTTCTAAAGGTTGTGTTGGTCTCTCCTTGTTCACTTCATCCTGCCCTTGGTAGCAACCCCCCCACTAGGGATCTACTAGATAGCCATATCTCTTCTGAATTGTGTTTACAAAGGAAAAGAGTGATCATATGAAGCAAGGTCACCTGAATTGTTTACCCAGTCATATCAAACCAGTGAATCTCAGGGTATGTTAAAGCTGGGTGTGTGAAGGCTGTGTCTCTCAGGAAGATGATGCCTGCCAGGCACACTGATCAGCAGGCCACATTCCAGGTGTATGGGAATCAGCCTCTTCAGCATGCAAAGACACAGTGCATGGGAGCAGCTGCCAGCATCGGTGCAGTGCCCTGCAGTTGTCTTGCTGTGCTGCAGAGGTGGTTTCTAGTGACTGGCACCACAGCATCACCCATTGCTCTCTGGTACTCATCTGCTTTTCCTCTGTGCATCCCTTTTCCCCCCAGCTGGAGCCTGTAGGGGAGAAGACAGATAGTCAGCACCTGGAAGATGAGATTGAACTCAAATGTCCATCTGAGGTAAGTTGCAAGGGTGTCCGTATTTATGTGAAGCTGCTGGGAGTGGCTGGGGTTGTGTGAGACTTTAGCCAGTGCCTGGAGCTCTGTCTGTGTGAGGGTGGTCTGCTCCTCCCCGCACAGTTTGTGCCACTGCCACCAAGAGCAGCATGAGTGCTCACCCAGGAGAGGATGGAGGGAAAGCAGGAGTAAACTTCCTCACAGTCGCACATCACAGCTGGCCAAAACACAAGGGAAGGGTGTTTGGCCTACCTACCTGAGACCATCAAGTATCCACACTGAATGGCAGAGCTTCAGTGAGGGGAAACAGAGCAATGATGGTAGCTGTCAGCATAGCTCTGCAGGATTCACTGGGAATGCCTTGCACTGGGGCCACAAGCTTCTTGTGAGCCACACACTGTAGGGTCCTGAGGATATTCTCTAACTTCTGTTATAAAAATATAACCCAGATTTACACTGTTGTTACACAGATTTTAAAAAGGGCTTTTATTTATTTATTTGTTTTTAATCCCTGGGTTTTATTTGCATCAAGCTGCTAATCATCTACAGACATCTGAGAACTGAAGTTTGGGGAATGGAAATCTGCATGTGTTCCTCTGATGCTTTGCATTGATTCAGATTGCCTTGTTTTGTAGGCTCAGCCATTCCTGAGGACATATAAGAACAGTAATTACACATACTCTAACCAAACTCTAGTAAGTGTCAACATCACCCTCCCACTGTTACTCTGCTGCATCTGTTCCTGCATGGTAACCAAATGAGTTATGTTCTGCAGCACAGGGGAAGTCAGTCTTGGTCAAAGGGGCTTGGGAGTGAGTGCATGGCACAGAGCAGGGAAGAACTCCCTGGGTTAGACAAAATGCATCAGAAAACACCTGTAAGAGCACGTACTCAAACAGGACTGTTATCAGTACAAGATGCTGCAGTCTTCTGAGCAATACTGAATATGACTATTGAATTGAGCAATCAAGACCTGTCTAGATAATTGCATGCTAAAGAGGCTCCGGTTTATCCACCTGGCCTCTGCTGGGAAGGTCCTAGTGACTACTGACTGTATTTGCCAGCCAAATGCTGTTCAGCTTTCTTTTTCTCTTTAGAATTACGGAAGCCAGCTGCTATGTGAGGACAGGTCTCCATCCTCCCCTCCTGCAACTTCAGGTAGTCTTGCCTGTTTTATGTTAAGAGATTGAATTACCTTCAGCTGTCCTTCAAGGTGAATGTTAATTTTTTGCTGACATGGTTGCTGGACTGTGAAAAACATTGCTGAGAAAGGATGTCATGTTTTTCAGCAGGTGCTTAACAGATACAATGCCGCACTGTCGTGCAAGGTAGCATTCTAACTAATTAGCTTCACTGAACTCACTGCCAGTGGAGAACTTCAAAATAACTTATGATAAAATCCAAATTTGAGTGCTGACATAGCTTAGCTTATAAGCTATTCCACCTAAATATCACGGAAAGAAACTGGAAATACAGCTTCATTCATGTTAGTCCGGAATTTAGCAGTATTTGGTTTTTCAAATAACTTCATGTTGTCTTTTCCTTAGTCTCTTTAAGTCTTTAATGTGCTGTTCCTGCTTTGATAATTCTGCATTGTTTTACCTTCACTTTGGTGCTGGATATTGTTTGCCACTTATTGTTATTTGCTCCTTGCTCTTCTGTCTTTTTGGTAGCAACGTTAACCATTGAAATACTGAATAATATGCATATGTTGGTGCTACAACCAAAGGAGATGAGCTGGAAAGAACTTCTGATTTTCATTTGGATACTGTAAAAACAATTTGACAGAGCATCACAATGCACAATGGCATATTTCACATACACAGTAGAGGAAAAAAAAATAGCTATTTCCTAACCAGGTTCAACTGTATCTCTTTCCTTTGCAGTTCATTCCCTAAAGCCAGCTGATGTGAAAATTGTAGCAGCCCTTGGGGATTCTTTGACGGTAAGAAGATGGTGTTTTTACTGTTCTCTTGGTAAAACTACAAACATATGCCCGCTCCAGTGGAGGGGAAATAGCTATTGTACCCAGAAGCAAAGATCTGCTCATTCATGGATGATAATAGATCTAGCAGCTAGATTAAGAAAGAAGGTGTCAGTCTTCCAGCGCTTTGTTCCCCCCACGCACGTATTCACATGCTTTTGAACTCAGGGAAAAACACAGGCAAATCCTTTTAAAGAGGTGCCTAGGTAGTTTGCTGGGTTGGAGGCAGAAGAGATCAGATACTTGAAATGAATGGGACACAGCACAAGGCTTAGGTTATTGGGCTCTTCAAAGTTTTTTTTTCTGAATAGGAATGGACTGATGAGCCTGTTCTTCAGCCTTGGTTTTTTCAGGAACAGAATGCAACTAAGTGGTGTTGGATGATAGCATTTTAATAATTTTAGCATTACTGAGATAAGGAAGTATGAGGTGAAAGCCCTCTGACTCAATGCATTTCAGAAGATATTCTGTCATTTTATTGTGCCTGTTGTAACTCTTAACTGATATCTTGATCATGATACAGTTCTTGCTGCTGATGGTTATCTTTAAAAGTCAAGAAGGAATATATTTCAAAATCCAGACGTCCTATATTCCAGTTATGCCTTTCTGCCTTATATTTTCATACTGGTCAAAGATTGAAATTCTACAGCCAGGTCAAAGGAAACACTGGACAGAAATATGTAATTGGAACATAGGTTTCTCTGAATCTGAACCTTAACAGCAAACACATTGTGTACAAACCATGAGCTCTATACAACTCTCTGGCAGACATGTTGCTACAACTCCTACACACAGGAGCCTACTGAAATAAATAGAAGCATTTTGATGTAAACCTGCAGTATTAACAAAGAAAAGATATTCTGTATATGGTTGTGGTTGCTGTATTGTAATATCTAGGGCCCTGCAGGTGTTTCTGCTTCTAAGTATAGTCTGTGGGAGCTGGAAATAAAATCTGCTTTCATAGAACATGCAGTGGTGTATTGCTGTCTCAGAGCTGCACTTCGCCTGTGCATAGTTATTCTGAACACCAATCTTCTGTTATTTCCATGGAGTTTATACATAGAAGAAAATGTAGTATTGTGGTTTAATCTAAGGTAGCAGCAAATAGACTGCCTGCTCTTTTACTATAGTGAAGTACTAACCTGCACCTAGATTTAGAATGAAACCATACAATCACAGCTGTCAGGAACTCTGCTTCTGAATTCTGGAGGTGTTTTAGGAGGGGTGTAGTCGCTAGCTTGCCTCTTTCTTCAGGGCAAGTGTAAAGAGTGCTTCCTTCTTGCTCCACTTCTGCTATGAGTCTTTCAATTTAGCACAATGGTTTTCAAACTGGTATATATGAATTATGGTGCTTCTTTCTGATACATGCTTATTTTCTCTCCTGAGTTCATGTAGTGTTTCATATCATTAGACAGAAAGCTTTGTGTGTTTGAGATGTTTGCATCACTGTTGAGTAATGCAACCATAAAAGAGTTATTTAGCTCATCTAGACCCACATCTTTGTTCCATCATACATTTTGTGTGTCATATATACAGTATGATGTTGTAAATAATTATGAAAGGTATTGTTGTATTCTTCAGGAGAAAGGTTTGGGAAAAGCCAGATGCCTTTTAAAGCTTTGGAAGACATCCACCAATTAAAAAGTAAATAAAACAACTATGTAATTCTTTTTAAATTAGTAAATAGTATTTGTTTATGTATTTTTACTACAAGTTACTATTGCATTAGTAATTGTGCTTTAATTTCATTTGGTTAATGGAAAATAATGTCCAGGCTGGTTCAGGAATTGCCTCAGATACCCTGCAGGATGTGACCACTCAGTACCGAGGACTGTCTTGGAGGTAAGTCTTCAGCCAGGGTGATGAAGAGATGTGTTTCAGCTGTCAGAAAGTTGAAAAAAAAAAGGTTACGTCTCAGGCTAGCATTTCTTGGAGGTGTATCAAGATCCAGCATTTTTCATAAGGGTAGCTTGACAGAAAGCATTTTCAGCAGTGCATTTTAAGCAAGTTTTTTGATCTCTCTCATGCTTTCATTTTTGGCTGCCTGCAGCAGTTTGCGTTTTTATGGTGGGATGTCAGGTTGGAAATCTACAAAACAAGTCAGAACTGGTGGTTTTAGGACTTCTTCTCAAAGTTTTCTATTTCTGAATTTTTTGTAGTGTCATGGAAAATAGTTTGTTTGGCCAGAGAACTTTTGCCACATATAGCAACACACAGTCATAAAAGACTAAATTGTTTTGCTGTTGTGATGTAGCTTTAATGATATTGACTGAAGCAGTTCTGTGCTGTACTAATACCTCTGTGTAAGCTGGAGTGTGGCCTCAGGATGTCCTTTCAACACAAAAGCTGGAGAAATACATCCCTGTGCAGAAAGGAGGAGGACTGAGGAGCTACTGCTGAGGTTCTCTCGTCACTCAAGGGCTGTCTGTGTTTGGTGTTGCCTTAGAGGGGCTTCCTGAGGCTGGAATGGGCCTCCAAGTTGACCTTCTAATCTGCAGTACTTAATGCTTGATCATTTGAGTATGAAGCTATGTCAGGCATTTTTCTGACACTTGATAAAGGATTGACTCTACCCCAGTACATCTGCAAGAGCATTAAATCTTTCTGACAAGCATCTTCACCGCTGAAACCTCACCTGTTCTCCCCAACAGCACTTCCACTTCTGTCCTTTCCATAGATTCTGATAGAATGATAGTTACCAAGTTAATAACCCTTTGCTTTTCCCCGTTATGTGTGGCAGGTTTTCACTTTGTTTATTGTCTGTGTCCAGATAAGTGATGAGTGACTGGGATTTTTCTTTCTCATTTTAGTATTGGAGGAGATGAGTCGTTGGAGAACGTGACAACTCTACCTAGTAAGTAAATGCTTTGCTAGATATAAATGGCAAGATGGAGGAGATGCAGTAAACTCATTTCTGATAGATTTATAGAGAGATTTTAAGTATCTCAAAGCTGCTTTAGTGTCATTAACAAGAACTACCTTTAAAAGAATCAGTATCCTCCAATTAAAAAATAAAAAGTTGCCTTCATCAGTGAAGCTGAGAACAGATAGAAATGCCCTTACTTTCTTTTCCCTCTCCCTTTTCAACTCTTTGGTGAGTATTATTTGAATTTCTAAATAACCTTGCTATGTCCGTGCTCATGATATACTTAACATTTGCTTTTAATAAATATTCCATCACAACTTTTCCAAAGGAAATATTTGCATGGAGTAGGCCTCTTTGGTAAATAAAGCTGCCTACTCACACATGTGACCTGAAGGGAATAATTTTAACTTTCTCTTCACAGAAACCTGCAGCTTTACATAGTTCAGTCTATTGTTAATGTAAAGCCACTTGAGTTTCAGTTTGGGTGAGCTGTAGTAATAAACTTCCATTCAAAGAGGGCCAGTAAACTGTTTCTTTTGTGTGTTGACCATTATTTTAAGCAGAATGTGACAGGAATATAATTGAAATAAGAAATTAATTGATTCATTGAGTCCTATTACATTTTATAAAGCCCTCATCAAAATGTAGTTAAACTCAGTCTTTGAGACTGAAGTAGATTTTACAGTTCACAATATGGCCATGTTCACTCTCAGCTCTGTCAACTTCTTTTTGGAAACTAGTATGGAGAACATGGTGGAACCTCATAGGAACCATGCAAATGAGGCTTTGTTCTTCACATTTGTCAGTAGTATTAGATTTTGCACAGCAGTGAAGCAGACCCAGGTCTGAAAAGTAGCTCTGGCTGGGCTGAAGGACCCTTCACACTTGCTTCACAAAGTCAACATTGTATAACTGAGAATTTTATTTTAGGCTTTAACCACTATAACACGAGAGAGAACTGCACACAGTAGTTGTCAATTCTGCTCATCTTATCTGCTGGTGCCAGTGCAGGCACTGCAAGCACTGCTGTCTGAGTCACTGCAGCTGGTGACCCCTGTCCCCACTGCTTGGTGAATCCATCCAGTTCACCGGCAGCAGCTGTGCTGTCAGAGAGCAGAACTGTGGCAGTGCTGGTGTGTCCTAGTCCCTGCAGGCAGGGAGCAGCTGGAGTCTTTTTGCCTTCATTGCCACCTTTGTTTTTCAGACATCTTTCGAGAGTTCAATGTTACGATCATGGGCTACTCAACTGGTACTGGGAGTGAGAATGATTCCAATGCATTCCTTAACCAGGCAGTTCCTGGAGCACAGGCTGAGTATGTAGCTTTTTGGTTTACATTTGTAGGTGATGAATGCTTCATCTAATTGCCTTTCAACTGTCTTATGTGCTGTCACAACTTGCTCTGAAGAGCAAGCAGAACCAGTTGAGTTAGAGTGGAAATTGGCTCAAAACACGTTAAATGTATGGGTTTATTTCATAACTGAACTTTCAAATGAAACTAACAGTCCTCCTTATGAAATCCACAAACAAGAATCTGGCAGAAACAGTTTGGAGGTTTCTACTCTTCCTGTTCAACATCTATTCATTTATCTATTTATCGGTCAATAAATCTCTGAGAATATGAATGTTTTTAGAAATTGAATGTGTAATGAATTGATGAAGAGAACCTAGGAGTAAAACAGGATGGAATCTTACATAATTCTGGCCTCGGGTTTCTGGATAAGCAAGCAGGAGAGAGATGCGAAAAAACCAGTCTGGAATCTTAAGAAAAGAGAATTACTAATGGTCATACATGGGTTTTGGTGCATTGCAGACCTGGTGCAGTTGGAGCCAGCTCTGCCAACATAAGAGAGATTGTTATGTCTTGTAGTCACCTGAATTTGGCTCTTTGGTTTTTTTCACACCTGGGAAGCTGCATGAGTTGAGCTTTGCTATATTGCTTATCCTAGAAATCCCTGGATACTTTTTCAAAGTCAGTGCTGTTTAATTAACAAAACAGATGGCTGCTTGAATTCAGTCATAGTTTGGGCACAGAATCTGGCAGACCATGCCTAGATTTGACATTGTGAATTGCTATTACCCAGACCTTAATTTGTTTGTTTAAAGAAAAATTCATCTTGCTTCCCAAAGGAGTCTTGGAAGTGAAGTTCAGAAGCCAAGAGAGGTGTTTGTGTTTGCTGTATCTAAGCAAAGATTATTAGGATTTATCAGGGTTTTTTTTATTGCTCTCCTGTAGGCCTTGTGTAACTTCTGACTCATTCTGGTAATCTCAGTAAATACTTGGATTTCCTGACAGAAATAGGGTGCTAGGTCCCCTGCTATATCCTACAGCCCCCACAGAACTTGAAGAAGGCATTTTTTACCAGATAATGACCAAATGTAACTGTGTACCTCAGTGAAATGTGCATCAGCCATCAATGAGAATTTATTAAAAATTAAATTAAGAATCGATTTTACTGTATGCAGCATATATCCAGATTACCTCCAACTTTTGCTAGTTGCATGAAAGGATGAGAGAGGTGCCTGTCTCATATTCTGCTAAATCCTAAAAAAAGGCTTTTTGGTTTGGTGAGAGGATTTGAAACAGGATACACAACCTCTTAAGTCATCATTATGACTTAAGGCAGCTTGTATCAGGAATTGAGGTGTTGCTGTTAAATGGCTATTTGTTAGCTGTTTGAAATGAATTCATGGATGCTAGTCTAATGAAAATTGCCTCCTTCATCTATACCAATTAGTTTTCTCTCTTCCCCTGCAAGTGACCGGATGAGATAAACATGATGAAAAGCTATCTTTGTTTTGTAACCATATTTTGTAAACATTCAGCAAGGAGACACAGACGCCAATCATGCCAGATTTCTGCTTGTCTTCTGTTGTTTCTGTCTCTGCAGAACTCTCTGCAGAAAGTTGTGCAAAAGTAAAAAGTCCTGTAAAATACTATCCCTGAGCTCTGAGATACTTCTTTTGGTGTTCTGTTCTATAATATTTTGGCTCTTGATGTACCTGAGAAGGTGAATTCATCCTAGTCAAGTACTGAAATGTATAGCAACATAAGGAAACATTTCTCTTGCTTTAGGTATTTGATCCTGGAATGTTGATGCAATCCAGCATTTATTCTTCATCAGCCAAAACCATCCATTTTCCAGTGATTCACGGGGCAGAAAAAGTCCACCAGCTAATGCTAGTCTTTAAGAATTGTTACCTGGCTTGTCTTGCTTTATGGTGCTAATCTGGCAAGTGCTTTCCAGAGGTACTGGGACATTTCTGAAATCAGATAATTTTGCAGCCTGACCAGCATATAGAAACCAGGTGTAAGGGTTTCTTGAAATGGAATCCATGGCTGCTTTGAAGAGCTCTTTATTGAACTAGATGAAAATGTAGTAATATGAATCTCATACAGCAAAATGTTCCTAAGCCTATCTGCATTCATTGCCAAAGTGCTTAACTACATGATAGAGTTAAGGATAGATCTGAATAATGTTGCTGAAGCAGAGCCTGGCTGAGGTCTCTGATTTCACACAGGAAAGAAAAAAAGGGGAAAAAAAAGGAGGTGAACTGATGAGGAGTGAGAAAACAGGTGACAGGAATTGTGAATATCTGTATTTCCCATTAGCAAACTGTTTCCATTGGTCAAGATCTAAATTTGGATGAAACTGCAGTTCAAGGATGGATGATTGCTGGCACTACTTCATTCAAGATGTTACTGGATCTTGCTGACTGCATTAGCTCAGGATAAATCAGCAGCTCACTGATTGTATGAGAAATCAAATATGTTGTGGACTGTCAGATCAATAAGTGGTGTTTTCCTCTGTGTCAATATTGAAGATGATGTCCTAGCTTAGGGGTTTCCACAGTATGAGCAGAAGGAAATTGTGACCACTTGTGGCTTGTGATAGCTTTGGGATACAAATAAGTAGGTTATGACATTGGACAAGGCTAATGATGATAAGAACTACTACATGCACACAGTGTCTGTGTCACAGTAGATGTATGACAGGACTCATTCCTCAGTAGATGATCCCATGCCAGTGTTAGATCAATATTCAGCTCGACAAGGGTCATGTGAGGTCCTTTTTTTACCCTACAGTAAACAAAGCATTGCAAAGGGGAGCTAAACTCTGTTTGCCACACAGAACAAGTGTAATGCTTATTAATGTCAGCTGATATGCTCTCAGGAATGATAGACAGCCAGTGTCTTTAACAAGAGCCTGGAGGGAGATGCAGCTCACTTCGAACCACAGACCTGCCTGGAAGGTCAATGCTTTCTGACCCCATTCTCTACTCTTTCCTATGCATATTTGAAAACCAGTCTGTCAGGACAGTCAAACTAAGCTGAAGCATTCAGCCTAGGTAACTCAAAACTCATTGCACTTTAGATATCATCTATCTACCTGTCTGTCTTTCTATCTATCTACCTATCTATCTAATCTATCTGTCTTACCTATCTATCTTTTCTATGTATCTGTGTATATATATGTACAGAAAAAGGAGAAAGAGATTGCTCACCTGGCTGCTGGAAAACAGCAAGGTTGTTTTTATTGTTTATATTTTTTGTTGTTGTTAATTTATTTGAGTAATCTTGAAGGTTTCTTGGATTTTTGATTACCCAGGGAAAAGTTGTGTGCACAGAGCTGTTTCACATAGTGTACAGTTATGTACTGATTTTGGGTGCAAGCTATAAAAATGAGGAGGGTGTACACAGTGAGCTATGAAACCTACATTTTTCAGGGACATATTGCTCAAGAGATCAGCTAAGTATTGGGACTGAGGATTCCCTTGTTTTTGTCTACAAGGAATAGGTTGATAGCAGCCTAGCTCTCCAGAGGTCCTCTCCTTACAGCCGTTGCCATATCTGGCTTTTCAGCTGTTTTAGGTGCTAAACACTGTAATAGGAGCTGAACTTACTGTTCCAGGTTAATTACTGAACTTGAGTGAAATCTGTATTCAAGTTTGATTTGATGTTCATTTTATTACCAAGATGTGAACCTGTAATTTGATCACAGCAACATGAGTACTGTACTGTGTCCTCACTCAACCCTTCTGACATCTGACAATTTGATTTAAGATGTCTGAAGCATGGCAGTGTTGATCTCTCAATACGGGTGTTGCTTTCACTCACTAGTTCTCCTTCTTTCCAGGCACTTGCCAGCCCAAGCAAGAAGTCTTGTGAGTCTTATGAAAACAGATCAGGTAAGTTGTCTGGGACTTCTTTAAACTTAGAGCATGAATAGAAATAGGTGTTGCTTCACACAACAGATCCACTTGCAGTGACACCACGTGCATATCACACAGTTAAAGAAATTCGGACTCATTATTTTCTTTTTATTGCACAGAGAATTGATTTCAGTGCTGACTGGAAGCTCATAACAGTGCATATTGGAGCCAACGATCTGTGCAACTATTGCAAAGACCCTGTGAGTAGTGGAACTGCCTGTCTCAAACTGTGGTAACAGTGCAGAAACACCTCAAGAGAAATCATAAAGCCTTCACAGAACTCACATGAATTATATATGGGCTGCTGTATGTTTTGACAGGGGCTGTTGTTGGCAATACCCTGATATAAAAAGTTACCAGCAACAGAGTAGGGTGGTTTTGTTTTCTCTGGCTTACTCCAGGACAAGAATCACTGCTTTGGCTACTGTTTTTTGACAGTAAGCAAAAAATGGAAGAGAAGAAATGCCTCAGTCCTCTGATGTGGTAACTGCTCTGCTGCTGGCTTGGCCTCTTCAGACATCCAAGAATGGTAGTGGTAGTTCAAAGCAGTGCAACCCTACAATTGTCATCACGCCATAACTCACAGCATAGGGAGGTGCTAGGAACTGGTGAGGTGTATACATGAGGGAAGTTGCTGCAATGCTCAGTCTTATTTGAATCTTATGCTTCTCTGCATTGTGGAGAAGCCTTTAGGGCTGCCATAAGGAGATCATGGGAGTTGAGTGGGCAGGCGGCAGGGAGAGGCCACCTTTCACTGCCAGCTCTCACTCTCTTGCCTTTAATATGCTCACTTCTTATGAGCATTTTCAATGCTCCTGCAACCCCTTGTGCTTGAGAAATGTGCTTCTTCTGCAGGAGCCTTGCAAGGCATCTTTGCTGCTGCTGCCAAGTTTTATAGCTTTATTTATAGCTATGACCTTGACTAGCAATGATTTAACATAATTTTATGAGAGCTTATCAGCTGGCTGTAAGCATGCTTATGGCTGCTTGGTTTATGCTGCTCAGCATGTGTTCAGATGGGGTTCCTTCCAGCATTTTTACATGAAGGGCCCAGTGGATTTGGTTTAAATATGCTGCTACTCAACAAGGTTTATTTTGAATCCAAAATTTCACCAAGCCTCCCTATGTTTTGAATTAATTGCTATGTTTAAAATCTCCAGTCTTTAGAAAGAAGCAAGAACATTTTACTGACCACAATGCTGCAGAACAGAAAAGGAAGTGAATTAATGTGATTCTCCAGTCTCCCAACCTAAATTCCTTGTGTCTCCATTTGACAGTAATCTCTTCTGTTTCTATCAGGATCACTACTCAGCTGGGAATTACATCAAAAGGATTCAAGAAACTCTTGATATTCTGCACAAGGAGGCAAGTACTGTGAAATTATCCCAGCATTCTAGCTCACACTAAGACATGACTGACTGATGCTAGCTCTTATGTTTGTTTCATTTTGTGGGGTTTTTCTTGGATTCTGGTACCAAACATATGCTGTTAACTTCTACAAAAAAACATTTTCTTTTGTCTTGTCTATCTGCAGTAGTGAGATGCAGTCTGAAATGACAGATAGTAACACTGAGCTATGGTGTGGGAAAAGAATTAAAAGCTGAGTCAGGGCAGTTTGGTGGAAGATTTGTTGCTTTTTCATTATTTTTAAATTTTTATCCTTCCAATGGTGGAGAAAGGGAAGGGATATCAAATGGCTGGACTTTGGGGTAAAATAAATGCACTGTGGGCTGTGTAACCAGTTTCTTCTAAGCCAGTCTGACTTACTTTTCAGGTTCCAAAAGCTCTAGTGAGTCTGGTTGATGTGGCAGACATCCTCCCTCTGAGACAGTTATTTGTGGACCCTTCAGTTCAGTGCCCCACTTACTTGGCAGAGTAAGTCTTGTTTTACTTCCTTTTGTCCTGTTTGTGTTCTTATTCTGTGCTTCTCTCATAATTTGAACTGATGTTTAAAGGTAGCTGAAGCCCTGTGGACTTCCTTCCCATGCAGTGCTGGCATTGCCTTCTCTTGGCTTTGACCTGAGTGTTTTCCACATCTAGAACTGTACATAGTGTGCACCTTAAAGGCCAGGGTTAAAGTTACTGAAACAGGGTTCGTCAAGATGGGGTTGAACTGCACAAATGTTTAGATTTGCAGGCCTTTTTTTCAGGAACAATGATGTATTTGAGAAGTAGACAGGTTTTAGCTGTCTCAGAAGCTTTAGTGCAATGCATAATTTGCATTCTTTGCTGACCTTTCAGACAGAGACCAATTTTCTGTCTTGAGAATGCAAAGGGAATAGTAGATTGGAAAGGTATCAGCTCAGAAGTAAAACAGGCAGTACATTTCCAAGACCTGTTTTCTAGTTCCCCAGGGTCTCTGGTGTGCACCTCTGTCAGTCTGCAGGGCCTTTGGATGTCAGGGTGTAATCAATGAAACAAACTACCCTCTGTGCAGAGGGCACTACTTTGATATATCTGGGTGTGCAACCAAAATTACTTAAAGTAGTATCATTCATAGGAGGCAGAAAATAAGACTAAGGTTGGAAATTACAATAGCAAGGACAATAAGATGTTTTCACAAACACATGATTGTACAGATTCCCTTATTAAATCCATGTTGTCAGGGCCTTGGATGGCAAAGGGTGGCATCTGCATTATCAGATGTTTAACTCTCTCTATTCCTGTTTTCTCCTCTAATCTTTCCCACAGTTATCTGTGTAGCTGTGTTTTCACAGGAGAAGAAAACTCAGAAAATTTAACAATGGTGAGGGACGCCATCAAAGCTTACCAGGTATGACTATTAAGAGTGGTACAGTTACTTTATTTCCAGTAGAGGTGAGCTCTTGATTATCAAGCAGCGTATCATATCCGTATTTTACCCAAACTGTGAACGCAGCAGGAGCTCATTTGATGCTATCCAAACCTATCATGTGACCAAAACTAGCAGCAGAGGTCTTCAGAAAAATTATGTTTCCTAGTAGAGATTGATCGGTGGGAGTTTAGTCACCAAAACCCTGGCCCTGACAGTGTCACTGTTGTGTTCCAGCCTACTCAGCCCCTTTGCAGCATATCAGCCCTCTTTTGCCAATGTCCGTGGCTATTTAAGTTCACAAGTAAAACTTCCTTTTGATTCCAGCGCTTTCAGAAAACCCAAACAAAGAAAACAGTTATGATGCAGAGATGTTATTGAAGTATTGCTGGTGATTTTTTGTTTCTTTCAGCTTGGCATTCAGAGACTGATAGAGTCTGGCAGATATGACACTCATGAAAATTTCACAGTGGTTATCCAGCCTTTCCTCCGAAATCTGGAGATTCCTCTTGATCAGGTATGATCTGAAGGTGATTTCTGCATTTAAAGGACTAAGGATGGGTATCTTACCTATAAAGACTATATTCAAAATAGTTTCATTTTGTTCTGTGCTTTTCTTATGAGAAGTTGCTGCTTTTTGGTATAGTACGACAGATCTCTTCATATAGTGAGCAGTTCTTAGTTTTACCTATTATTCTGTCAATATCAGGTACTGTTTGGGAAAATGAGTCAAAACCTGATTTAAGAGGTTTGTTTGTGTATGTTCTTTAAAGTACATAAATATTTTTCTTTCTGAAAATACAACATGATTAATAAAAGACCAAGTTATTAAGTTACACTTCTTAAAGCAATGTAACTGCTTTGCTCAGTGGAGACTATGGCATTAGCTCCCCTTTATGCCACATAACTCGTTTTTCTGTGTCTGACAGAAAGGGAACTTTACCTATGTTCTCGTGGAAGTAGTTCTGTGTAGTTCATATGTATATTTCAGTTCCTTGAATGGCAAGTTCCAGTAAGCTGTAAATCTGGGAAAAGACTCAAACTTTCCCTAAAGCTGAAACTGTTTTCATATGTGCCTGGAGCTAAGAGGAGATGGAGCAGGATATTGAGCAGGGAATACTCTGGCATAATTCAACTGGACTGATTCTGAAAATGTTCCCAATAGCTGGTGAAAGTTTGAAAAGTCAAGATGCTGCTACGGACAAATTTGGAAAAGGGGCTGAAAGCTTTGTTTTGTTTGTTTGTGCATGAACCTGGTGCTCATGAAAAGTCATCACTAGGGATTATGGTACTGAGGGTAGGGAACACAGAAATAAAAACAAAAGAAGCAAAATTTTTCTGAAATTTTTTTTTTTGTAGTCTCACAAGCATTAGTTCGGATTTTAAGAAGTTCAGGATGCTCTTTTAATACCTTATCTCACACAACATTCAGATATTCTTGAACTGAAAACTCTGTCTCTAAACATGGCAAAAAGTATGATGCAAATATTGGTAGTAGTCCTCTAAAAAGCAAGGCCAACCACACTGAAACAAAACCTGCTCAAGTTTTGAGGAAGAACTGCTCTGATCAAAAAAAGTTTGAGTCTGGTCAAAAGTTGTTTGAGTCATGTGTGACCTTAATCTCAGTATTCATGTGACAGACAAGATACTTAAATTTTCAAACTCCATTTCCTTCAGATTCTCTAGTATCTGTATTAACCCTGTGTTAAAGTACAGCTTTGTTCAGAAAGGAAACTGCTCTGGTGTGCTTGGTCAGCCTGGCTGCCTTCCATCAAACACTTACTTGCTTCTTGATCCTTTCAAAACTCACAGCTGTGCAGAAGGTACTGCAGAGCACCATGTTGCTTGTGGTTCCAGTTCTAATGACATCTGCAGTCAGGGAGAGGAACTCATCCTTATTGCAGAACCTGAAGAGGAGATATACCTCTAACTGAAAATGGTGGTTTTGCTGCTTCTGGATGGATCTGTCCATGGAGGCACATAATTATCCCTAGCTAAGTGTTTCTGGTAGTTCATGGGTCTGCTGAAGTACAGTGTGTATTGCCAGATAATCAGGAGCCTTTCTGCAATGGAGCAGGGAGAACAAATAACATAAATCTCTCTTTTCTGGTTCTGATTTGGCCTCACCAGCTCCAAATTGGAAGTGTGAGGATTTTTCTACACTCAGGTGTCCTTTATGCTTTTATTTGTAGGGTGGGAATCCAGATGTCTCCTACTTTTCACCTGACTGCTTCCATCCCAGCCAGAAAGGCCACTCTCAACTTGCCAGGGCTCTGTGGAATGCTGTGGTAAGGTGACAGGCTCTGCGTATAATGAGATCTTCACCTAGACCTGACTACCATTAAAATATCTCTGTCATAAGCATTGCAGTTGAGGCCTGAATAATGCTGGACCTTGTGCTTGTCTCTCCTGAACTAGTTAAATACTCTCTGGCTTTGGCACTGCTCTCTGCCTAGAATCTCTCGGTTCTTAAAGCGTATGGCGAAGAGAGGGGTGCTGCAAGTGCATGATCACAGTCATTTTGTGACTTCAGCTGAGCAACTTCAAGTCTTCATCCATTTTTATGCAAGGCAGGATAGCATTTAATAAGGATGATGTTTCTATGGGCTGCTATGGGAAACCACCAAATAAAGAATTGTAACTGCATCTGTCAATTTAAAACTGATTACTTAGAAGTTTGTTTTAAATCCGTGTGTTGTTAATGTCTGATTGGGAATTAAAGTAGCTTTAATTCAGTTCAGTTTTACTACTTTTGGAAATGAGTTAAGCTCAATAAAGATGAGTCACTAAAGATTGCTTAAGCAAGCCCATTTTACTTAGCACTGTAGTGCAGGAATACCCAGCAGTCAGAGGCAGTATCTTGGATCCTGAATAGTAACTTCCAAATACTTTGGGGTAATATTTTAACAGCTGACATGATTGCTTACAATCATCAAGCAGTACCTCTAATTAGATTTGGTATTATCTTCTACACATAAACAACCTTTTGTTGGAGATGCCATCATGCAGCTTAGCTATAAAAAATTGAGGGACTCTTAATGTCTTTTATGCAAGAGAAGAAAGTTTATGACCTTGCCTTCTGGCAAAATTCCAAGGTACTTCATGTGCCTGCCAAAATCCTCCAGGAGTTTAAACTGATCCAATGTAGCTTTCCACTTCCCATTTTAAGCTTCTCTCTAGAGCTGCTCTTTTGTTGTGCGGTTGCCATGTTCTTTATGAGAAATAGATGCATTTCAGCCTTGGCTGTAAATCAAGGTCTGTAAATACAGGCATCTTTATATAGGTTTGAAAGGTATATTTATGTTGGAGTTTTTAAAATTAGAGTTGTTTTACAAATTTAAGATGAGCTGACATGGTTAAAAAAATAGGTTCTTTTGTCTTTGTTTCTAGTTACAGCCTGTAGGCCAGAAAGCTGACTCATTTGATTTCTCAGCTGACATCGTCCTTGGCTGTCCAGCTCAGGTAAACATACCCACAGTTTGGAAGTTGGCTATCAGGAGGCTGTACTGCTTGTGCTTGCTGCAGAGAGCAGGGATTTGGTATATCTGGAATAAGTTTACTTAAAGCTTTGTTTTCTGTTTACCTCTGAGCAAGCAGGTGTTCTCATATACATGCGCTGGTGTCCTGTGGCCATTTTGCTGTGCCATGAATACTGGTTGGCAACATGCTGATTTGTGTGTTTGCAGTTGGAGCAGAGGTTGTTTTTTATTGTTTATGAAGTACAGAGGCAGCTCAAGCAGCAAACAACAGAATATGCTGCATCAACTTTCCCATCAGAATCAATGAGGTTTGGGCACCACAGCAGCTTTGAAAACCCAGAATCTGTCATCTCTTGGATTAGTGGCAGGTTGGTTTTCCTGGCCTGATCCATAAGAGGAATACTTCAGACTCTTTGGAAGCTGCTTCTGCAGTTACAAAACAAGCTGCTGAACTTGCAGGACAGTTGCTAGGTACCAGCACGTGGAAATGACTGCTGCAGGCAGCAGTAATTGGCTCCCTTTCTTCAGCAGTTTCAACAAGAAGGCCGAAGAACTGAACAGATCAGGGAGCTGGGTTCTGAGTTCTCTTAATTCTGGAGACAGGCATTCAAGTTGTACAAAAGGCTTTTGTCCACATTGTGTCCATCCTGTCAGATGAGCAAAATCTGCTGAGTTATTAACCAGCATATTTCAGAAGTCCTCAGATTTGCTCAAATTGATCCTACTTCATTTACCCAGCATTCTTTCAAAGTAGCTTAAATGAACTCAGCAACTTCTACAGTGCCAAATAACGTGGATTTTATACTTCTTTCCCTTCCTTCACTCTTATTCAAACATGTTGCTTTTCAGAAGTAGGCAAAGTTTTATATCCCTTGAAAAGGTACATGGCCATTTTTTTGCAGAAATGGTAAGCCTTTAGTAAGCCTAAGTGCTATGAGGAGGTCATTGATGGAAGTGCCAGTAGCCATGGAAAAGTATTTGTTTTGAGGCAACCTTAAGTACAATAAAAGCCTGCCTTCTAATTTTAGTGCTTTTTAAGACTTCCTTATGCAGATGCTGGAGTTTCTCTTGATTGAGGTAAATGAGACTCCAGGTGAATTTTTTTAGCCTATATGAAGTGCATGTCTTCCTGAATGCATGCTGCATTAGTACAGGGCAAAAATAACAATGAAATTTCTACAGCCTCCCTTGGAGGGAAGAATGATCTTTTCAGTAAGCAATCTTTCACCTCCCTGCTGCTGACACAGGTGATCTGCCCAGGTTTGTCTAGAATCTACATCAGTGCCTTTTGAAAGGACTAAACATCTAATAAAGTCTAATTTGGAATGTTAGCAGCGGAAAATCTTAAACTGCAATTGGCATCTGGCATATATAATTTTGTTATAAGGTACTAAACAAAAATTTTATGAGTTTTAAAGAAGGAACATAGTTTCAAAGTCCGGATTCCAATTTTATAGTTTAGGCAATTATTTTCTTGGTTATATGATACCTTGATATGACTTGATATGGTTTGTACCATGTGCTTATTGCCGAGTTTCTTTTATTTTTCTCATTTTGTTTCCTCTTTCTCCAGAACAGTCCCTTCCTGGGAACATACAGGAATAGCAACCACACACCTGTGGAGCCCACTAGAGAGCCAATAGAGGTAATTGTTTCACCTTTTGCTGCATTTCAGGCAAACTATGCAAAGCTGCATGTTTTCTCTTAACATCATCCTGAATTTATAGATTACATAAGCTATTACCAGTTTTTGGAAAGAGAATTCTGTCTTGCATTGCACTTTTCATTGAGTAAACAAATGTTTTCCTAAAAGCCAAACAAAATTAAT
This sequence comes from Phainopepla nitens, assembly GCA_013400175.1. Taxonomy (NCBI): domain Eukaryota; kingdom Metazoa; phylum Chordata; class Aves; order Passeriformes; family Bombycillidae; genus Phainopepla; species Phainopepla nitens. Next base: position 91,305 of record VXBQ01000020.1, read on the forward strand.
TATATTACTGGTGTGATTGTATCAAAACTGTAACCAAAGTAAGTAACCTAGAATGCGTAATTAACTCAGATAGCAAGTTCCTCACAGTATAGAGAAGCTATCTTAGAATCCTGAGCCCCAAATAATCTGAGGAAGGTTTAGATATTCTGCTCTGGAGGCACGGTTCTTCCTTACACTCAAGTAAACTTAACCTGTAGAGGGCAGTCACCTTTACATATTGGATGTGTGACCCTATACAAAGGTGATAGGAATCCCATTTTCAAAGGGACTTAATTTCCACCATGAGTGAGCAACTATCATGAGGCATGTTAAATAAAGTGCAGAAACAGATATTGTGTGTAGGACTTGAAGAAACGGACCAGGTATTTGTTTGGCAGTCAAAATGGACTGGGCTAGTTTGGCATACTGGGGGTGCTCATGACTAACCCAATCATCAAAATCTTTGTGTGCCATGAGGGTCACAAAAACCAGCAGTTATTGTCTTAGCAAGTCATAGTTTGCAGGACTGAAATGGGATTTTTATCTGTAGAGCTAGAGTTATATTTTTAATAAGTAGCTCTTGAACTTCCACTGAATCTCAACAGCAACAGCTTTTGAAGTGATAAAGGAAAGAAGTAGAGAGAGGGTAAAGCAACACTTTCTGATCTAAAAATAAGCCTATCTGTCCTTTCTGGCCTCTGCAACCAGACTTTAGTGGTTGACAGTGGAGCCTTTTACAACTTTGTTTTACAAGAACACATGAATTTGTCATGATGTTTTTTAACAGCAGCCATGCTTTCTGAAGACCATTTGTTCGTGTAGTTTTACTCTGGTAGGATTGTGCAGTCACAGAATAATCGAGGTTGGAAGGGACCTCAGGACATCCCTAGCCTGACCACCTGCAGGGCTGGCCCTTTGATCAGTGTGCACAGTTGTCATTGCTCTTGCAAGGGCTGCCCACTGTAACAATTTTAGTTTTTCCCTTGTTGCCTTCTTGGCTAATATGGTTGCTTGTTACCAAAAAGCAGGGGAAGATATTCATCAGCTAACTCGGCTGGTGAACTAAGGAGTTGGGCAATGTGTGTTTGATTCAATATCTTCAATTAGTGGAATTAAACAATAACTATTATGTCATCTAAAAATGTATGGTAAAGTGCAATTATTTAGAGCCTGACACTTTACTGGAACTTTTAAAGCTTTGAAGTTTTTTCAAATTTTATATTCAGTAAAAGGAAGCCATTTTTGAATGTTTCTAGGGAAAGAATAGGTTCCTGGCAAGGTACGTGGGGAACAATAATATAATAATAGAATATATAAGGTTGTTTCAATGCTTGACCACTCTTTCAGTGAAGAAATCTTTTCTAGTATTCAACCTGAACCTTCCCTGATGCAACTTGAGTCCATTTCCCCTTGTTCCTTCACTGGTTGCCTGGGAGAAGAGACAGACTCCCTGCCTTGTCACACTTCTTTTGCACAGTGGTAGAGTGATAAGGTCACCCCAGAGCCTCCTTTTCTCCAGACTAAACAACCCCAGTTCCCTCGGCTGCTCTTCATAGGACTTATGTTCAAACCATTTACCAGCTAATTAATATTATTATATTAATAATATAATACATTAATATAACATGATAACTTTACAGGGGATTTTCTTATTGATTTTTATTTGCTTTTACATCTGATATCTTTTGAGACAGAGCAAGACTTCAGATCTGGAGACCCTGCCTTGTAGGTCATGAACAAAATTTCTAGGCAGTGGAGAAGGAAAAAATAATCATCCTTATGGAACTTTGTCACAAGCAGTATTTCAAGACGAAATGTTTTGCCTTTGGAAAAGTTTTATGCTTTGGCTAGAAAATGTCACCAGAAGTAATTATTGTTTGGATAGTATTCCACCAAGAGGTGTAAAAGACTGTTGAGCTACACAGGCACCAAACTAGGATCTATGTATAACTTAGTTTTGCCCTTCACTGTACAACTAAACCATATATGAATTCCACATTATCTTTTAGCTACAAGATTAAATAATTTTGTAACTTCTCCTTTCAGAACTGGGGTAGTGAACTGTCGTGTCCTGATCATACTCCATCTAGTCGTGTCCCAACATCAGGTGAGAAAGAACACCTAACCTAAAATCACACATAGGAAAAATTCATCTTTTATTTCTAAAAAGCAGTAAGATGTTGAAATTGCACATCCTAGAAGGAAAGTAAACAATAGAAGCTGATATATTTAACAGCAAAGAGAAGAAGTCTGTCTTGCCATTCACAGTAAGTTCTGCATGACAGCAGGTATGTCTCTGTGGATAGATGTGATCATATTTATTGTGTGCATGTATCATATTCATCATACAGCAACATGGCAGATTAAAATTGCCCAGGAGGGTTAATGACTTAACAAGTTGGAATGTGCTCTGATAAGCAGTGCAGTGCAAATGCTGTGTGTAGTTTGAAGATTGTACAGGGAGATTTTTAATAGAAAATATTGATCTATGACCCAAACCTGTAAGCCAGTTAAAAGAGATTGAATGTATGCATCTGTAAACATATCTAGTCTGTTTTCATTTTTTTTTATCTAAGCTGTTTTGAGTTCCATTTCTTTCCATGTTAGTGTAATACACTGTTGCAAGCACCGGCCAGAAGTTACGCATTTTGCCTAGGTGACACACAGAACCTGAGGCGTTTTCTACCATAAAAGTCTGCAAAAAGCTAACAGATTGGAACCTAAGACTTGCATGTTTGTTCTATTAACCAGTATTTTGTCAGTAGTCAGTAATCCAGCTTTTATTCTCCGCTACTTTTTAGTACATGAGCTACGGCCTGCTGACATCAAAGCCATAGGAGCACTTGGAGATTCCCTGACTGTGAGTACTGCTGTATTCCCATGTTTGGAATGAGAAGAGCAGTTGTGGATTTCCACCCAGATGTTGTCATGTCAGGCATCATCAGATAGAAAGCAAATTGCTTTGGCCTGGCAAAGCAAAACTCACCTACCTGGTTCCCTTTGCGAAGAAATAGCCTGAAGGGGATATGAGTGACACTGGCAATTGTGTAATCCAGTAATGAATAGTTAAGGCCAGGACAGAAATGGGATGCCATTCCCTGTTGCATACAGTTTATTCAAGGGTTTTTGAAAAGGGAAATGGCTGTCTTATAGAATAGTCTCTTCTGACATGAAAAAAAAGAAGTGAAAGCAGTTGATATTTTTGATGCAAGAAGATATTTTGCTGAAAACTCCCATGGCAATAATTGATTGTAAAATGAATTGCTTCCCACTTGAGATAATTCTCATACTTCTATATTTCAGAGTTTTACTATCAGATTTTGCTCCCTGGGTTAGATGTGTTCCAGTTAAAGCTCTGATGTATTTCAAGTACTAAGAAATGGAGGTTTAAAACAAAAAGTAGCACCAAAAAAAAAAAAAAAGAAAGAAGTAAACAGGCCCCACAGAAGACTAGCAGGGAATACTGCAGATCTGCACTAAAGTTTTCTGAGGAAAAGTTCTAGAATTACACAGCCCTACAGAAATTGTTCTGGCATCAGATGAAAGCAAACATTTGCGTCAACAGTTCCCATGAATTTTAACTCCTGAACTAAACCAGTGCTCATTCTAGCAGCTTCTGTTCCTGTTGAGTTCAGAGGGACTTGAAGGGTCTGAAGCCCTTAAATGATCAGGCTTATCTCACAGGCAGATGTGCATTATGCATCATGCACCTTCTCATTAGCTCTGAAACTGATTTTGCTTGACCTGATGTAATCTTGTCTTTCCTCCTGCTGCAAAGCTTTGAGCTTTTCTTAGAACAAATCAGTAAAGCACTACAAGTCTCCCTCCTATCCATTGTCATGACTCTTAAAATTAATTGCTTTATTTCCTTCCCCACATCAAATGCTAGGTACGTGCACGAGCACATATCTCTTAATTTAAAAACATTAGTTCTTTTAATACATGAAATATCTCAGAAAGCCCTAGTCATAGGGACCAGATTATGTTTGTTGAGGTCTCTGTCTCAAGAGCTGAGCAAGGCAGGTTCTCATAATGCCATTATTCATGCAGTTCCTGCCAGTTGCCACTGCCAGAGCAAGGTATGTTTGGGGGTTTTATTAGGTGATTTATTTTGAGAGGCCAGAAAACCTGGCAGAGTATTTGCCACACCTGTACACATACTCACACCTCCCACAGCAGCCATGTGCACTTCATAGGGCATAACCTCCTTGGCACAGAGGGACTGCAGCAGCAAAGTCCACCAAGGCGTGCACTGTACTCCTGGTACTCCTCACAAGATCCTGGGTGCAAGTCACCTCAGTTAGTGCCTTAGTTTTTTGAAGAATACAAAAGTAGGTGAGACCACTAAAGAAACTGTAAAGCTGCAGAAGAACCCCTTCCCATGTTTGCTGCCCTGAGTGTAAATCAAGGGGGCTGACCTTGCTAGAGGTCTGTCCCCATCCTGTGAGCTACTCAAATTCAGCACAAAGGTCTTTGTTCTGATGGTGTTTATTTAATTTTGAAGGATATGAAAGTTCACAGTGCAGTAAGGAAGGCTGTCTTAATCTAGATACAGTTGGAGATTAATGAATCATTGAGCTATTTAGTCATGTCAGTGGTTAGAATTCATCTGTCTGACTTCTCTAGCACCAATGCACAGTGAAAGCAATAGACACACCAACATGCTTATCTAAACTGGCAAAAAAAATTCCTGTCTACACCTCATCAAGTCTGTGTGTTAAGTAGCAGACTGGATCCAGGAGAGGAAAAATTGATTGTACACAAAAGATTTGTTTTCTTGGCAGATTAAAAAGAAACTCCTCTGATTTATGTACAGCTAAAACTGGATGGGGATTTTTCATCAGTATTTGGGGCTTTTTTCCTGGATTTAAGTCTCTCAAAATCATCTTTCTTCAGGAAATGCCAGGATGAAGCATTTTCCATCAAAAAAAATCCAAACAAATACAAAGCCGTTGATGTTAATTTGGGTCCCATTAGATTGCTAAAACAGTACGAGTTGCAGCTTTAGTCTTATACTAAATATAAGTCTTGTACTTGACCTTACAATCTGCTGTCCTCTGGCTGGATTATATCTCCTTTGATGCTCCATGGTCTATTATCAAGATGAGTTCCTCTTGCATATGAGGAGAAGCATAGAAAATTGAAGTATGGGAGATGCAGGGCTGCCACAGGCCAGTGCATGGTGGTGAATAAGGACATGGACCACTTATGCTAAAACTGGGATATTGCAAAGGCTTTGCTGGATGCAGAGTGGCATTACCAGAATTCTTCAGCACTTTCAAAACATGATGTCTATCCTACCTAAATTCGTAGGGCTTTTTTTTCTTTTAGTATTTTATCAGTTGTGATTTCCATCTTTTCCAGACTGCAGAAGGAGCCAAAGTACCAGACCTACAAACAGACTGGAAAGGACTTTCCTGGAGGTGAGTGAAAATGCTCTTTTTTTTTTTTTCCTCTGCTTTTGTCCACACAGTTAAAAGTGTGGGTCACCTGGTTGTGTAGTTACATCTTTGTATATGTAAATTCAAGGGAAGGATGCCAACAGCAAGTATTGCTTGGTAAGGATTGGAGGAGTCAGGACTAGAAAAATAAGTGATTCCTGTGGGGAAGTAGGGTGGGTGAGTTGTGTTTGTTTTTGTGGGCTTTTTCTTGCTTCTTTTTTTCTTTTCTTTTCTTTCTTTTTTTTTGTGTGTGTGTGTATGTTAACCTGACCTGATTGCTACAAGCATGATCCTGTGTCACAGTACCTTTTAGCCTTTTGCTAGTCTCTCTGGAGCTTATTCAAAATGTTGCTGTGGCTGTCTACTGCAGTGTCTAACGCTAGAAGGTCTGAGTGAGTATGGATTGGCATGAACATGGCGAGATCACTGCATACATACTCACTGAAGATGTTCCAAACACCTTTGCTATTGCAAAGTGGGCAAACAATGCACGTCAGAGGATGTGAAGCTCAACATTCCATGCTAGAGTGGAAGGAAACTGCCTGCTCCCTATGGGCAGAGTATGGTTGTAAGTGTGTGCATGTATATATTGTCCTCTCTGCTCTTCCTGCATCCTTTTACATGTGTCTGCAGGCATGGGTATTTTCAGGAGGGGCTGCCACACGTGGTGTAAGAGTGTACTGGCTCTGCACACAGATGAGTTTTGAATGGTAGAGGCAGAGGCTCTATGTAATCAGCATTGCAGAATTAAAAATAGGTAGTTAATGAATATTTAATGTAGTCTCTCCTATGCATAACTGCACACAAATGTAGTTTCAGCAAGGTAACGTGGACTAATTTTAGTGAGGAAATATGCCTTTCTGTGATAGGTATCCCAGCACGTCCATATGAAAAATCAGTTTTCCCAATATGGTCTGTTCCCAGCCTGAAGGCATAGCTTCTATCTTAGTGCTGCCCTGCTTTATTTAATGTGAGTTATCCTTTTACTACTTTCCCTGAATTCCTGTGGTTTATCTCCTTAGTCCTGTTTGAAGCAAGTTTTTTTTTGGGGCGGGGGGAGAGAGTGGTTGTTTTTTCCCTTTTGGGCTGCTACAACAACATATGGTGACAATAAGGCAGATGGCTGCAGGATTAACCCTACTGGGTGATTTTGTTCTTTCCCTTTGTAGCATTGGAGGGGATGAGACTCTGGAGATCCAGGCTACTTTACCTAGTGAGTATCCTAGAAAAGTAAAAGTTGGGTATTATACTGAAAGTCGTTTAAGTATGCTAGGATACATCTGGAAATGGTCATTCTTTCCTTGAAAACAGTGAGGATGTCCATCTGTTGTGGATATAAGCAGTTCATGTGAGTGAGAGCTGAAATCCAGACTAACTTGACTAGCTGTGAAGTTGATTCAGCCCCTCCACATCACAGGACCTGCATGTGATTGTATCCTCCTTTTGACCAAAAGAATTAGGAATAAATGTGCTGAAGGTGACAGAAGTTCATGGCAGACCTGTTCCTCCCTTATTTTGTTTTGTGCTTTCTAGTGGCTGACTGTGATGTCTGTGGACAAATGAAGGGTTATGAAACAATTAGCAGTCCATCTAGCCAGGATTGTTCACAAAGCTACTATTCTTCCTGATGATTTCAAGTTGCCACATAGCAGTGGAACAAAAAATCTAAAAGTACTATAAATTTTTGCCCTACTGTTCTGTGTAATTGGGCCTGTAGTTGCCATAGAGACCATTAAGTGGCCAATGTGACAATGAATTGGAAGGCACTTGGTTTACAATGGCTGCTCTATTTGTATGTGATCCATGCTGTGGAGCAGTTTGACAATACCTGACATTGTTAGTAATAAAATCTGATGTGCTTTGCCTTGTACCAGGCATATCAAAGAAAAATAGAAGGCGCAATTCATTTATGCATTATAAATGAGATTCTGTAAAGAGGTTTCAGACAGCATTACAGACACAGTAACAGTAACAGTTTTCAGACATGATGCTTCCCCACTGAAAGTTTCAGTGGAATCTAGAAAAATGAAAAAAATTCACTTCTCTGCCACAAGTATTATTATCTAGCTGGAGGAGTGAGAGGTAGAGGGCCATATTCAGGGCATCTGCTTCTGGTATGTGGAAGAAAGCAACCACAAATACTCTGACACTTAAATTCAAGACTGGTGATTTGCCCACAATCCACCTATGCATCTCCTGGGCCACCAGGCCTGATTCCTCAGGCCCATGGAGAGAAATAATTGCAGTGATGAAATTTGGACACTAACTAGAATCTTCAAAGCAGGTGTGTTTCCAGCTCCTGTAAAGTCACAGTGAATGAGGGGAAAACACAAATCTATATTCTCACCACTCAACTGGCTCCTGCTTCTGCAGGGAGGCAATGCTGCTGGTTGTACTGTGAATGGTTAAACACTGTGGTTTTTCTTTTTAAGACATCTTGAAGAAATTCAATCCGAGCCTCTTTGGCTTCTCCACTGGCACTTCTAAGGAAACAGCTGGATTCAACGTTGCAGAGAGAAATGCCACAGCAAGGTAAGGACAATCCCAAATGAGAAAAGCAAAGGAGTGAGAAGTGATGGACTGGCAGGTTACCTTTGCGATGCATGTCAAGGTCGAGGTGAAGCTGTTGACCTGCTGGTACTCAGCATCTCTCTGTGATCTGATGCTTTTAATTGTGAGTTTCAAGGTTTTATTTTTTTAATTCAATTTGGTATTTGGGGGATTTATTTGTTACTTTTTTCTAAAGTAGACACAAGCTTCCTTTGTTTATTTGATTTCTGCCCATAATTTTTGAGCAAATGCCTCAGTTATGCTTCTAATTCAACCAGTACCTTTTCCTTCCCAGTCTTCAGTGTACAGGTCCCTAATTCACTGTCAGACCATATCTGTAATGAGGAAAAAATATCTGTGAGCATATCTTTTATTCCTTGATTTCTAGAGAGAATGTGCCTGAAACTAACAAATAGAAGCCCATTGCTATCCTAATAGCATTAAAAGTTATCCCTGTTTGCAGTGCAAAGGAAAAAAAAAGCAGCTGGGAAATAACTCCTTTCTCCTCCTGAAGAAAAAGTCTACTAGTCTGTTAACTCAAACATGTAAGAATTTGTATGGCTTACACTGTGCCTGCTCCATGAATACTCTCAGAATTTGTTTCCAAAGCTTTTTGTGACACCTTTAACAACCGTTAAATCTATTGCAAGAGAGATTTAGGATAACTGTCAAAGCCTGTATAGCTACTAAATATTTCATAGGTTCCCTGAGGAAAGCTGATTCAGCATGATCAATATAGTTCTAGGAAGCCAAACAATGTGACTGCGTTTGTGTAGTTGCTGGAGAAAAGCAGGGCTTATTAGCTCAAGCACAGTCTTTTTCCAGTGTGTCAGGAGCTCATTTCCAGCTGGTGTCTCAGCATGGTTTGTGCTTTGGCCCGTGGATATTGCATCCTGTCCAGAGCTGGACTGGGACTCTCAAGCCTGGCAGTCCCACAAGATAAGCACTCTCTTCCAGCCATAAGACAAGCCATAGGAATTTAAGGCCGGATCAGGAAGGCTGGTTAGGTGCCCAGCTTCTGTGTCAGCACCAAACTCCCCCACTAGATTTTTGAAGCGAGTTATGCAACTCAATGTCTCTGTGCATCTGGGCATTAGTGTTTTTTTTCCCAAACAAAACGCACTGAGGCCAACTCTGAGATGGGAAGAACTTATACCAGTTGCCTGCCACTTGGCAGCCATCCCAGCTGAAGCCTTTTCAGATCAGATTATTCACTTGTGCAACTTGGTCCTTCAGTCTTGGCTCAGCCTTTTGAGGCATCACTTTCCTTATACTGATTTCTGCTGATCTTGAGATCCCCTGCAATGGGGAGTGGGGATCAAGAAGGTGATGTGCTTTTAGAGCACACATCTAAAGTCTTGTGTTCTTTCTCCTAGTGATATGCCAGCCCAAGCACGTGCATTGGTGGAGCTGATGAGAAGCAGTTCGGTGAGTGGGATTTGGGCCACACCTCGGTGCTGCGGTGGTCTCTGGGAGATGGCTGTAATTAATGGGATGCTTGAGTCATGAAGAGTGCTTTACTGATGGAAGAAAAGTCCTTGTCTGTGCTGTGCTTTCCAAGATGAATGTGCCAGATGAATTACCCATAATGTAGAGTGCAGCCAGGAAATGTAAAAATGGTAGTGAGGAAGAGGAGAAATCGAAGGCTCCGGTGAGATCACAGGATTGCTTTGTTGAGCAGCAGCCTTCAAAGTGAAAGTCATAAAGGCTGAGTGTAAAATGGCTGAAGCAGGTTCCTGCAGACCAGCATGAGTCACAATATCCACAATACTGGGAAGAGAGACTACTGAAGTTTTTGCAAGATAAAAAGCCCTCTCAGAGTCTGGTTTTGAGCAGCCAAATAATTAATCAGTGACCAGAAACCTCAGGACTGGATGAATCTCTGTCACACCATAATCTTTTAGAGAATTAGTAGGGGATCTAGCACTGTGGACCAGTCTGCTCTGCCAACTCCAGTGAAGGCTACAAAGGGCATCAAAAGCAGGGAGGGGAGGAAATCTGAGAAACCCAAGGCTGCCCTGCTCTGAGTGTTGGCTGAATTTGAGTGGATGACTGGATGTGAGCTGTTGGTTCAGGAAGAGCATTCCCTCTAAGGGAATGGGAGTGCCTGGTGCTCCTTGGCTCAGACTGAATGGGAAAGGAAGGCACTGAATAAGCAGGATTTGTCAAAGCATGTGGCTCTCCATGCCAGAACTCTTGATGGATGCTGCATGCTCACCCCACTGTCAGTTGCTCTGCATTGCCAATTGTTCGGCAGAGTGAAGGGAGCTGGCATGGCTTTTCAATAGAATAGAAGAGGAGAGGCTGTCATGCTTTGTTTTATTCACAGCTTTTTATGCATTTTTTTTTAAAGGGAGAGGAGTGTGTCCCTGCCATAACATTGCCTCTTCATTAAAGTCTTTCTGAGCAAATTGCTGGTTAAAGAGGAGAATGCAGACCTGTGGGTGATTCCCAGGCCCTCCCTCTATTTGTGGGGTCCTTTCGCAGATGTTTGTTATGTAAATGCACTACACTAAAAATAGTTGCCTTTGATTTCTTTCTTTGTACTGAATGTTACAAAATGTTTTGATGCGATCCAGCTCTCAGCAGCGCCTATTGTTAGCCCGTGGTGACGTGGATGCTGCAGCTGCCCTTATATGAGCTCAGTGAAGTCACCAGCCTCCTGGACTCTTCTATTTTAATCCAGCTGTCTGTTCCCTGGGGCACCCCTTGCCCCTCCTGGCCACGGGGTAATTCTTGCCCAGCTGGCAGGGATTCCCAGCAGCTCCAGTTCCACAGCTCCATGAGTCACTCCAGCCTCCACTCTCACATGGCTTTATCCCCACGCTGCCTGCAGTGTGCAGCCATGGCTGGCGAATCTCTCCTGTCCATCCCTGTTCTGAAGCTGACATTCATTTAGGGATGCTTGCTGGCACAGACACATTTCCGTGCTTGGTTACCCTGACAGAGCTTGTCTGCTGAATGGAATTTCCTTACAGAAGCCAAGGTGAATTGCAGGAGACTAGCAAACAGTTCAGATTTTGCCCCTGGAGAGATGCTTTTCTTTTGCCATCCTAGCTCAGCATACCTCCTTTGTTCTGCCCTGCCGTGTGTGCCCCATTTAGCCCCATTTGTGAATGTTACCTCTGCATGCCTAAGCAATGGATGCTGCAATCTGTTTATTTTATGTGCCACTAGAAAATTAACTTCAAGGAAGACTGGAAGCTGATTACCATCTTTGTTGGAAGCACCGACCTATGCCAGTACTGCTTGGACAAGGTTTGTATCTCTGAACTAGGCATGCTCATCCAGGTAATTGGCAGGTGACCAGCCCTGGAAACATAGCCTTTCTCTCTCATTTCTCTCTCTCAGGGAGCCAAAGTTCCTCTTTGTTTGAAAAGCACTTAGAAGTCCTGCCTCTTTGATCTGTATTGTATCAGAAACAAGGGCACAGCTTTTAAAACAGGGCAGTGCAGCTCTGGAGAAATGCATTATTTAAGTACTAGGAACCTGCTCATATTGAACAAAACACGAAGATTAGAGAAGAGCTCTCCCTGCCTAACTGGACAAAGTAATCAGTGTGGTGTCTCAGGCATGTTAGGTACACAAGTGAAATCTTCTGGAAAACACCTCCACATAATAATTAACTGAGGATGCCCAGTTCTTGCTTCAGAATGACACCCAAAATAATAGCATCAATTTAGAGTGAAAAATATATCTTTTCTTTAGCTGTCAGTGGTCATCCCCTCTGAAACTGTTCATGTGGTACAGACAGGGGGTCTGCACCCAAGCCTCTTGAAATGACCAGCCACTGTTCTCTATTTTGCTCTTTCCTTTACAGGCTGCCGCCTGGAGCCTTTATCCCCACAGCTACAAATCTGTAACTACAGTCACAAAGTTGTTTTGCTTACAGGCTTTGTGGGGCCTGACTGCCTTCATATCAGTTTCTCCAGATGGGCAGTTTGAAAAAAAAAGATATTGTTCTGTTCATAAGGCAATCCAGTCTGCTCTGGGTCCCACAAAAGACAACCCAAAATCCAAAAATGTGATCAATATATTCATAATCAGGGAAAGGCTCTGCCAAGATACATCAGGATTTTCTCCAGAGATTAGAGGAATATATTAATAGCATAAAAACACAAGCACTAGATAACATCTGTACATGGGCCAGCACACTTCTTGATCTGGAAATATATCTACCAACAAAAGAAAAAAGGCGCATCAAGTTGGTATATGTTCTCATGGATCACCTTTTTGGTTCCTGAAAAAGACTGACTTTTTTTTCTTTTTTCTTTTTTTTTTATTTTAACAGGAAACCTATTCAGTGCAAAAGTATGTAAAGCACCTTCAGGACACTCTGGATATTTTCTATAAGGAGGTAAGCTTTTAAGATAACCTGGCAAGCTATGTTCCTGGCAAGTACACTGATGTTTTTCTCACCTCTGATAGACTGTCAGTGATTATGTTTCATACAAGGTCATCTTTCAAATAGCTGGAGTCAGACTGTTCTTCAGTACTGCATTTCAATGACCACTAGCTAATGCCCTGAGAAAGAGGGCTGCAGTTTCAGAAAAACTGTGAGTTTGACAATATTTATGCTGTGGACCAAACATACCATGACCCTACAGCCAGTTTTTGTGGCTAAACCAACTATGAACAGTTTCATTTACCCTAGAGCAAATGGAAATGTCCCAGGGAGTGAAGCAGCACTTTGGCAAGTTTGTATTAGCTGCTGGAATTTTTTTGGCTGCCATCCACTGTATGTCTCCCTCCCCCTCCTTATATACATCATCCTTGCACATGCCATCGGCTGCAGTCAGTGCAGTCTGCACTGACTCCCTGACCTACGGAGGGCACTTCTCGCTCTTTGTAGTGGTATCATGTTCTGTTATTTGTAACATGTCTGTATGTCTGGTTATTATAATCCTCGTAGCTCCCAAGAGTCTTTATCAACATGGTGGAGATCCTAGAGCTCTCTGGACTGCGTCAAATCACAGCAAGCTCTTCAGAGTGTGCTTTGACAGCAAAGTAAGTGAGCAAAACAGCTCCTTGCCTATAAAGGGACTTTTTTTTTGGCTCAGTCTGAATTTCTACAGGAGGACATCCACACTCAGCTTTCAAATCTATTTGCATTACTGCTTTTACCTGATGCACGAGTTCCCATCAACTTTCTGTTACTCCTTGCAATACTTCAGCTAAAAGGCATGCACCTGTAGATAGCAGAGTTCTCACTTCTCAGCTGAAAGGTAGCATGACGCAGCACAAGTCAGCATATGATTGCTGTACTGCTGAACTGCAAAGGCTTTTTTGCCCAGCCATCTGCTGGTCAGCAGCACAGGCTGACATCCCTGATTCCTCTCTTTGTATCCACTGCTGCATCACCTCTGGTGCAGGATGGGCTGCCCACAGTAGAGCACAACCAGGAACTACTCCTCACACCTAATGAAGGAGACCAAAATCTTAACTCAAAGAAGGTTTAGAGACTTGTTTTAGAAAGCAGCGTCCTTAAAGGCATCAGAATGGACATGAAAAGGCTCTTTGGTCTTGCAGAGAAAGGTATAACAAAGACCAGCAGTTGGAAGTTGATGCCAAATGAATTAAAATTAAGTTAGGCACAGATTTTTAAAAAATACAAGGGATTAACTAGGGAACACACTGGAAGGGAAAATAATGAATTGATGAACTTGCTCAATGTCTTCATATTCATTCCAAGCACATTCTTAGAAGATGAATTTCAGTTAAGCACAAGTTATTACCTCTTGTTATGAAGGTAACACAATAAAACAGAGTGGTGCAAGGACTCCGACTACCTGAAAAATTTGTCTTTTCTAACTTTAAACTTCCAGATGTCTGAAACTCTGCTGAAAGCCCATTCATGGGCTGGGTTTTCTTGTTATTCTAACATGTGATTTCCTGCTAATATGTGGCATACTAAACACTTTTTTGTGTTTGACTCAAGAGTTGTGGATCCTGCAGCTCTTTCTGCCTGTGGTAGATGTTCATTTTTATAAGTAAGTCAGTAGAGATTTTTCTTTCCTGAAGTATCTGTCCATTCCTAAGCCACCAAGGTGGCTCTTCCTTCTGCATGTGAGCTTTGAGTGCCTATCCTGAGCTTCTTGAAGCAGACACACAAGGCCAAAGAACTGTAAATAGACTATTCTAGACTGGCTTTTAATTCTAATGTTTCTTTCATTGAAGGAAAGTTTGCCCATGTTTCTTAAACCCAGAGGAAAATTCTCCTGAATTACAAGAAATTAAGAGAGTTAACAGAGATTACCAGGTAATGTGTTGATTATGCAACCAGTCATCTTCACTTGTCTCTTTATGTTGCTTCCCTCAGTGCCCTTCCTGTCATGCATATCTTCAGCAGTACAGAGAGGGATAACTGGAAAACAACTTGGCTACAGCCTAATCAAAACCCTACCCAGCTAACCAGTGCAAGACTTTCCACATTGCCTTATGATTTGACCTCAGTTCTGAACTGGATGCAGATGGAGACCAGTTCTGTTTCCAGCTACAGTTTCAACAGCCAAAAAGTATTTAGTACTGATGGCTGCTTTGTTGATATGTGTTTGTCTGTTATGAGTCCAATGAGTAGCTCACATGAATTAACCTGTCACTGCAAGAGTGACAAATGACCTTGCATTAGCTGTTTTGTGGTTACTCTTAGCAGAAGAAATTAACTAAACCAACTATGGGCCAGCTTGCTATCTGAGAGTACTTTTCATAGCCTCAGGCATAAGATTCACTCAAATTTAACAGAGGCTATAAATAGCTATTGGAGCAGAAGCTTTTTCCATCGATGTACTTATGAATACAGGAATCACTGTGTCCGATCACATTATGTTCTCCATTCTGGCTCTGGCAGTGGCTGTTATCCAATGAATCTGACAAAGCTCAAGAAATTCACCCTGGGTAATCTTTGTATAAGCCTACTAAAGGGGTCATTTTCCTTAACTAAGGAAGAGGGATTAGGAATGTTTTGAGATATGGCCAGGAGCATTAGCATTTATACCCATAAGATGGCAAGTTAAAACGAGATGGGTTTTTTTATTTGTATGAATGTCTGTGACCATAATTTTTGAAAATGGCGAGTGATTTTTCAATGTTTAGGTATTATTTTAATTCAAGCACTCCTTTCTGAAAAATCAGGTTTGCTTCTGCCTTAAGTTGACATTCTGGACTTATTTGTCACTTCTAAATATGTTGGTCTTGTTTCTTTTTTTATATAATTTTCTGAAATTTTTAATCTTATTGCAATTGTGCAGTTTTGGTTTCTATAAATAAGGTTTGAACTACATTTTTTATGTTTTTCTTTTTTAATTAAGCAACTTTATATTTTTTACTTTTTTCTTTGTTTGAAATAATCCAGCTTCATGCATTTTCCTCATAAATCTCTTCTTGAACCAAATTATTTTCTTAGCCGTTTTCTCGACTGCTTTATAACATTTAGCTAGATTTACACGAACAATTTTCGGCTTCCTACACTGAAAGATGTGTAATCTGCATGTTTGTGATAGCTGACAAACGCTAGATGAGCCTTGCAAGTAACTCTTCTGTTTTCACTAATTACGGCGCATGCAGGCTGAAGCCTTGCAGCTGATCAGCAGCTGTCGGTACGAGCAGCGGAAGGACTTTGCCGTTGTCAGCCAGCCGTTTTTCCAGAACACCTTGTTGCCCCTGGATAGTGTGAGTCCTGTTTTGCTCTCCCGTTATGCAAGGGCCAGTATCTTGATTTCTCTTAAGCCAGTAGGATCCATGCCACAAGGACTGTGTTTTCTTCTCTTTGCACAGTCTAGTGGCACGGCGTGGAATCTGTGGTAAGAGAGAGGAGAAGGCAGGAAGTCTCATAAGAAGGCAAGAAGATTCAGAGATGCCTGTGCACCAAAATGGCTTTAGGAAACCTTCATAACGTGCACCCATGAACTAGGCACCCTCTGACTTCCTCTAAACTGCATGTGGCTTCCCTTGTTGAGGAGTTGGTTAGCATTCACCACAGTTTCCCGATTTAGGTTATGGAATGTGTTCAGGTTTTCTTCAAATGGAGACCAGCACTTGAATCTCTGACTCATCCAAGCATAGAAATAGGAAGCAGCCTTTGAAACCAAACACTGTGTTTGGTTTCTCCAGCCTTCTTTTCTCCAGCCTTAGCATTATGTATGCTGTGTAGTTAAGGATACAAGTATCCAGCATGAATCCTCATCAAAACAACACAGTTTTGCATAGTACTAATACTTTTTTCATACCATCTCCATTTTTTTTTTCTGTCAGCCTACAAGGTTGACCAATGGTCACCATACAGGTAGTGATGAGGCAAATTCCTCCTAAGAGAGACATCTGCCACAGTTGGATAAGCCCACCATTTTTATTGTTATCTGAAATTCAGCAGAAATTTCAACACTTGAAAGGCTCTGAGTCACAGAAGTTTAAGCAGCAACAATAGGCACTTTTTTATCAGTTCTGTACAAAATGGGATGTGGGTCAGTGGCAGGGTCCGTGTAACAGCTGTGACTGTTGGCCTAATGATAAGTTTAGTTTTGTTATGAAAGTTTTTGTGTGAAGTTGAGCAGGCTGCATTACACAGAAGGTCTCAAGGTCGACTAACCAGCCTGTAGTTAGGAGCACCTAAGTTTATTTCCAGTGTGAAAACGCAAGCATATATTGCCTTTGGGAAGATACCTAAATTGCTAAGTGGGTATATCAAGTAGAGTACACTATTAGATAAACATATGTCAGATCTCATATATTGAAATTTGTGGAGAAATAAATTTTTGCTTCTATTGCAGACCAGCAAGCCAGATATGAGTTTCTTTGCTGCAGACTGCTTTCATTTCAGTGTAAGAGGCTATGCTGAGATGGCCATGGCTCTCTGGAATAATATGGTAAGGGGTTACAACTTAGATCTCCATGTGTATGTGGTAGCAGTATCTACAAAAGATCATGAGAAAGGTGTCTGAAACAAAAGAGTAAGCAAGACATAAAAATGATATCCTAACAAGAGGGATTGCTCAACTCTGAGGTTCTTCTCACTCTGCATTGCTTAGGAATGTAATCCAAAGTGATCATATTGCATGAAACAGTGTAAGTCTTTGCTCATTCAAAATCAGAAGTCTCAAGAGTCTTAATGTAATGAAATATTCCTTTCTGATTTGGTAAATAACTTCCATTAAAACAAAAAGTCAGCCTAGTTAATTTCAGTTCTGTAGGTTTGCTGAAAATGTCTGTTCAATGAGCTTGCCCTTCTTCAGTGAATTCTGTTATATTTATTAGGAAAACATATATGTGACTGAATTTTTGCTGCCATTAATAGTGTGGGCGTGTTGTACCACCCACTCTTGTATCTGAGGCAGTTTTAGTAGAGTCACTGAAACTAATGGGGGGCTGAAATCAAACTTTGATGCTTGTAATCACATTCCATCTGTCATTTTGGGGGAAATGATAGCTTTCGAATAGTGTTGGAAGAAGGTGTCAGAGGCACATGCTAGACTTGATAACTCCAAGGTCACAGTTGCTTTCAGAAATATTTCTCCACATTGGAAGGAAGACTATGGCATTTTTATGGCACAGCAACATATCTTCCCCTTGTCTTGTAAACACCAGTAGCCAAATACATTGTGCTAGCAGAAATCCTGCATCCTGGTTTGTCCAAGAAACAAGCATAAGTGGAGGGGAATTTATTTTCCATCCAAGTAAAAGTCTGAGCAAGATAAGAAACTTACAGGATACCCCAGAATGAGCTTGAAAATAAGGACTGGGAAATGCAGGGCAGGAATCCATGCAGTTGCCCAGTATAGCATAAGAGCTGTAGGTGCAGGATTATAGAACGTACAATGCAAGCACATGTTCGGGGTAATTGATTTGTGCATGCACAGCAAATCTGCCTGTTTTCCATCAGGCTTCCCTGTCTGGGACTCCAGATGACAGCAGGCTGGTAGGCTTCACTGCTTCAAAGCTTAAACAGGGCTAATGGTGGGCCAGAAACCCCAGGCAAATGTAGAAAAATTTAAATTGAGCGTAGCTGAGGGTTTTAAGAAAAAAAAGGGACAGTACCTGGGCATATGGCGGTCTTAAATTGGGTTTCTGTTGCCATGTGGTATTCCTATTGGCCATTACTCATTCCTGAATCACCATCAGTCTTTTTTCCTATGCCACCAGAATTTTTTTCTGTCCAGACTGTCACTCATTTCCTACGCATATAAGGATATTGACACAAAGCTTTCTTCTGGGGTGGCAAGGATTAGGTTCTTACTGATGCAAAGCACAACTATTCCCTCCCATAGAGATCTGTCGGTCTATGCCAACTGCAGATATTACTGTTTACTATTTAAATCTAGTTCTTGTAACACATCCCTGCTTTTCCCTTGCAGTCCTTGTACGGCAAGGCTGTGCAAGCTTACTGTAAGGCTGTATTGTTTCCCTGTTCCCTGAAAAGCTTGGCAGGCTGCAGGCTTATGGCCAAATGACACGGATTCCTGTCAGTGCACACAAAGGGCCAGACTGTGCCTGGCCACTGTGTGGGTATGCAGGGATTGGGATGGCTTACGGAGTCTCTCCCTCGCCATAATGTTCTTCGCCCTTTTGGCTTCGTGCAAAATAAAGTGTGCTCCTGCTCTCTGAAGTCAGGAGAACTCAGGAGTCCTGCTTTCCATAGTCTTAAGGGGTTTCCACGGGTCCCAAGCCCACCTTGTCAAGTCTTTGGCCAAGGTGAAGAGACATGTGGACAGAGTGTTTGATTTGTGTTCTGCCTCCGTGCTTGCCACATGCTCTAGAGGAGCTGTGGGTTTCTTCCAGAACTTGTCCTTTATGCTGAAAGACTTGGGGATGCTGTCATCTTCAAAGCTCAGCAGCTAATGCTCCTGAAGAACAGATTGTATAGAGATGAAGTAAGCATGGGTGGTTACAGAATTTTGCATTTTATCTTTTTTTGTCTGGGCTCTGTGCCAGAATCCTTACCAAGTGCCCTGGCATGGGGAGAATTACAATTATCTACAAATAACCAGTTGCACCACAGGCAGAATGCTGCAAGATATGAGCCACTCATCGTACAAATAACAGAGCTGGTCCCTTTAAGGTGCAACAAAACTACCAAATTCAGTCTTCATTGCATTCAGCTGGTGGGTGGGCCAAGTGATTAGGAGTAGTAAAAGAGTCCATCAGGACCCTACAACAATCAGAAAAGCTTGGCATCCTATTTTGCTTCTCATCTTCTCTTCACTTGTTAGCTTTCTTCTCTTCCCTAGTTATATTTTCTGTGGTTCCTATCTTTTTATTTTTCAGTCTCTGCTAGCTTCTTTCTGGTTTTTAAAACTTTTTTATTAAAAATGCACTATAGAGAGAAAGTTTTCTCGGTGTTTCCATACGAGAATCTTAGGGATAAAATTTGATTTTTTCCATGTTGTGTTGGTCTTGTTGCTGTATTGTTTCTCTTCAGCATGCAGCTGACACTTTAGTCCCTTGAGGACAGTAAATGCCTGTATGGACAATAGCAGAAGCAAAAGCCATCCTCTGTGCTGTATTCCCAGAAGTGCTGGATGACAACTTTGCAGTTCTCTATGGACCAATCTTGAAGTCATTACTTCAGGCATGTCCATACAACAGTTGTAAACCGTTAACATGACTGAGCAAGCCTCTACTTTTTAGCTTAACTATGGCAACCGGTGGTATGTGCACTCCTAGCCAAGCTCAACTGCCTGCTGTTAGCCTGGGCATATTTTATGTTGGGCTGGAAACGGGCTCGGGGTGAGCCTATGGTCAGTTATGGCAACTTAGCTGGCAACTGATAATATAAAAGGCTCTGTTTAACTCGCTTCTTGCAAGATTGTGAACACAGCCTCAGCTAAAATTCCCAGGGAATTTCTTGTCTGAGCAAAGACTGCAAAGGTTGGCATTGTCCCATCCTCTCTCAGTAATTCTGTCATTTCTGAAATAACTCTCACCACCATGACACCTAGGCACCTTTCTTTATGTAGTGTGCTAAGTAATATGTCTAACATCTGTCATGTGGGTTTTTTTCCTTTGTGATTTACACTGCCATTTGAGACCAGTACGTGGCAGAATTGGGTGTCATAGTGAACAGCTTTGCTTTAACTGAACATTTAAAATAGATTGTATTCAGAACAATGCAAAAGGAAGAAACACTTAACCTATTCCTTGCTTCAGAGGGGGTTATTCTGCAGCCAGTACATCAGATTCTCAATGTCTTCAGTTTGCAAGAGTTAAAATGTTTGCAAACTTTCCTCTGTTCCTTCTACCACACTTCTTCGTTACTGCAAGAAGCAAAAGATTGGATAAGAAGTTGTAACTGTCTGAATCAAGTGTGTCTGAGAAGAAAAAAATTCATCATTATGTTTAACATGGCTTTTCTCTTCTTCAGCTGGAGCCAGTTGGTGAAAAGCAGACTTACAACAACTTTACCTATGACAGATCGAAACTCAGGTGTCCAAACCCTGTAAGTAAAGGTCAAGGTGCTCTCTCCATTAATTACCTCTATTTTTTGTCCTTTCTTCACATTGGTAGAGCTCTTCAAATGAGTATATTTGTGAATGTTTCAAATAGCTAAAATATACTCCCATTTTGTTACAAATAGGGAAATCTACTTAGATTTAAGACAAAAAGCTTTATCCTCACTGCAGTGGAAAGCCTCTCATTAAAGCTAGTTCTAATGAGTCTATGTATTTCCATTTGCTTGTTTGCAGCAAGCAAATTAGGAAGTGATGCCACCACTCCTGATTCTGAGGTGGCTTCTTTTTTGTGTTCTCAGAATTTTCAGGCAATAGAGCAGGAGAGTGTTTGGGCTAAGATAAGGAGAAGGCAAAACCAGCTGCTTGTCTAAAGCTCTACCGTTCCTCTCTGAGAAGGGGCAGCGGCATATTGTTGGAATACTGCCTGTTGAGTGGTCTGTGGTCAGTAAAGCCTTTGCTCTCCCTTTGTAGGAGAAACCTTTTCTTTTCACGCGAAGAAATAGTGGATTTGGAAATTCAGATCTCATCTTGGAGAAAACAGAATCTTCAGTACCCTACTGGGCTGTCATTGTGACTGCAGTAGCTGGGGTCCTGGTGGGTTCTTTACTTGGCTGGGTTGTGTCACGAAGAAGAACCAAGAAGCGCCAGCTGAGTAAGGCTGACACAGAAAACAACATTAGAACAACCCATATGTAACACAAGTGGAACAAACATCTTCCTCTCATGAGGCTGCTCTCTGCTGTGACACAGAGAGTAGCAAAATAAAAAACCTGTTGGATATGAATGAAGCTTCTTGGGTGCCCAGGAATTTTTGGCCAAATAACATTGATCACTAATGTATTTGAGAGTTATTTTCTGGGGACCAGTCAGGTGGAGGATGAAGTTCAAAGTATGCTGTGGTTTCGTGCCAGCTGGCAACTAAGTACTGCACACCTGCTCACTCAGTCCCCCTCAGTGGGATGAGGAGGAGAACTGGAAAAAGGTAAAACCCATGGATTGAGATAGGAACAGTTTTAATAACTGAAAAAAAGTAAAATGTAATCATAATAATTGTAATGAAATGAGAAGTAACAAAAAAGAGAAAAAAATAAAACTCTAGAAAAACAAGTGCTGCACACTACAATTGCTCATTGCCTTTAACTGATGCCCAGCCTGTCCTTGAACAGCAATCAGCCCCTCCTGGACTTCTTCCCCCAGTCTATATCATAAGCATAATGTTCTGTGGCATGGAATATCCCTTTGGCCAGCTCAGGTCAGCTATCCTGGCCGTGTTCACTCCTAGCTTCTTGTGCTGGCAGAGCACGGGAAACTGGAAAGTCCTTGGTTTAGAGTAAGCACTACTTAGCAACAACTAAAATATTGATTTGTTATCAATATTATTCTCACACTAAATCCTAAACACAGTACTGGAGCAGCTGCTATGAAAAATATTAACTCTATCCCAGCTGAAACCAGGACCAACTGCTAAAAGCTTTTTCATTCTGGGGTCCAATTCTCTGTTCCATGACTATTACTCAGGATGTCAATTGCACAAAGCAAGAACACCTGTTCATGCATCTTGGCTTCTTAATTGTGCATCTGTCCTTTTCTCTTATAAACCTCTGTTTAAAATGTTAGAGATAAGTCCATGATTGCAAGCTGGTATTCCCCAATAGTAAGGTTTGAGTGAGATAAACAGCAGCTGCACTTTTACGTGTTATATTCCAGCAAGACCATTGCTCATCCAACTCTTGGTTTGGGAAGAAGTAAAAAGATAATAGTTCTCTACAGAGCCTTTCATCAGTACTAGGTATTTCAAATGAAACTCAAGAACAGTAGTTCAGTACTGATTTACCTTTCCAAATCATGTGTGCATACAGGAAGTGGGGTGGGAGTCCTGGAGCATGAGTTAAAATGCTGCAGTCTCTCACATCAGGCTTGTCCTGCCTAGAGATGGGTACAAGTGCTTCTTTCATTTCATGCTTGTGCCCCCACTAGAATAACTAAACATCCCCTTTTCTCACTTAGGAAGCTTAATTTTGATCTGAGTTCTACAACTAAATTATAAGAAGCGCAGCCAGTTGGGAAGTGCAAGATGGCTCTTAGCTCATTCACTATCCTCAAGGATTCTAGAGTGGAAATAATTCTTGTGCAGGAGCCTGGTTGATTCTGCTTTTGAATGGTGATCTGCAGTTCCCTGCAGCATTTACCCCTGTAAAGAATGCTGCCTTTACTGGTGCTTTTGGGAACCAGGAAACCATCAATCTTAATTTGTATTGGCTCTGTTCTGGTAATGCAACAGGAGACTTCCCCTCCCTTCTGTAGCTTTGGTTTAGCTTTAATGCACGAATACAGTAGGAGCTGGAGCAGGAACTGGTGGGTTTTTATTTAGTCTGTGGAAGTATGTTTTGGCATCTTTCTCCTGTAGACTAAAGTATGTGGTGAAATGCACCGGCATTAAAAAAAATAAATCAGGAATCATGCAGTTTGCAGCTGTTCCACGAGCAAAATCTTTTCTGTGAAGATGTTACTGCTGAGCATTCTCTCCATGCTTATTAAGGTAACGTGAATCTGGAATGAACAACAACCACTTAGGTCTGGATACTTTGCATTCAGTGTCATGTTAAATCAGGAAGTAATCTTAGCTTTCACTTGTCCGTTCCTCCTTTTTTTCTGTAAGGACGTGCCCTTGGTTTCAAATGCCCTTATGTTTTACCTCACTGGATGTGGAATAGACAGATTGCCTACTGAAGCACAAAAGGAGAGGCTTAGAAGGAACTTCAAATCTAT
The DNA here is from genome assembly GCA_013400175.1 of Phainopepla nitens. Lineage (NCBI taxonomy): Eukaryota > Metazoa > Chordata > Aves > Passeriformes > Bombycillidae > Phainopepla > Phainopepla nitens. The sequence goes on from VXBQ01000020.1 coordinate 114,484, forward strand.
ATGGAAAAATGGATCAGTTGGATGCCATTTTAGCCAAGGATTTTGTGCTTTGGCCAATGGTGGTCTTGCCCACCACTGAAAAGCACCTCTTCTATGTGATTTTCTAATGCCCTGAGAAAACAGGCTTTATGAATGCTTCCTCTGGAGAAGAGCCACAGCTCAGCCTGCATGAGTGGTCACTATCCAAAGAACCTTTGAAGGTACTGGCCAACAGCTCAGGTTGTCAAGAAGGACATTGGGAGTAAATATTACACTGTTCCCTGGTCTTGAGAAATAATCTGTTCTTCAAACACGGAAGAGATGAAGCCTGACAAGTGTTGGCAAACATTTGCCTGCAGCTTCAGCAGTTCTGGAGTTTAAATTCTGGCCTTCTTTGTTACTGCTGATGGACCTTCCTCTCATCACGGTACAGTGTGTGCATTCTGCTTTGTAAGGTGTAGGGTCAGTTTGCCCCAAAATCCAGTTTAGGTGCTCAGTGAACTTAGGGAGGAGACGGAAAGCTCAGAAAAAACCTCTGCAGAGAATTTTGTGCACTTTTGGAGATTGCTAAATGTTTCCTCCCACCACCTTCTAGGTGGTGAGATGTGCTAATGACAAATGATGTCATTTTAACAGCTAGGCAGTATGTGATAGCCTGGGACATCTGGTCAAGACTTTTGTTACTTTGAGGGATATTTTGCTAAAATGTTGAGGTGAAACAACCCCACCTAAAGAAAGAAAAAGCTCTGGATTTTTACAGCTCTTCCTTTTTGTGACTTACACTCCCTGGAATATATTTAATATATATTTAAAGAATTTGCTATTGGAAGTTCTTAAGTTTGCAATGCTTGCTCTTCTCCCCCTTGCCCCTGTCTTTTGTTTTTAGAAAGAAGGTACCTGGGATTTTGGGACCAGCAGGACAAAAAAAAAGTCTATCCATAAAGTAGTTCAAATATTACTTAAATAAAACAAATTTTCTGGGTATCATAGATCTTGGAGCACAACAGGGAGGGATGCTCCTGTGAATTATTGTGTTAAAACTAATTCCATTCCAAGTACCCAGTTTGCTCAGCCAGGGACATGAGAAGCATCTGTAGAGGAGTCCAGGAGTCTGTACTGAAAAAGGGGGTGGTGGAAGAAGGAGAAAGAAAGATGGGCACATTTTAACTTAGCACATGCTGAGTATCTTCCATTTAAGTGTCCTTGCCACCACTTAACTTTGGTGGGTATCAGATGTTTCACCATCTTTCTGAGAATGGTAGATTTCTCATACTCATTTTGAAAATCGTTAACTTTAGATGCTTTTGATGACCATTCTAGCACAAATGAAAAATTGTTCTGGTTTTGACCATTGGAGAGAACAGAACCGCGAGGGAAAAGACAGAAAAAGCACCGGACTTAAGCAGTTTTAGATAATAAATTCTATTAAACACAGCTTATTTAAGGGATGATTGGAACTACTCACTGACTATAGGAAGTTTCCTTATATCTTTCCATTTCTGTGATTTATGAAATTGTCACTCATGACAAAGCCATAAGTGCATTAAGTTCACTGAGAAAACATCATTTGCTGAACTGTATGGGTTTTCCCTAATTGCAGGCCTTCAGCAGGATTTGTAGAAGTTGGGTATGAAAATGTGATGATGTTATCTGTTGTATGAAGCATGGGATCCATGAATGTGTTTCTGTGGTAGGGTGCTTGTAGTTTTCAGGCCTTCTGCTTCCCTACAAGAAGGATTTAACAGTCCCTTTGGACTAGGGGTGCTGCAGGGACATGGTTCTCTGAGAGGCAGTCAGGAATTCCTGCCACTGATCCATGGGCTCACCCTGGAGTGAGTTATTTCAGCTGGAGAAACCAGCTGCTCCCAGATATCTAAGAGTGCTTTCTCACTGGTGTCAAATTATTATGGCTGTGAAGAAAAGGGGCATGATACCTTCAAAGATTTTATAAAAATTCCTTTTGGTGTTAAATACTAGCCATGGAGGAAAGCCCTTTAGCTACCCTTTGTGTTGCTTAGGTGATGGAAAGCACCACCTGAAGGCCCCAATGGGCTTAAGTAGTGATAGGAGAGAATCCCCAAAGTGAAACAGCAGCCAGGGTTGCTCAGCAGTGGTTCAATTCAATAACAGCAGGGAAGTGGGGCCTTGTGTAGGGGCTTCACAGTGGGTGGATGAGGCAGAATTCACTTTCTGTGTTCTTGCACTGGTTAAAGACACAGGAATTGCCTGGTTCAGCAGCTCTCCACCCACGAGGGATATACCTGCACTTGCCAGGTTGCCCACAGGTAGCCTCTGAATCAGCTTTCAGATCAAAGTAAAACACAGAAGTTAGAAATAAGTGGGGAGGACATAGCTGGGAGAGATTAGACAACAAAAATCAAGCGTGCATCTTTTGAAAGTTTCCAGGTTTTCTCTCTCCTTAGCTCTCTCAGCAACCATATTACTTCAGCATAGACTTGGGAATCCTGAGAAAACTTGCCTGTCTGCAAGTACAGCCTCTAGGGCCTGGGTTGCAGCAGCTACTAAACATCCCACAGCCAAACCAAGTGACTGCATGAATAATATCGTGTCCCTGAGTATTCGTCTCAGACCCTCTGGGGATCAGAGGTGCTGACATACCCACGCTGTGCTTCCCAGACAGCCTCAGGTGGAGGACAGACAGTGAGATCCTCACTGTAGGCAAGAAAAATAACACCTGTGGGAAGGCGCAAAAGCAGAACTTCAGGTATCTAAATGCTTTTAAAGTCCAAAACAAGAGTTCAGCATGTACTCTAAAGAAAAGACATGGCACTTTGTGGAACATTGTTAACAGGATTAGACATACGTATTGCATCACTGTGTCATCTACATAAGCTTCTTGTGCATCTGAGCTGAAAATGCCACAGATGCCACTTAGCCTTTGACATAACATTTATCTATCATGTACTTGTTTTTGTGGCTTGAGCTGACCTTTTCCTCCTGCTGCTCCTACTGCCGTAGTCAAACAATCTCTTCACCCTTTCCCCTACCTGAGACATCCTTTTGTCACAGCTGCCAGAAATCTCTGGTACAAGGTAAGTAAATAAGCCAGCCTGACAATTAGGACATTCCCCTTGCTGCTACTTATTCCACAACAAAAAACTCATTGCCTTTGTTGAAGCATCATCTAGAGAATTCTAGAAATATTTATAAGGGTAATTTGTGTGTCCTAACATTCCTGTGAGATAGCCTTATTACCTCCCCCAACTAAAGATGATGAAATTTATGTGCAGAGAGGTGAAATGATGTTCTCCGGGCTACGTGATGAGTCAGTGACTGAGCAGGAGATTAAACCCAGCAGTCCTGGCTCCACAGACACAGCCCAGTTGTGTAACCACTGTTCAATTTATCACTCGATCACTAACGCAGAGAGACTGGTGGCTGTGCCAGTTTAACGCCTATTTTCCGCCTTAGATTGAATGCAAATACGGCCAAATATTGGCAGTTTGTTCCGGGGGGGAGAGAGGGGAGGGGAGCAGCGAACTCCACTGAGGATCAGGTCCGCCCCGATGCTGCAGTTGCACACAGAGACCCCGGGCGCTTGGCAGCGCTGCGGTGGCGGCCGGGGCCGTGAGGATCGCGGGCTGGGGAACGGAGACGACAGCGAAATTCACGGCCCTCCCATCGGCTCCCGCTTGCATTCCCACACCCGGTCATTAGCTCCAGGCTCCACCTCTTGCAAGGTGCAAGGCGGCAGCTTCCACCCAGCTCTGGAGGCATCCTTGCACATTGAGCAGAGTAGGAAGAGTCAGGATTTTTAGGGATCCGATCTGACATTTGTTGATGTGGTGATGGTATGTCCTCCAGAACAGAAAAAAAAGTGGATCCTATTGAGAAGAAATTAGGTTGATGAAATGGAGATTTTTTTTTTCTTGTGCTGTTGATCTGTCTTTCATTTTTTACTTGATTAAAGGAAAATTATGGGGAAAAGTAGACCTAAAGTGAAAGTTTTCATTTCAGAATGTTATTTCAAAGGCTATTTAGTTTCCAAATATTCAGCAATGCAGGATTTTTGCCTTACTTTTCAGCTGAAAGCATATAGTTGAAAAATATTACTGATTTGGAATATTTTGCTTTTTTTCATATAGCCCTCCTGACTTTTGAATGGGAACATGTCTGAGGAGAAAGAAAAGTTGCTTCTTTTGAATAGTTCCAGTAAATGCAAAGCTGTTATTTCAGTGTCTAAGAGGCAGCTTCACTGCCAAGCTAACTCCTGTATTCATCAACATGAGCTGTCTATATCAAGTAATTTTGCTAGCTATGAGAGTGACCACAGACCAAAACCACTGTCATGCACAATCATCATCCCTGCTGCCTGACAGTACCAGTGTGTAGCTCTAAACCCAAATTATCAGTAGCTTTCTTCAGCAAGAAACCCTGCAGTGTAATTTGCTGGAGCAGTTGCAGCATGTGTGTGACCATAGTAGTTAGGTAAGCCTTTCCCACTGACTCCAATAGAAGCTCAGAAGTAAAAAA